>CM035428.1:111181244-111721244 GCA_020310875.1 Ceratopteris richardii
TTGGCCAAAGCATACAGGTAAAATAGATAGCAGTCTTACCAACATAACGTCTGAAAGATGGCCAAAAGAAAAACTCCTCACAACAACAAAACCGATTCTGACTCCTGTGAGGAATGCTGAAACATGTTCTTCCTATTATTTTATCAAAGAAACAAAAGGGAAAAGTCGGTCCTTGGGTGTCAGCGTGGGTGTGGCTGAATGGGCCCATACACACAGGTGCGTTTGGCCCCCAAGGCAGCAGGGAGGGGTGGGGTTTTCTGGGGGGGTGGGGGGCACATGTACATCTCCATGTGCATGTGCGCACATGTACCGGGGCATGCATGTGTGTTTGTGCGTGCGTGTAAGTGTGTGTGTGTGTGTGTGTGTGTGTGTGTGTGTGTGTGTGTGTGTGTGTGTGTGCACGCCTGCGCGCGTGCACATGTACGGGGGCACACACAGGTGCATGGGCATGCATCTGTGTGCGTGTGCACATGCACGCGCACATGTACAGGTGCATGGGCATGCATGTGCGTGCATGTGCGTGTGCACACCACATGCACAGGTGCATGAGCATGCATGTGCATGTGCATGTGTGTGTGTGTGTGTGTGTGTGTGTGTGTGTGTGTGTGTGTGTGTGTGTGTGTGTGTGTGTGTGTGTGTGTGGGGGGGGGGGGGGAGAGAGAGAGAGAGAGAGAGAGAGAGAGAGAGAAAGAAAGACATTTTAACGTCTATTAGAGACCAAAATCGGCCTATGAGACAAAATATATACATCAGTATGATCCAATCCACTGTAATCCCAAAAGGAAAATAAAATGTGGGTACAAAACAGAATATAAAAGGAGTGGATAAAAGCTGGCATCAAGGGTATGGGTGCTATGCGTATGCACTCTATATGCTCAATAGGTGATGTACAAATATGATATGCATAGGGAGGGGAGGCTCGGTGGTGTCATAATGCTCTAAGTGCCTGGAGTGGGTGTAGGATATAGTGCATCGGTGGGTAAGGCATCGTGGCGATCCTCAAAATGCTCTGCACATCGAGATCGACAGGAGTGCGCTCCTGACGTCTCCGTATCTTCATGTCATGGCGTGCGTGAATCGCCTGAATCTCTCTCTGGTGGGGACGGGCTCTCCGGAGTGGGGGTCTCGGTCGTCGGCGATGTCGTCTAAGCTCCTCTGCTCTCTGTAATGTGACACCCTGCGTCAAGCTGGGTCCTCGGGTGGTTGTGGGTCTGAAAAAATCTGTAATAGAAGTCTGGGGGGCCAAGTGTATGTCCATCTGCTGCTGGAGAAATGATGCACGGCGGCGCTGGAGCTCTACTAGGAAGCGACCTAGAGGGGGCTGGTCCTCCGTCTCTAATAAAGCCCTGATCTCTCTAGGCCCCCTGAAGAGCTGTGGGTAGCGGTCTCTGATGTCCTCGTATGCCTGGCATCTACATGTGTAGTGTTCCTCGTCCTCCACCTCCTCTCGGCATATCCTGCATGATCTCTCGTCCCTGGGGGTATGTGTCGCTCGCCCAACCTCAATCTCGAGCTTGTGTGATGATACTCTGAGCTTCCCAATGGCCACTCTCTCTGCTGGAGCCATGTATGTATCCATGTATCGTGGTCTCTGGATGAAACCATCCGCTGTCACAGTCAGGAAGTGCTCTCTGTAGTGTTGCCTCTTTGTGGGAAGAGGCTCCCGTGGTGCTATCCATGTCTCCCTGATGTGTATCTGTAGTAGGTCCTGACGGATGATCATGTTCCTCTCCGAACGAGAGAGGGTAATGTAGGGGGAAGAGAGGTCATACTGAAAAGGGGGGAGATTGGTAAATGCTCATGCCATGGTCTGCTAACCATCGGTAGGTCTGTGCATACCATACTCTCTCATGCCCTGTCTCTGCCAAATCTCTAGAGCACTCAAATGCAAGCCTGCTGAGTCGGCTGGTGGGGAGCTCTCTGACGCTCAGAATAAAGGTCACCAGCTGAAACAGGGCCTCCACTAGCATTGGTGGCGTGCCAAGCTCAGCTCGTATAATGTCGTGTGGAACGGAGGGCTTGCTGCGGAGCAAGCGTGAGATCATGGTGACCTAGGGCCTCTCAATCCGCGTCCACATCGCCTCCGTGATCCCTGGTGCCCATACTGCTGCTGCGTACATCAAAGCGGGTGTCACTAGAGTATCAAAGAGCCACCCCTTAGTCCGGGGCTCTTGAAAATGTGCCTGAAAGCAGTATCTCTCCAATCCTACGAGTGCCGCATAGCCTCGCTGACACTTTGGTTACGCCAGCGCTCATGTATGGGGCAGCCATATGGGGACCAGGATTAGCTACATCAGTATGGACAGCATTAGAGAGGCCACAGATCCTCATGATTGCTAGATTTATCCGCAGTAAGCCTTCAGTACCACATGACATCATTAGAGCAGAGCTCGCTGCACCACCGATGCTAGTTGAGGCACTATTCCAGACAGTATGCCTATTACACAGACTTCGGAGCATGGATACAGAGCGTATTGCTTATCGTGCTTTCGAGGCATCACGTGATATGGCATTAGCACGCGACACCTCCTCATGGTATGCACAGACACGAGACTGGCTTGCCCACCATGGCTTTGACATAGACAGGCTACCACCACTACAGTACGACTCTCATGCACCCACCTACTCGCTCTCTCATCAAGAGAGGAATAGGATCATTCGTCAGGAGATATGGCATACATACATACAGAGGACATGGGTGAGCCCTAGGGGTACATTGCCACCGAAAATGCTCTACTACCGCGAGCATTTTCTACATATATCAGGCACGGGCTTCATCGAGATTCCGAGATACATGCAAACCTACCTTCCCCACCACCTACGAGTCGTCATTGGGCAGCTCCGGGTTTCATCACATCAGCTCGAGATTGAGAGGGGTCGGTCCAGGGGAGTCCCCCGTGAGGAGAGGTGGTGCCGAGTATGCCAGACAGAGGTAGAGAGTGAGGAGCATTTTGTTATCAGATGTCCAACATACTTAGACCTACGAGCACAGTTCCAGATCGAGGAGTCATTCCAGCTGTGCATGACTATGGGAGACCAGAGACGCTTGGGATGCTTTCTCACAGCAGCATACGAGAGGCGAGAGCGGTCACTACAGCGCATACATCAGCCACGGGTGAGTACCCAGCAGACCATTACCCAGTTCTTTCAGCGAGTTGAGCTACATCAGAGAGGTTCATCTATAGGGCTCACGCTCCACCAGACAGCAGCACAGAGAGCACGGCGCCGACCACGCATGGGCGGATATCGTCGACCACGACTATATCAGGAGGATGTCTCACGCATCAGGATTGCCTACGACCACATGATGGAGCATAGGCGTACCACCACCCCCTGGGTTGTCTTCCTTCAGGAGGCACTCAGACCACCACCGATGTACCACATACTACACCCACCTCCACCCATCACTTGTCCCTAGGGCGTTTTACTCACATTTTGGATCCCCCCATGTATTAGGTGGCCACTATCTGCAGAGTCAGAGCCACGTCTCCCCAGCCTTTTCCAGCCCTATATAGCTTTGTGTAGCGATATACCTTTTATTTCATTTTATCTTCTACACAGGGTTACTACACTTGTACATGGTTTTTGTCTCATAGGCCAAGTTTGGCCTCCAGAAGACGTTAATATGACTTTCTTTCTTTCTTTCTTTCTTTCTTTCTCCCTGCCTGTGCCATGGAGAATACCCCTGCGCTACCCGAGAAGGTGACACCTAAGTAGACATAGGAGTCCACTACCTCTATCTGTCCTCCAACTGCGGTGAAAGGGGCGCGATGGCGTACTGTCCTAGAGGTATGGAAGATCATGACCTTGGTCTTGCCAAGGTTCACTGTGAGTCCTCTCTCCATGCAGAAGGTATCGAGCGCCTGTAAATGTGACTGTAGCCCCTCCTGTGACTCTGAAAGCAGGACAATGTCATCCGCATATAATAATATGTGTACTGACGTACCTCCAAGGTCTCCTCCTAGCCCTCCTGCTCGCTGTATATAGTCTGTAATCTCGTCGATGTAGAGACCAAAGAGAGTGGGTGAGAGAGGGCAACCTTGTTTCACACCAATGGTGCTAACAAGGCTGTCTGATAGGCCGTCGGGGCAGGGCACCCTGCCTGTGACTCGTGCATACAAAGCATGGATGGCCCATAACATGTCTGATGGTATTTGTAACTCCTGGAGTCTCCGTAGTAGTCTCTCTCGAGGGACCATGTTGAAGGCTTTGCGGAAATCCACAAAGCAACAGTATAGTCTCCGCTTCCTCGCCTTGGCGCTCTCAATCAAGCAACGAAGTACGAAGATATGGTCGATAGTGGAAAAAGTGCGACGGAAGCCTGCTTGACCTGACCGGGTGCTCTGATCCCAGCTGCCTCAACATGTGTACACTGCCCCATAGATCTTGGCCAGGATGTGGCCTATCATAATAGTCTTGTCGTTCCCTAGGTCCATCATATCGTCGGACTTATGGATAGGCGCAATGGTATGCATAGTCCATGAGTCAGGCAATCCCTCAACCAAAGCACGGTTGAAGAGATAAGCGATCCGGTGGGAAACTACATCGACTACGTATATAAAGTGCTCGCCCTGTAGTCCTGTGTGGTCTGCTGAACGGCCATGTTGTAGCCTATGGATAGCCTATCGTACCATGCTTGCCGTGAATAGGGTGGATATCACATGACGTGATGTGGGAGGGATCGGCAACGGCGGTTGTCCTAGGACGTCATATAACCTCTGGGCGTAGGTGTGCCAGGTCCGAGGATCTGCTATGGGCATAGGTGGGCGTGGCTCGCGTAGGGCCCTCCACGTAGTGGCGCAATCCCTACTCATGAGAAGGTCAAACAGCTCTGCCTCCTGTCGCTTCTCGAAAGCTCGCCGCTTCTGGCGTGTGAGGGCTCGCATCTGTCGTCGTGCCTCCCTCTCTGTGATGGACCCCAAAATACTCTCTGCTCTAAGATGTCGGTATAGTCGTCTACACTCCTCATCGTACCACCTATTCTGGGGTGTATGCCCAAGCTGTGTCGGATATGCGGTGCTTTGGGTGGTGTATGGGAAGCTTAGAGTAGCGGATGTATGGAGGATCGAGGAGAAGTGGACAGTGAGGGTATCCAATGGGGCGGAGGGGTCAAGGGAGTAGATGCGCTCTCGAACATGGGAACTATAGATATGTGCTAGCTCATGTCTAAAGTGAATGGTGGGATGGGCATGTGGCGGTATGGTGGCTGAAAGAGGCCGCGGAGAGCTACGTCGTGGTGTGCTCGGTTGCTCCAAACGCCAAGGGAGTGGGCTGCTGCGTGAGGAGAGAGAAAGTAGAGAGAGAAACCTGCGCAGAAATTTGGAGAAGAAGATGGAGAAGCTGAAGTTGAAGAAGTCCCAATCAAGTTATGAGAGATTTGGGACCAAGTTTTATTGATAAGTGACTTTTAGGTCATTTGGGCATGTTCACACATGGCCAATGACCAAAAGTCATAAAAATAATGTAAATGCCTATAACTCCCCAATTTGGGGTCCAAAAAATACAACAAAAATATGTCTGGAAAGCTCTCGAAGAGAGCTTTCACATGGAAGGGTCAAAATATACAAAAGGAGAGTCCTTGGGGCCTTTATCCCCAACAACCTCCCACTTAAAGGACCAAGGAGGCTCCTTTAAGCTAAGTAACTCCCACCATCTGTATACATAGCTGATGTTGTGCCTTGGGTAGACACTTCGTGAGAGCATATGCAGGATTCTGTGAAGTATTGACCTTGATCAAAGTGATCAGGCCATCCTCTAACACCTCCCTGATGAAGTGATATCTCACATCAATATGCTTTGTGCGAGCATGAAACATGGCATTCTTTGCCAAACATATGGCACTCTGGCTATCGCATCCAAGAAGAGGTGCCTTTTCAAGCATCCCAAACTCATTGCAGAGCCGAGCTAACCAAATGGCTTCTTTGGAAGCCTCTGTGGCTGAAATATATTCAGCCTCTGTAGTAGATAGTGCAACTATCCTCTGAAGTCTAGAGCACCATGAAATAGCTCCACCTGCAAGGATGTATACATAGCCACTTGTGGACTTGCGTGTGTCCACATCACCTGCCATGTCTGAATCACAAAATCCTTTTAACTCCAATGGACCCTTTCCATAACATAAGCATTTACTTTTGGTCCCTTTCAAATATCTCAAGATAGATTTGACTGCCTCCCAATGAGCTCTACCAGGATTAGCCATGAACCTGCTAACAACTCCCACTGCATGAGCAATGTCTGGCCGAGTGGCAACCATAGCATACATAAGTGAACCACAAGCTGATGCATATGGAACACTCTTCATGTAACTGGCTGCATCATCATTTTTGGGACAGTCATCCTTGGAAAGCTTAACATGTGGCTGCAATGGCACTCCAAGAGGCTTAGCATCAGCCACATTAAATCTGTCCAGCACTTTTTCAATGTACTTTTCTTGGGATACCTGCAAAGTATGCTGCTGTCTATCCCTTTTTATACGCATACCAAGAATATGCTCAGCTTCCCCAAGCTCTTTCATTGAGAATGCAGAGTTCAGCTGCTGTTTTAGAGCATTCAGAGTGCTCTTTTTCTTCCCAGCCAGCAGCATATCATCTACATACAGTACAAGAATAATTGGGCTGCCATCTTCATCCTTTTTCGTGTACAAACAATGATCTGCATGGCTTCTTTTAAACCCATGTTTGAGCATAAATGCATCAAACTTCTTATACCATTGTCTGGGGGCCTGTTTCAGCCCATACAAGCTCCTTTTCAGTTTGCATACCAGATGCTCTTTTCCAGGAATGGCATATCCTTCTGGCTGTTTCATGTACAGCTCTTCATCTAAATCACCATGCAAAAAGGCTGTTTTAACATCCATTTGGAATAATTCCAAATCCAAGGCAGCTGTGAGAGCAAACAACACACGTAAAGTGGTCATTTTCACCACTGGAGAGAACACTTCTTGGAAATCAATGCCCTCTTTTTGGGCATATCCCTTAGCAACCAGCCTTGCCTTATACTTGGGTTTGCCATCAACAGTTTTGATTTTGTACACCCACTTGTTTGGAATGGCTTTCCTTCCTTTGGGTAACTCAACCAAATCCCAAGTATCATTTGCATGCAAGGCCTTTATCTCTTCCTGCATGGCTAACTCCCACTTCTTCTTGTGCTCACATAGCTTTGCCTCTTTATAAGTAAGAGGCTCACCCTCATCTGATAACATAATATAATGTATAGAGGGATCATATCTATTCACTCGCCTCCTAGGACGTATAGATCTTCTTACCCAATGATCAACATTACCAGGCAATGGATCTACATCAGGAGGTACATTAACTTCTTCATTGTTAACAGGCTGCTGTACATCATTTCCAGCCCTGTTTTCAGCATGAATAGGTGGCTGCATATGCCCTTCAGGAGCATCATTTTGCTGTCCAGCATCATCTGGCTCAATAACCACGGGCTCATTGTCATTTCCAGCCATATGTGGTGCATCCCGAGGGTCCATATCAGATTTAACTGGTGGCTGTACATGCTGAAATTTGACTCTTTTATGGTCATCTTTAGAGGCACAATTGTTTTTGAGCAGCCTTGCCTCATTAAATACAACATCTCGGCTGCGTATTACCTTCTTGAGTTGAGGTAGCCAAATCCTGTAGCCCATTTCACCTTCATCTCCATAACCCATGAAGATTCCTTTCATGGACTTTGCATCTAACTTGCTTCTCAACTCAGGCCTTATATGCACAAAAGCATCGCAACCAAAGATGCGTAGGTGGTCATATGAAGCTGGTTTGCCAGACCAAACCTCTTCTGGAATGCCACCTTTTAAGGACATATGAGGGGATCGATTGCAAACATGAACTGCAGTTTTCAAAGCCTCTCCCCAAAATCCATGAGGGAGATTAGCTGTGGACAGCATGCATCTCACCCTCTCACATAAAGTCCTATTATACCTTTCAGCCACACCGTTGGAAGAGGGGCTGTATGGGACTGTTAGCTCCCTCTTAATACCAAGATTTTCACAAAATCTATTGAATTCAGCACTTGTAAACTCACCCCCATTATCTGTACGTAAGCATTTCAGCTTTCTACCTGTTTGAGTGGTCACAAATGCATGAAATTTCTTAAATGCAGCAAAGGCTTCATCTTTAGATTTTAACAAATATACCCAAAGCTTCCTAGAGTAATCATCTACAAAAGAAACAAAGTAAAGAGCACCCCCCATAGATTTTGTGGGCATGCTACAAACATCAGAATGAACAAGATCAAGCACATTAGACTTACGAGAGACACCAGAGTAGTAAGAATTCTTTACTTGCTTACCATATTGGCATTCATTACAAAAATCAAGTTTTGAGCCTTTAGCATCAAACTTGTCCAAATTACATAGTTTATCAAGGCCTTTTTGACTCATGTGACCAAGCCTTTTATGCCATAATTCCATATGTGAATGGATTTCAGCCAAAGCAATAAACTTGCCCAGCAAGGCTTTACCATGCAAGCAATAAAGAGTCCCTTTCTTTGTACCTTTAACAATCAGCCTAGAGCCTTTGATAAGCTTCCATGACCCCTTCTCAAAGAGGGTACTATATCCATGCATATCCATTTGCCCAACAGACAATAAGCTTTTCTTGATGCTTGGTACATACCTTACATCATGCAAAACTAGCTCATTGGTACCATCCACTGTGAGATGCACTGTGCCAATACCTTCAATTGAACAAGCATGGTTATTTCCAAGATATACATGTCCATGGCTGCCTGCATGAAAGGTAGTGAAACACTCCTCAATAGGAGTTACATGAAACGATGCACCTGAATCTACAATCCATGTTTGTGACAAAGCATCATTCACAGTAAGCAAGGCATCAGTCAAATCCCTCTTTGTGATCTGCATATCTTGTGCATGAATATTAATAGAAGGATCAATAACTTCAGCATGCTCTGCTTCCATAGTAGCACAAAGTATATCTTCTGCATCTGATAGCTCCTCAATGATGACACTAGAGGCCACATTGGCCTTCTCTTTGTCTTTGTCCTTTGAGGTATCATGTGCTTCATTCTTGGTGTCCTTTTTCTTCCTGTCACCTGTGTTCTTCTTTCTTTCTAGTTCAGCTTTATAGAATCTGCAATCAGGCTTCTTGTGACCTTTCCTACCACATTGATAACAAGTCACTTCAGCCTTGCCTTTGCTTTTGCTCCTG
This sequence comes from Ceratopteris richardii, assembly GCA_020310875.1. Classification (NCBI taxonomy): domain Eukaryota; kingdom Viridiplantae; phylum Streptophyta; class Polypodiopsida; order Polypodiales; family Pteridaceae; genus Ceratopteris; species Ceratopteris richardii. The sequence continues at coordinate 111,190,430 of CM035428.1, forward strand.
TTCCTCTGTACATTTCCACTTTTCTTTTCTGTTCTTCCTCTAGCCACATTGGCTGAACCACTGCCCTCTCCACTAGCTTTCCTCCTGATTTCCTCATTCAAAATAGAACCCCTTACACCATCAAAGGTAAGACTGGGGCTATTCGAAAGTGAAACAACCAATGTTTCCCACGAATCAGGTAAGGTCATCAACAAGAAGATGGCCTTAAGCTTATCATCAAATGGAGGTAATCCAGAGTCCTGCAATTGTGAAAGAGTACATGTAAACAAAGATAAGTGCTCAGCCGCACTTTTTGACTCATCAAGCTGCATACACACTAGCTTACGCATAAGATGCACTTGATTTACAGGCGTGGTATTTTCATAAGTGGCTTTCAGCTTCTCCCATACCTCAAAAGCAGTTGTAAGGCCTTTCAAATCCACTAAGATTTCATCTGATACAGCCATCTTGATGTAAGTGATGGCCTTCTTGTTTAGGTTCATCCATGCTGCATCTGTCATATCTTCAGGCTTGACTTCCTCAAGAGCCCCTTCACAATCTTTAAGAAAGAGGATGCCCAACATTCTCTCTTTCCACAAATCGAAACCATTACCTTCAAATCTCTTGATCTCAAACAAGCTTTTGACATCAGAGGAGGTAGAGGCCATGTTTGCACACTAAGAGCTTCAAAATTTCACCAAAAAGGTAAAATTCACCTGCTGTCCTGTGCGCAATTACCTTAGGAGACTATAGCTGAGAAATTAAGCCCAAAAACTGTTCAAAACTTGCAAAAAACAATTTCTGAAATTTTCTGCAAAAAAATTCAGAAAATTCCAGCAAGCTGTAATTGCATCAAAAACAACAAATTTGTTGTTTTTCAACCACAAAAGACATACATAGATGTAAAACCAAGGCAATGGGTGCTTGTTTTCACAAAAGCCCCAATTTTTGCAGCAATATGACCTGTAAAATGAGAGAAATGACCTACTGTAATAAGTTTCAAGCAAGTATGCACTTCCTCAATCTTTGTGCATGTCCTCCCACTTGAAAAATGAGAGAATTTCTGCCACAAAAGACCTGTAGATGAAAAAATCAGCAATGTGGATGCTGAAAAAGACCTGTGGGGATACAAAAAGAAGAATAGAAGAGATTCTTCGCGATGAAACTCTCTAAAAAGCACAAAATTTGCTTCAGAGGAGAGAGAAAGTAGAGAGAGAAACCTGCGCAGAAATTTGGAGAAGAAGATGGAGAAGCTGAAGTTGAAGAAGTCCCAATCAAGTTATGAGAGATTTGGGACCAAGTCTTATTGATAAGTGACTTTTAGGTCATTTGGGCATGTTCACACATGGCCAATGACCAAAAGTCATAAAAATAATGTAAATGCCTATAACTCCCCAATTTGGGGTCCAAAAAATACAACAAAAATATGTCTGGAAAGCTCACGAAGAGAGCTTTCACATGGAAAGGTCAAAATATACAAAAGGAGAGTCCTTGGGGCCTTTATCCCCAACAGTGGCGGGGTGGGATATGCATGGTGTGCCGCATATGGATAGGGAGAGATATGCGTGATCAGCTCCAATCGGGTGTGGGTGGGATGGTGAATGAGGTGATGAGATGTGTCGCCTCCGGGGGTCCGATAACATAGTCTACCACACTGCCTCCATGCGGTGTCGTGGGTGGAATGCAGGTGAGACCACCCGAGGTGGGCCAAGTCGCCATCCCATTATATATAATGAGACGGTGTGTTGCTCCCACCTGGAGTAGGTGTCGGCCGTATGAGGTGGGTGTGGCGGGGTTGACTCAGGCTCTGAGTGTAGACCTATCCTCGATGGTGCGAAGCATCTCAGGGTCATCAAAGTCATAGATATCACACTGGTGGCTCTGAGTGCGGGCATTGAAGTCTCCTACAAGGAAGACTTCGCCCATCCCGGTGTACTACATAATGGTGTCACTGAGGCAGTCATGGCGATGTGGTGTATAGTCCCTCCCTCTCTGAGGGCTGCTCATGGGAATGTGTGAAGCGCGAGCCGATGGGTGCAATATAGCAGACGGGGAAATACACTGCTCTCTCCTCTGATAGCTGGAGGCATATCCACATGAATCGTGCCTCTGGGTCTCTGGCTACCACATGTACCCTGTGCTGTAGTGACTGTCTATAGAGCACGGCTACTCCTCCTGATCCTCGTGTGGTGTGCTGTCTCATCTGTCGGCGGTGAGCTGACTCCCACATATAGCCCTCAATCCTCGGTAGGCTCCTCCCCCGGCTCTCATGTTTCTCTGTCAAGAAGATCATGTCTCTTCCCTCCATCACCTCCTCGAGGCGTCCTAGATGTGTCCACAAAGATCCATTGCAGTTCCAGACTGCAAAGTGCACCTCCTGTTGTGCTGTCTCATAGACACACAGAGAGAGAGAGAGAGAGAGAGAGAGGGGGGGGAGAGAGAGAGAGGGGGGGGGGGGGAGAGAGTTAAATCACAATGGATTCAGTGTCTGCATAAAATAAAAGAAAAGAGACAAAGGATAATACTATCAAGTAAAAGTGCAGGAGGTGATCATGTGTGCTGCTCCAAAGCAATGGAAAAGCCGTTTGAAATCTTATGGGAAGTGGGTATCCCCAGGCATCAAATGGTAAAAGCAATATATGAAAAGTTGCGAAGAAAGTTGAATTGCAAGGATGCGATAATGATCGTAGAGATTTCTTTATCTCACAGAATGCCCCACATTGGCCACTGACAAATCTCAGTTTCCTCCATGGCAAATATATTAGCTGGGCCAACTATTAGACTGGGATCTCCATTGATATCTGTGGGTGAGAGTGCCTAGATCATTTTACCTCAATCACATGATCAAGATATATGCAAGTATTGTGGTAAACCTGCTCCAGTTGTTGTCCATCTGACCCTTCAATGTTGGCTGACCTGAAGAAATATGTAACCTGCCTCTGAATGTGTATTTGGTCTCCAGATGAGGCTCTTTCTGTATATTGCAGCTCTAGCAAGAATAAGTCAAGATATCTTTGGGCCTCATATCCCATGATCCTAGATATTCATCCGAATCCCTCTCTAAATAGGCAATGCGAATGGCCAAGCATCTCATAGTATTCTGAGAGATGTCATATGGAATGCAGCTGTCTCAGGTTCTCTAGAATATCTGGCATGTCCTGGCTTCAGCTGACAGTCTTGTAAATCTGCCTAATTCAGTCTTGAGGTGGTCTAAGGATGTCTATTTGCCCAACTGCATAACACAATCCATAGTATAGGTGTGTATCCATATAAATTTAGTCCGGTTACAAAACCTTCTTTGGTGAGTTGAAGAAGATGCTCGCTGTAAAAAGCTTTCTTTGTGCCCAGCTCGTGTAAACTTTTTTTTCACTTTTCTGGATCCGATTTGAGGGCCCTCAAAATAAGACTTAGACATGCTTTTACAGAGAAATGTGAACTGTAAAGCGGAAGCCTGAGATAGTGAGAGACCCGAATCCCCTTTCAGGAACCTAGAGTAGAAGATGCTCGCTGTAGAAACCTTTCTTTGTGGCCAACTCATGTAATTCTTTTTCCACTTTTATGGGTCCAGTTTCAAGGCCCTCCATGGAGACCCCCCCCGACTCAGAAGGCAGAAAAGCTATCAACAACTTTACCTTATCAAAATAAGACTTAAGATGCTCTTACAAAGAAACGTGAGCTCCTAAGCCGAAGCCTGAGATAGTGAGAGACCGGAGTCCCCTTTCAGGAACCTTTCAGTACCAATGGAGTTTCACTTTCCAAACCCCCTACCCCAGTTCCCAAAGAAGGAATGCAATACAAGCATCTTACCAGAGGTGTCTACGACCTTAGTGAGTCTCCCTTCTCCACTCCAGCTGAAAGGTAAGGCTGCCCTAATCGATCATTGACAAACCAAAGGCCTTTTATATTCATATTATTAAGAGAGAGACTCTTGTCATTTTCCAAAGGATTAGATAAGCAAAAAAGAGAAATAGTCCTTATGATGAACTTTCATATACCTAGGCACAGCCTCACCAAAGAAGGGAGCAACCAAGATGAACTTAGCCACTCCCCTCAATGCAAACTCAACTAACCCACCAGGTCAATCGTCCTCAACCAGCTCAGCCACCTCCATGCAATCTAGAATCAAATGACTTAAAAAGAGTTACCCCCCTCTACCTCTATGCAAAGCAAGTACTTGTGAAATCTATTTCATGGATGGCACATCTACATTAGGATGAATATCTAATCGAGGAGCTCGAGTGTATGTCAACCTCCTATTGAATGCTCTCTAGCTCCACGTGAAGCATGTGATATATCCCCTCCTCATCTTGTATAATTGTAATCCCTTCCTATACTTCCACAAATACCTTCCACAATCGTTATATATATATATATATATATATATATATATATATCATAACGATTTTTATTGAGCTCATAAAGATTTTTATTCACCTTTTCAGTCACTTGTGGTACTTAAAAATATTGGATTTTGCATTTGCATACTTATTAGTTTACAATCGTAATGAAATGATGAGTATTTTACATTTGATACATTATGATGTATATGTCATATAATTTCTTTATTAATGCAAATATGCATGTATGTATGTATGTGTGTGTGTGTGTGTGTGTGTGTGTGTGTGTGTGTGTGTGTGTGTGTGTGTGTGTGTGTGTGTGTGTGTGTGTGTGTGTGTGTGTGTGTGTGTATATATATATATATATATATATATATATATATATATATATATATATATATATATATATATATAGTTTTCAATAAAAAAATAGAAACCTCTATGAGTGGATAAAGACCTCGTTTTTTATTTTGGGTGGGAATGATTTAAACGATTAAATCTAGATTTAAATCTTACGTTTTAAATATCTCGGTCACACTATGGTTAGTCAATTAATTGATTTATTTGATCGATGGATAGGATGCTTTAGTTAATACATGTGGGCAAAACTGAGCACCTTTTCTTTCATCCATTCAAAGATGAGAAATAGGCTGAGCCTTGCACAACTTGAGTGACTAGTCTCTTGTAAGGCCAATCGATCTCTTGCTATTGCGACTAAAGCTTTCTCTTCATGGGCTCCCATGAGTTTGGTGCCACAGGTAATCACAGGAACAACACAAGCTTTAAACATAACCTCACCTTGCTTGAGAAGGATTGGTTACGTAATAGGTGCTAGCTAGAAAGTAGACTACTCCCCTTTCGAGTCCATTCCTTGGCAATCGAGTCGATTGAGAATGCACAATCCACCTCCAAGCTGAGATAAGTATACCTTTCAACCCATTGGACTTTTCCCCTCCCAAACCAAAAACTCTCACCTCGTTAGCTCTTCCAAATTCCCTAATAAAGACGGTTACCATGTAGTTTGTCGATTCCAAACCTCGTATCCCAAAAATGCTCTAGAAATCATATTCAATGATTTCTAGAGCTCTTGAAGACTTCCAATAAGCAAAACTAAATCGTTAACAAAAGAAGCCTCTTCAACCAATTGAGATCAAGTTGTTGAAGTCCAAGTGTCCCCCCTATGATCTAATACATCATTGATGTATACATTGAAGACCTTGGGAGATTTGGGACGACCTTGGAGAGCTATTCGACATGTAAGCCCAAGCACCTCAAGTTTAAGGAAAATACTTCATGCAACATTGTGTTGTATACCTTCTTGAAGCCAATGTAAGTTGCATACAAAGGGAGACCTTGCATTGCACTGTTAAGTACAACCTCATTCAAACATGCAACCTATCTGACACACTCGTGTCATTTCCAAAAGCCAATCATCTCTCTATTAAGAAGCCTTACAATTCCAAGATACCAGTGATACACTTAACCAAAACCGAGAGAGAATCTTAATCTCTGCAAAAATGAGAGAAAAGCCCTGATAAATGTCCACATTAGTGAGACCCTTTCTTTTAGGGATGAAAACTACCACTATTGCAGCTGTTGACTGATACATCACTCCCTTAACAAGAAGCATCTCAAGCAAGTTCATCGGCTTTCCCCATCTCAATGTATGGAATAACCAAGCTCTCTTTGCGACCTTATCCTTCACTAAAATCTTGAAGAAGTTAGAGGGGAGACCATCTCTCTTAGCGACCCTTTTTCAACTTCCAACCAGCTAAGAGAACTTGCCATCATAACAACAACGGTTGGTTTACTCTGGACATGTTTGAGTGAACCCTCAACAATTGGTATCAAAGTAGGTCGTCGCTTCATCTAGGGCGCCGTTGACACTCCTCCGTTTGCAGTCTCAAAATTGCACGAATTTTGGTGAGCTCATTTCAGCCTCCGAACGCACTATCGTAGCGCTTGTGCAGGCTATTTCATCTTTTTGTGCCAACGGTATATTCCAGTTTCTGTTCGCCAGTATAAGTGTCTCGAAGTCTGCTACAGGTCTAATGGAATTCGTCAAGGCAGTTCTGTTCAACTTTTTGAGATACAGTCAATTTTTTGCATCAAGGTATTTTAGTCACCGGCCATGGCTGAAAGCAGTGATGTATTCCGTATGCTGACTGTTGAGGATAAGTTGGATGGTACCAACTACCCGTTATGGGCTCATATGATGCGACATGTGGTGGTTGCAAAAGGACTATGGAACATTGTGCAGGGTGTCGAAAAATGTCCTATCACACCTTCAACTCTTACAACTCCAGGTACTGAAGCTCATGCAGAAGGTGTCGAAGATGATAATATTCTGCATATTCCTGTTCGTGTTGTGGTTTCTGCTACACCTACTGCAGAGCAGATTCGTTGGGATGGCAGAGATTCTCAGTCACATGCATTGATAGCTTTGTCTATCAAACGTGCCATTATTCCTCACATTCGCTCTTGCAGAATAGCTAAGGATGCTTGGGATACACTTACCACATTGTACCAAGCTAGGATGAGGCTCATGTTGCTTACCTCCGAAAACAATTGGAGAGTGAGCACATGAATGAAGGTGATTCTATGGATAGTTTCCTAACGAAGATCAAAGACTTGAAAGAACAGTTGATTTCTGCTGACAGCTCACTTGTGCACACCGTTCTAAATGGTCTTCTTGATTCATACTCTTCGGTTGATGATAAAAGGCAATCCAAATGCCTTGTCATTTGAGGAGTTAGTCTCTGTTCTATTGCAGGAAGATCAATCCAGGAAGAACAAGTCCATTATGCGAGTTGAAGATCAAGCTTTCCTGGCTAGTCAGAAGGGCAAAGGAAAATGGAGCTCTTCAACTAGTAAGCAGAAATCTGCTAATTCTGCACATTCGAAGAAGGAAGATAAAGATGAGAAGAAATCAAAAAAGCAGAAATTGTTTTGTAAGTACTGTAAAGGGAATGATCAATCATAAAGAAGTGTCCAAAACTGACTGCTAAAGAGGCAAAGAAGAAAGAGGCTTGAATGGTTGTTGCAAAGGCCTCTACACCAAAAACAGAGTCTGCTAATCTTGTGCAGGAAGAAGAATGTGCGTTTACTACTATCTGCAGTTTTGACCCATCTTCTCATGAGCAGTGCATGTCTGCAGTAGACTCGGATGTTTGGTATTTTGACAGTGTGGAAACCAAACATAGAGTAGCCCGAACTGAACCATCTTTTGGAAATGAGGAACGCTGCATTTTGCCCAAATTACAGCCTTCACAAACATGTTTTCCAAGTGCCTCAAGTTTGGGCAAAGAGGACACCATTTCAGATTTCTGCAGGCGTAGCAAACTAGTAAAATTCAGATGACCAAAGCGTGCATGCCAAAGCTTTGCATCTTACATAGCCTGAGAATCATGTACTACACATGCCGAATCATTCACATATCTTTCATAGTCTATGAGTTTATACAGCCAACGACATAAAATGCCAGAAGCAATAATCACATCGCCATTTGACAAATCATGAACTGAAAACCTGTCATCAACAAATTTCACAACCAAGCCAATCTTGGCTAATGCAGAAACTGATAACAGGTTCTTCTTGATCCCTGGCATAAATAAAGCATCTGACAAAGTGAAAGAACTACCATCAGCATTAGTCAAAATGATCTTACCAACTCCCATAACAAGATAAGAGGAGTTGTTGACGCATGTAACAGTACTCTACTTGTACATAGTGATGTTTGTGGTCCTATGCAGACACCTTCTTTTGGAAATTATCTTTACTTCATGACTTTCATTGATGATTTTTCCAGGCATGCATGGATATATCCATTGCAGGCAAAGTCCGAAGTGTTCATGTGCTTCAAACAGTTTTTAATTTTGGCTGAAAATCGGTAAGCATGTAAAATGGGCACCCTCCGTTCATATCGAGGGGGGGAATATATGTCTTCTGATTTCAATGCATTTCTGGTTGAACGTGGGATAAAACACCTGTGTACAAAGTCGTATACACCTCAACAGAATGGAGTTGCTGAACGAAAGAACAGGTCACTCATGGAGATGGCGAGATGTATGGTCAAGAGTCAGGCTTTATCACATAGTTTCTGGCTTGAGGTTGTCATGTGTGCAGCATATGTACTGAACAGGTTTCCTACTAAAGCGCTGCAGTCTATCACTCCATATGAGGCTTGGCATGATGTCAAGCCATCTGTTGCTCATCTGCGTGTTTTTGGTTGTTTTGCATATGCATTAGTGTCTGAACAACATCGCAGAAAATTGGATTATATAGCAGTAAAATGTATTTTTGTTGGGTACAGTTCTGAAAGTAAAGGCTATCGTCTGGATCATCCACAGATTAAACGCATTCTGGTTAGTCGTGATGTTTTTGTGGAAGATGCTATTCAGCCATTGCTTTCATGTACTAAGGAGACATTTGTTAGCTCCAAAGACATGTATGATACTTTGCTGCCTCTTTTTACAGGTGGACAGTCTAGTACTGGTCCCAATGAGGCAACTTCTCAACCTTTGCAGGTTTCATGTGATGATGCAGATCATTCCATTTCTGATGCACATTCACATGATGCACTAGTTGATGAGAGAGCTGATATTGAGAAGGCAAAAACTATGCCAAAATGGTTGGTACAGACTTTGCGTGATAGCAAATTAGATGCACCTCTTTCATATCGTACTCGTTCAGGCTCTCATAGTGCCTCTTTTGCATCAGATTGCTATGCTATGGCTGCATCTAGTCTCTGTGATGAGAATGATCCTATTTCGTTTGATGAAGCACAAAATTCAGAAAATTGGATGGCTGCTATGCAATCTGAATATGATGCTATAATGAAGAATGGTACTTGGTCTTTATGTGACTTGCCTCCTGGCAAGAAGGCCATTGGCACTAAGTGGGTTTACAAGCTGAAGCGTAAACCGGATGGTACAGTTGACAGGTATAAGGCTAGGCTTGTTGCAAAGGGTTATGCAAAGGAAAGAGGCATTGATTTTGATGAGACCTTTGCACCTACATGCTCTATGACTACTGTTCGGAGCATCTGTGCACTTGGAGCTCATCATGGTTGGAATGTACATCAATTGGACATTAAAACAGCATTTCTGAATGGTGACTTGCATGAAGAAGTGTATGTTTTTTCGCCCCATGGCTTTATGCAGAAAGGGCATGAAAACCAGGTGTGCAGGTTAAAGAAGGCATTATATGGTTTATAGCAAGCACCACGTGCTTGGTATAAGAAGATACATGCCTATCTGATTGCACATGGTTTTGAGAACGGTCCAACTGAAAGCACCTTATATGTTAAGCGTGTTAATGATGTGCTTTTGATCAATGTTGTCTATGTTGACGACATGCTGCTCACTGGTCCTATTGAGAAGCATATTGCTGATTTTAAGGCTGATTTGCATGCCTGATTTGAGATGTCTAATTTGGGGCATTTGCATCATTGTTTGGGCATTCAGTTTATGCAAGTTTATGGTGGAATGGCTTTGTGTCAAACGAAATATATTGACACATTATTGCAGCGTTTTGGCCTTGAAGACTCTAAGCCTATTGCAACTCCTATGGAGACAGGTTTACGATTGAGTCTTCATGATGCTGGAGATTCATTTGATGTTGTTCTCTATCAGCAGGCTGTTGGATGCTTAATTTACTTATGCATTACTCGGCCAGATATTCAGTTTGCTGTCTCACATATGGATGCTTAATTTACTTATGCATTACTCGGCCAGATATTCAGTTTGCTGTCTCACAGATGAGCAGGTTTATGCATTGCCCAGGAGTCAAGCATTGGAAGGTGGTTAAGCGCATCTTTCGCTACTTGAGTGGTACTCGGCAACTTGGGTTGTTTTCAAGGGGGGATCACTACCGCCAGATTTGCATGCTTTTTCTAACTCTGATTGGGTTGGTTGCTATGACACTCGTGTGTCCACTAGTGGCTTTTGCTTCATGCTTGGTAGCTCATGTATATCTTGGTTGAGCAAGATGCAGCCTACTGTGGCCACTTCCAGTTGTGAGGCTGAGTATAAGGTGTTAAGAATAAAGAAGTAAGCTCGTATATATTTTTGCAAAAAGGATTTTCTTCAAGTAGAAGGAAAATACAAAAATGAAAAATAGAAGCATTTACTTCAGCAAGTAGTGGAGGCCAAAAGAGAATCATTCAAAAGAGAATCAAATAAAAAAAACTGAACTGTAAGAGGAGTGGCTGTCCAAAGTAGTGAAGAAATGATGGAGAAGAGCTCTCAAACTCATCATGAGAGTTTTTGGTCATTTCGATATAAAAGAGGCAAGGGAGAACACTCAAGGAGAGAAAAAGAAGGCGTGGAAGCCCCTTTGTAGCTACTTCATTTGTTTTGAGTCATTTCGTTCAGTTCACTCTCATAGAGTATGTCCAGCCGCACACCCATTTCTGGGTAGTCTACTTGTGAGAGTCATATCTCTCAATATATGTATCCAATTTTAATGTTTAAACATTCGTTGGAAAGCTTATCTCGAGTACTTCCTCTGTCTAAAACAGTTTTATGAAATTCTTTATGTTCTGTGAGTTATTCAGTTTTTAGTGAAGTCCAGTTTTCAACCTAACTGAGTGGACAGGTAGCCTGTTTTGTATCAACGAGTTGCCAACCCAAATCTACTCCAAATTGAGTGTTTGATATATCATTTTAAAGATATAGGTGTCTAGTTTGAGTGACCAAAGTTTCAAGTTCATTGCATTTTTCAATTGGTGCCAGTTTTCATTTGAAGGTTCAGCTGTTGGCAAGAGTCTTGATCTTGAGAAGATCTTCTACACTTTCCGCTGCGATTAGGAGAGGAATTCTCCAATAATTGGTAGCAGAGCATTGGATTTTGAAAAGGCAAAGCATTGGAACTGAAGTGAAGCAAAGGAGAAGCTACAAATCAAGGGGGAGCTTCGTAAAGTCAAGGAAGAGCGCCACACAATACTTGAGGTAAACTTCAATCTTAGAAGTTTTCAATGGCTGATTTAGGACAACAAGTTGAGAAGTTAGACAAAGATAATTTTCAGTCTTGGAGGTATAGAATGATAAATTACCTTAAAGGTAATGGTTTATGGAGTTTAGTTAGTGGAGACGATCCACAACCGGTGGACCTTGAAGATCCCAACATTACTCCGGCACAAAGGAGACAATTTGCTGATTGGGAAGAGAGGAATCGAAGGGTGATGTTCCTCATCTCACAAGTTATTTCTAACACTATGATTGGTCATATGCAAAGCTTAGAAACAACCAAGGAAGTTTGGGAAGCATTGGAGAAGGTATATGCTACCTCAACAAGGTCTCGGAGGATGCGACTCAAGAACGAGCTCAACAACATGAAGAAAAGCTCAAACCAAAGCATTAGTGAGTATACATTGAGGATCAAGGAGCTTCGAGATAAGCTAGCATCAGTTGGATGCAAGATAGAAGAGGAAGACATCGTCCAAACAGCCCTCAATGGCTTGAGGAGTGAAGAAAAGTGGAAGCCCCTCATCACAAACATTCTTTATAGAGACCCTCTACCAACATTCGACGAGATTATACCAAATCTTGTGGCTGAAGAGGTAGCTCAACAAGGAGAAGGCAACAAAGGTAAGGACAGCCATAGTCAAATGTTATATGCAGGAAGAGGTAGAGGAAGGAACTCAAGAGGAGGCTCGAGAGGAAGAGGAAGAAGCTACAACAACACAAATTTCAACCAACACAACTCGGAGGACAACAAGGACAACTCAAATGACAACACACATGGAAGAGGTCGAGGAAGAAATAGAGGAAGAGATCGAGGTTCATACAATCCTCATAAAGGTATAACATGTTATCATTGTGGTAAACTAGGACATTATGCAAATGATTGTTGGCAAAAGAATGGAAGGCTGAATGGAGGCAACCAAAGGAGCCAAAATAATTATGCGAGTACATCAAGTGAAGGAGACAAGCAAACCCCCACATAGATAATAAAATAAGATGCGGTTTATCAAAGCTAATTCGCTCGATATATATAAGCTAGGAAGTGTCGTCAATAAAAGAATAGAATAGATACTAGATTTTCCCCTTGTGCCATTAGCAAACTAGCAAAGCTCTAGACTCAACCACTCATAATCACCTTAGTATATCAACATAAAGTTCAATCCCTAGGCATCATGGAAAAGATAATGATGATAGTCCAAGGTTGTCAATCATTCTTGATTCTTTTGTGATAGTTGTTGTCATGGACAAAGGAAACCATCCCGAACCTTAGATTCCATGTGAATCGTATATCTCATGATTGGTTCAGAATTAGGAGAAACCAATGGTTCCATTGCGTCCGAAACGTGCCAAAACCCTAAGATCAACTATCTATTTGCTAAATTCTGACATTTGGAGGTCTTGTTCGGATTGTTGACATCATTGATGACATCATCAACTCACAACCACCCTTGGGAACCTCCCTTGAAATCCTATATAAGGACGCCTTGGCCACATACATACTCATTCTTGCCAACACCAATCTTGGAAGCTCAAGGAGTCGTGACCGCCAAGTAAGTACTCTCCAAGTTCCAGTTCTAGTTCTTGTCTTGTTCCTTGTTCCAGTCTTATATAGTCTAGTTCTTGGACATCCTGTCTTGTCCTCTTGTAATCTCGTAGTACAAGATCTTGTCGAGTTATTTCCTGTATCTAGTTCATCTCCTTGAAGGAATTCTTGTAATCCTGATATCTTGTTTCATACTTACAATCCCGAGTTGTGGGATCTCGTATATCATCTCTAGTCGAGTTATCCATACCTATCAGTCCCGGGTTGTGGGACGTCTTGTATCAATCACACAATCTTGTATCATTTTCCCTACATGGGTGTTCTTGTAATCATAAGTATATTTTTGAAATCTTGTCTAGTGTAGTTAGAGAGCACAATCTAGTGCTCCCCTGACAATTGTGTCCCAAATGGGCACTTTCCCATTGTCCTTGGGTAGACGTTGACTAAGACGAACAAAAGCACTCCATGATTCGAGATGAAACATGTTATGAGTCTCAAATAATTTACGGACCAAGAGAATGTGACCAAACAAAGGCCACTTGCTCCAACATGGATGGACAAGTAATATTGATCCTACCTCTTGATGAGGGCTATTGTCATATCACAAGGTGGGAATACCTCTAGTAGTGAGATGCCATATGGCATCTTATAGATGCATTCGCTTATTGGGAAGGTACCAGAGGAAGAGAGAGTCTCTCTGATGAGAATCATGAGAAAAGGAAGCATTGATGATCGGACATGATCGGGTGGAATAGTAGGCGCAACTTTGTGTGGTCTCACCTGTGACAGTTTAGGTTTAATGGAAGCTTCAACAAAAAAAATTGATTATGTTACGAGGTTGGTATCAAGAGCATGTCGTGTTCGACAACTATAGGGTCCGACACATAACCAGTGAAAATAGGCCATCCGACACTGCTCACAACCAGTGAAAGTAGGCCATCCGACACGCAACAAGCAAAAATTGCCTACCCATATCGACATCCGTCCAAGTGCTCATGCGTGTGTGAAGAAAAAGAGTTTTTTCCCTCCCTCCCCATATTGTGATTCTCTAATGGAGGAGATGTACCATATATGCCGCAACCGGGAGTAGATGACATATGGGATAAATTGAGCATGTCTTGGCTCCTTCCAAAGTCTCCACATGAGAGGAAGAAAGGAGGTTAATGATCCAACCCTCACACAAGTATCTTTGATTTATTTCTTCAACATCTTCAAGAAGAATTGCGGCCTTAGAGCCTCGGCATTATTAAGAGAGATTGTGGAGTTATTAAGAGCCTCAGCAACGGTACATCTTGCATATATCTTGTCTGTATTATTTGCTGTCTCAATATTGATTATGGGCCTAAAAACTGGCAAAATTTCAATTCCGGACCTAGGGAGGAAAAGATTAACAAGATTTCAAGCGCTTAGGATCATTAAATGTATCATTGTTTGCTTGCAGAAGTAAGAAAACTCTACTTAGCATCGTAATTTTGTAAGTTTGGCATTCGCTAGTATCTAAACAACTCTTCTATATGTATAATTGCACTTGATAGTGCTCATGTAACCTTTGTACAATGCCCGGTTGTTAAGGGAAAATATTACATTTGTATTTGAGGGAATGTGAGGGGAAGTGCAAAGGATGGGAAGAGGATCTCAAGGATTCAAATGGTTCAAGATGATCGAAAAATCGAGGGAAAGCTTTTGCATGTTGGTTTTAAGGCCCAAATCAATATAGAGACAAAGCATAGAGAGAGAGAGAGAGAAACAAGATAGATAAAGAGACTAACACAAGATATAGCAAAATAGCTCCAAAATTACTCTATTATACAAAGAGAGAACTTACAAATGGCTCCAAGTGCTTGAAGATCACCAAGAACTTAACGTACAAGTGAGTTTATGTGCCCTATGGCTTGTGTATTTATAGCCTTGGCTGCCACTATGAAAAGCTCAACAAAAAAGCTTAGAAAACCCTACTTCTGAAATTCGCGGTGCGAAATTCGGAGGTGAGCTTTTTTTCTTTTTAACTTTTTTTTTTATAATCCCATATTGGTAAATTAGCTTATTTTCTGTCTTGACCAATCAGAAATTACACATGGGTCTGATTTTGACCCTTCAAAATCTGCTTTTCATACTTTGATCAGAAATTAGGGTTTGGTTTTTGCCCTCCAATCTGCATCCACTTGCATAAGTGTTATGGTTGGATAGCTCTCTTTGAGCTCTTTCATAATCTGAAATAATAAAAATCTACTCATCTTTGACCATTTCGACCTTTGTTGACCAACCTTTGACCATGATTTGACTTGAATTTTTCTGAATATTAAGAGCTCCCTAGTGGAAGATTGCTCATATTTCCAATAATGCAAGACAAGAAAGAGCAATCGGATCAACGGATCATCTTTGGGAAGCATCATTTACTTTCCACTTTCCTCTATTTATTTTGGTTTCATGATGCATATATATTAGTGCATATGCATGTAGATGAAAATGAAAAGTAGGAATGAATAAATTCATTTTGCTTTAAGCATTTATGAAACATTCAATCATCCTCATTAAAAGAAAGGAACTACATGCATATTTACTTTGATGCATGATGATTATGTTATTTTGGGTAAACTAAAGTTTAAGAAACTAAGACAAGTTTTAGAGTAGCATACAAAATCCTATCCTAGTACGGATTAGCTAGTCTAGTCACATACTACGGGATTCATGAAAATCCATCCTGTGAGATACTTCATGGAGTTCCAATGAAGTATGGAATTCAACTACCTACTTCAGAGGAGATGTATTTTATGCATTGGAGGAATTGTATTTTATTGATTGGAGATGAGAACCACTAGTATGGGATGGTGGGGATTATCTCCCTTTGAGCACTCTTTTTCTATGGCCAAGGAGAAAAGGACTCATCATCCATAAAGTATGATTTCCGCTCAAGAGAGGTGTCAAGTGAACATCTCTTAGTTTCAATTGAGAAGTAGAGCTATGACTCTACTTATGGATTCAATTTCATTGTAGTTTTCCTTCATTCGAGGTTGAATTCTCCACTTTTTAGGAAAGGAAATATGGAGAATCTATGTATGTGATCTCGTTTATGGAGAGGAGATCCAACAAAATTCTCGTAGTCTCTTTTAGGGGAAAGGGAAGGTGGAAATTATTCCACTGCTAGAGCCCTCTTTCTTATATGAGATTTGAAAGAAAGTTTATATAGATTGTAGATTGTCTAGATAGGAGTGGCACTATCCTATGAAAGACCATAGGGGAATCAGTTAGTCACTAAAGTTAGATTGAGTCTCACCTAAAGACTCTAGGAGAAAAGTTGCTAGTCCTAATGATGGTCTTTGACTAGATGAGAAGTTCTAGTTGTTGGCATTAGAGATGATTTTTTTCTTGAGGCTAGGAGAGGGACATATCTGTCCTCTTGGGGTATCGAACTCTTAATTGGTGCTTTGTCATGAGGATGATGATTGGAGTAACAATTAAGAGCATTGCTACTTCTTGATTACCTAAATCTAAAGATGGAATGCTTTTGTCGGGGAAGAGAAACTACTAGAGTTTGCACTAGTTCCATTGGATAATCTTCCAACAGAACTTAGTCCAAAGTTTATGAATGACAAACCAAAGAAATGTACACATTTCATTTTGCTACTAGGAACTTATATGTGAACTAGGATGATGGATTTCAATAGGACACAAGGATAGTTTAGGTAAAACTATTGCTTGTCAGTACACTCAAGGTGAGGAAGACCTAAATTGGCACGAGAGAAAGTCTAGCATCTTGGTCCTAGAAGGTTCTAGGATCGTTTTTTTTCTTATGGGACTTAAACTATTTCCTAGAGGATTACATAGTTTATTATCTCCATTGTGGTACGCTCAAGCCTAAATAGCTTGGCACTCTACACTTGTCATTCATATTCTTGCTCCAAAGAGGAAACATCATATGGACTTATGTTACTTTGATGATGTTAGTGGATATGGGAGTGATAATTTGGAAGTTAGGTGTATATGGAAGATAGTAGGCACTATAGAGACAGTTCCCACCTTTGAGATGATCTCTTATGAGGCTTCTCAAGGGGAAGGATACGGAAAAAGTAACACAGAGATGACCATGTACTCATGGTACATGGGATTAAAGGGATCCAGAGCACTTCCTTCTACCATTGCAAACATTTCACTGATATTTTCGAGGAAGAAAATGTTTTTAAAGGGAAGGAAATGTCACATCACTAGGTGGGAACACCTTTAGTGGTGAGATGCCACATGGCATCCTATAGATGCATTCCCTTATTGGGAAGGTAGAGAGAGAGAGAGAGGGTCTCTCTCATGAGTCTCACAAGAGTAGGAATAGTAGAAGCAACTCTGTGTGGTCTCGTGTGTGGCAATTTCGCTTCAAGGGAAGCTTCAACCAAATATTTTGATTTTGTTGTAAGAACTACTTACGAACTTGGATGATGGGTCATCCATAATGCTTCACTATTGAATATAGGAAATTTTTGAAGACGAGAAGTGGTAAGTCAATCTCCAACACCGATTGTACATAAGACCCTCTTTGTATATACAACTTGTCAATAGGTACAAAATGTAGAGAGAATATGACGAAGAGGTTATATGAGAGAGAATATGTACAATTTGAAGTGAATAAACTGTCAAAAACAATAAAAACAACAAAACATCATCTAAAATTAGGTCTTCTCTAATGTTGAGCGACAGCTACAGCTATGGAACCATCAAGTATTGAAGAGCTAGGTAGAGACCTTGTACAGCAGCAACACGCAAAGAAACCCTAAAATAAGAAGCCAATACTCACAAAATCAGCATGCACACTACTGTGAAGAAGATGAAGGGAGGGCTTCTAGAAACTCCTCCAAATCTGCATAAAAACTCCTCCAAGAGACCTCCTAACTCAAAACCCTAGAGCTTGTGGGTGATGAGCTTCACAATTGGATGATTGTATGAGGCTATGAACCCTTCTTTACATAGGCAAGCTGCCATGACACAAATCCAACAAGAAAACACTAAAATCAAGGATAATTTTTTGACTTTTTTGTCCATAGCTGCTTTTCATAGTTCGAATTAGCTTTTGAGGGTGTTTTATAGTCTATTGATTCTCAACCCTTTTATTTTTCAACCATTTTCAGGTGTTAAACAATGGAATGTTATATACCATTACAAAGCTCTCAGTGAGTACTTTCCAATAAGCCAATAAAAATTTTTTACCATCTTTGACCCAATTTTGACCGTCCCATGCGGCAGGTACTTTGGAGTTCTCTTTAAGGAGGTGAACAAATGGAAGCCAGTAAAAGAATGAAGTGAAACAACGAACATTTTGGAAGGTTGATGAGTTCGCATACACTGCATAATTTCTATGATGAGACCCTCCTTCCTCCATCCAAATCATTGGCCTCTCCCTTCCACTTTATTTACACCGCTACTTGCACTCAGTCTTGTATGAGCCTCTGCTGATGATCTCCCCGATGAGTCTCCTCAAGACCTTCCTCGCCACTGAGTTCCTTTGCTTCCCATTGTGCCATTAAGCTTCTGTTTCACCCGGCAATTCCCTGTGGTGCTCATTTGTTCTATTGCTCTCATCCAACAACAAAACAGTAATATACCATCCATATAGTACTATCATTTTATAGAAACCTAAATGTTGAAATGACCTTAAACAGCATCCTGTATCCAGGTAAAAAATGCAATGTTTGATTGATGGGGAGCCGAATTGGCCCACGAGGCAAAGTAAACAATTATAAATTATAAAACCTTGCCATCAACAAAAAGAAGTAGAAAGAATGTGCAAAAGAAAGCATTGTGCATGAAATACATGATATGCTGGATCAGGGTGGACATTAGTGAAATGGAGAGGTGAAGTTATATGCTATAAAAGTACAATCATGATGGATGCATAGGAAGTCCTAGGTACATCCTGAGCAATGTATGTAATAAAAGCTGTGAGTAGCTTTCAAGGTATCTTATAGCCTGATCCTCCGGATCTCATACATGATGTCAGACATATCTGAAACCTGGGAATGCAAAGTTGTCTCGATGTTCTACTCCTCTGCCTCCACTAGTGTGAGTCCTGGCTCTCTGGAAGGATCCACTGCAGGGTCCCTCTGGCTCTGGAAGACATGTGAGAGTGAGCTGGCAAAATACACAACTTGTCTAGTGGATACCGCTCAGGACAATATCCCTGCATCTCTGACTCTGAAGGAGATATCTACCCAGCCTCCTATAGCCAGATGTGAACAGTAAGCATGCCTGTGAGAGAGTAGGACCAAGTGGAACGAACTTCAATCTAAGGGCCTCTGCAAAATTATATAACTAATGTATACCAATACCAGGCCACTTAAAAGAAAATGGTTACACAAACATAAGCATGGAGCTAGATGATGTGAAATGCATTCCAAGAAACTGATTCACAATTTATAGGGACACAGTAAATCCTAAAACAGTACAAATTCTTACAGGAACTGCAGTCGCTTGCTCATCAAGAATCACATAAGCAATCATTCAATAGTCCAAACCCATACCTATGCACAAGTTATTTAAATGTATGGTGGGAAAAGTAAAGGAGAAAGAATAGAAAAGAACAAGAAATAAAGTAATTAATATTTTACCCATCGGCAAGTAGACCACTGAGGACAAAGCATTCTAGATCAATCAGTTTTCTCAGGAAGGGGTCTTTGACTATCTGCAGCAAAAGTCATGCAGGACAAAAACGCTTTGTTGGAGTTAACTCTATCAAATCCTCAACATCCCATGAAATTATCTACAAACAATCAATTTAGAATTTCAATCAAAGCAGATTAGAATGTACCTTGTCAACCATATCTGAAAATGGTGCAAGAAGGCTGCCTGTATAAGGTATGTATGGAAGCAAACGTGGTAAAAACCGGCCCACTGTTAGTAAAACTCCAAGATCTTGCCTCAAGGCTGCTGCTGGAAGTGAAGCTGCTGCCCTTGAGAATGGCTCCATAGCTCTCTCCAGCTCTTTCCATTCACAGCCAGCTTTTTGTCCTCCAACCCTGGTTATCTCTGCTGCATAAGCAGCTTTATCTGCTGTAAATTTAAAAATACCCTCTGGAAAATAGCCTATCCATGTGTCATATTGTACACATTGTACTTGCTCATCAATTGCATCTAGCACCTATAGAAAATAAATAACACAATGAATTGAGTTGCAGCATTGGTGGAGAGAGAGAGAGAGGGGGATGAAATGAAATGATATATTAGCATCTACGATGTTTATTTGAATATTCATATTAATATCCACCTTCAATCAATCACAATGTTTATAATGACATCTACAGAAAACAAATAACATAGTGAATGAAGCTGCAGAAATCAGAGAGAGAAAAGTAAAAGAAAAGAAATATATACTACCGTCTGTGGACAGCCAAATCATCCATGAGACAAAGCAGACAACTGTCAAGGATTTAGAATGCTATTAACAACAGAAAGAAATGGAAAGCAAATGCAAAGTGAAAGTGTAATGTATTGAGTACATCATATGCTGGATCGGGTATAGAATGGCAAGATGGAGAGAGTGGAACTACATATTACAAAAGTATAATCGTGATAAGTGCACAAGAAATCCTTGATCCACCCTATGCAATGCATATCGAAAGAGGTGTGTGGTTGCTCTCAAGGTATCCCATAGCCGAACCCTTAAAACGTCAAACTCATGATGTTGGATAAATCTGAAACCTGGGGCATGCGATTTGCTTGTTTACCATACTCACAATCATTAAAGTCAAGTTTTGTGCCTTTCGCATCAAGCTTGTCCAAAGAAAATAACCCATCAAGACCTTTTTGGCCCTTATGGCCAAGCCTTTTATGCCATAAATTCATAGGGGAGCTTATATCATCAAAGCAATAAACTTACCCAAGATGGATTTTTCATATAACCACTACAAAGTTCCATTCTTTGTGCCTTTTACAATCAGCATTGAATCTTTCATGAGCTCCAATCAACCTCTCTTAAAGAGAACGTTAATCCATGCATGTCTATCTACAAAAATGCCAAGAGACTTTTTTGGATGCCTAGAATATACCTCACATCATGAAGACAAGCTCATTGGTACCATCCAACGAAAGATGGACTATGCCAATACCCTCAATGGAACAAGTACAATTGTTCCCAAGGTATACATTGCCATTGTTTTCTACATGAAAAGTGGTAAAGCACTCTTTAATAAGAGCCACATGAAATGATGCACCAAAATCAACTAGCCAAGTCTGGAATACTACAAAATGTCCTCTCAAACAAAGCATTAATTAGATCACTCTTGATGATCTACATATCATCTGCATAATAAGTGGAGGGAGCATTATGTACACATGCATCATCGAGTATCATAATAGCACAAAGGATATCCTCCATGTCCAATAGCTCGTCTACTAGACAAGATATAAGGGATCCCACAACCCGGGACCATAGGTATTTAACATGAATTTATAATTACAAGATCTCCCTTGATAGAGACAAACAAGATACAAGACAAAACTAGACGGGGTTTTGTACTACAAGATCAAGAGATGACTAGGAGCTAGACTAGACAAGATTAGCACAAAGAACTAGGCAAGAACAAGAACTAAAAATTGGAAGGTACTTACTTTGGGACAGCAGCTCCTTGCGCTCCCAAGGCTTGCATTGGCAAGATTAAAGATCTATATGGCCAACCCCTTCTTATATAAGTGTTGGAGGGTGGTTACATGTGTTTTAGAATGTTCCATGATAACACCATCGATGATGCAAGCAATGATGCGGCATATCTTCCATGATGACATGGAAAGGGATGGTTCGCATGGGTACTCAAGGTCCTCCACGTAAGGGTTTGTTCACATGGGGGGCAAGACATGATACAAGGTAAGATGCAAGAACATGATGAAGCTTGATTTTGAAGTCAAGACATGCATTGAAGCAAAGGTTTCAAGCATCTCATACTTGCATAATTCTTAATATCCATGACATCACCTCCTTCTCAAATGACAAGTTCCATGAGGAGTTGTTACGTTTTTTGGTTTCGGCTTCATTGAGTTCTTCTTATGAAATTCACGAGCCTTGATAGGTGCTCTTTGAAGATTCTTTGCACGTTCCAGATTCGATCAATGACGTCAAATCCTTTCCAATAAACGAGGTGTTCCACTCTCCTAGAGAGATTCTCAAATCTAGGACATTCTCGATTTGAAATTTTTCATGATCTTCAATCTCAATAGGTGGTGAAGGATTAGGTTTTCCCCCCCTCAATGCTACAGTATGATATGATTCCAATATGGAGACATGAAAACTGGGTGGATTCTCATGGTACTCGATAGTTAAACCTTGAAGGTGACAGGGTTGATCTTGAATAGGATTATAAAAGGATCAAATCTCGAATGGTCTAGCTTTGCACATGCCTTGAAGTTTTTAGGTTATCTAGGTCACTGCAAATAGCCACACTTCATCACCAATATGATGAGATGGATGTTCAATGCGATGTTGGTATGCATAATCCTTATATTGTTCTTGAGCCTTGCTAATCTCTTTCTTGAGTTCTTGATGAATATCCATGAGGTGTTGAGCCTTCTCTATGGCAATTGGGTTCTTTACATGGTCAGAAAGTTTTCCATCCCTCCTTAGGTGTTGACCATAGTTTGCAAAGAAGGGAGTTTGCTTGGAAGATATATGGGTGCTTTTGTTATTGGCAAACTCTATAAAGGACAAAAGCTCAAACCAATCATTCTCATGATAATTGATGGTGCAACAAAGGTACTATCTTAAGACGATTCACTCATTTTGTTTGAGCATTACTATGTGGATGATTGGTTATAGATAGCTTAACTTGGATACCAAGGAGTTTGCAAAGACTCTTCCGAAAACTAGATATGAATTGTGGACCGCAATACATTGAATCTCTTGCAACCATCACATGTTCTTATATATTCTGTGAATTCTTTTCACATTTGGGGCCACCAAAAGTCTCTTGATATGAGCTCATTGTCTCACTCCAAAATGACATGTTGCGAGGTTTTCATATCATTGTCGAAGTAATTGGATTTTGGGTTTTCCTAGAGAAGTATAGAACAAATCCTTGTAGTATAGTAGCCCGTTATTTCCATGGAACTCATTAACATCATGGCTTGTTCCTTCATGAATCTTTTGCTTGACATTAGAGGATAACTCATCTTGTGGTAGAGACTCTCTAACTAACTAGATCAAGGCCTAATCTTCTTGATGCTTCAAGGAGATAGCCTCTAATTGGAGGTGTTCTTCCTTGAGGAGTACAAAACTTTTTTGTTGGTCAAACGCTTCTTCTCCTTTCTTTGGTGCAATGTAAGATCTTTTCAACAAGGCATGTGACTTACAATGTTGGCATCTTGGGCAATAAGTGATGATAAGGGACATTGCTGGCAACTTGGGCAATAAGTGATGATAAAGTCGACCTTAGATAAGAAATTACTATTAGTAAATGGTCAAAAAGATTCAACCTTCCACTAGGCGGAGCCCTAAATGTGCAAGTCAACTCAAAAAATTGTGGACATAAGTATGATCAAACTTTGTCAAAAATGGTCAAATTTTGCAAGAAAACATTTTTACATATTCTTGTGGAGCTCAATGAGGGCTATCCAATCATAAATACCACTTGTATATTTGGATCCAATTTCTCCTTCAAAAGTCAAACCCTAATTTCTAGTCAAAAGCTACAATGCATTGAGATCAATGAATTTCATAAAAAGACCCAATGAAACCTAACCAAAAAACATAACCACCCCTCTTGGAACTCATCACTTGAGGGGGAGGTGATGTCATTGACACTCAAAGCTATGTGAGTACGAGATGCTCGATGCCTTGCTTCATCACATGTTCGTGTTTGATCCCAACTTCTATCATGGTCATTCACCTTATTTTGTATCATGTCTTGTTTTCTTAAGTGAACCAACCCTCACATGTCATCATGAAAGCTTCTAAAACATGTTCAATGTCATTACCTAAATCATCAATGATGTCACCATGACACATTCTAGAAGGCCCTTAACCACCCTCCAACACCTATAAAAGGAGGGGCTTCCAATAAAGATCTTCAATCTTCCCTTGGGAGCTCAAGGAGTTTCAATCTCCAAGTAAGTACCTTCTAGTTTCCAACTTCATCAAAAACTTTGATTGGTCTCATGATCTCCTTTTCCCTCTCTCCCTTTCACATACCATATTTACAATAAAGGTGCTTTTATGCACTCTTTCCCTCCAACTCTCCCATCAATAAGCATGATTGACATCCTTTTTTTTCATGATCATATTTGTTGATTTTTTGGAATGTTACATCATTAGTTTTGCATCTAGAGATGTATTGTGTAAGATGAATTGTCTTGAAGTACTAGATCTTGCAATACAAGGTGCTTATAAGCACTTGCAACCAAGCAATTATATGGTCTTTGATTTTGCAAGAAGCATATGTCTGGATGTCATATGCCGAAGACACTCTAGCTCACTACCAAGGGTATCCACCCTCTTCTCATAGAGTCTTCATGCTCATCGAGAATTGTATGCAAGTCATTTACATTTATCTAGTTCATTATGTTTTTTTATCTTTTATTTCGTCCTCCATAGCTTGGTAGGATTGTGTTTGATAGTAGAATAAGAGCGGTGTTTCTTCATTTCAACATCAGGTTGTTGAACTTCTTGCCTTAGTTGGATATTCTTGTATTGTATTCCCTGTGTACATTATTCTATAATTAGAATCTATTGTAATCTTGTATCTAGTTTAGTGTTCCCCCAACAGAAGATACCTGTCATAGATGGGTCAAAGCTAAGCTTGGCAATACTAACTTCATGACCTTTCACACATCTAAGAGACGTCCTATGATCCCTCCTTGGATGTCTTGCGGGAGACCATTATCCAACAATAACCTCACACAATTTTAAAGGTGATCCATTATTCAGAGAGCCTGTTATTATTAGTGTGGTCAACAAGTGAAAACTTGTACTGTGGATATGTCTAGTGCTCATGCCTGGTTGATTCAAGCAACCAATCCAGGATCGATCAAAATATTCCAAGTTTCAAACTGTACGGCATGTGTATTAATGATAAATTAAGCTACTCCGAGACAATGAATCTTCGTACTTAGCTAGATGTCGCTAGTTGGAGAGGATTCAAAATCTGAGGTATAGACCAGCGTTTACTTTCGTTTACCCGCACGTAGCTAGGGGTGTGCTGAATCAACGACGGAAACACTGCTGATGTCATTACAGCAAGTCTCAGGACAACTGGTATGTGAAATGTCAACTGGGTAGCACAAAGAAGCAGCAATGCCTGGACAACTCAAAAACAACGCAACCAAACAAAGCTCAGCATACATCGACCCATTATGAGAAAAGAGAATGGATATTTACTGCTTCCATTAGAGAGACTGATTAATATTGAGTCCTGAGGACAAAACAATGGAAATATGGAATGCCGTCCAGGTAAGAAAATCGGAAAAGATGACGCAGTCGTGACACAAGTACGCCAAAGTTTTGCTAGTGCGCATCTGGATCAGAAGAAAGGGAATGCAGGCAGGTCGACCGAATCAAGAAAGACAACATGGATCAAAGTGGACAGAGAACCTGTTTAAGGGGGTTAATGGAGGGCTTCGTAGAAAGCCCTGCATGGAAGGATGGTCCCGAATCAAAATGAAAGCCTTGCCGAATGAACGCATGTGCAGCACCGCCTGCTGTATCATGGCTTTCACAGACAACAACACTAAGACCATACTTCGCCAACATGGCAGCGCAACAGAGGCCACCTATGCCGGCCCCAATCACTGCAACATCCACTGTTCGCCCGTTTTCCCATTCTTTCTCTGCATCCAAAGCTAGGCTCCGCTGTGCTCGAAGCTTCAGCCTCCCCCTACGAGCATTAAATCTAATGGATAAACTCTTGGGGTACGGATTCCACGGCTTCCTGCTGCAGCTGCCAGGGACGAGAGGTGGACTATACCAGCTAGTGGTGGTGACGACCGAAGCGATTGCCATCTCCCACGACATCCTCCATTGCCCATATTATCCAGTAACCAACTTTGATTTTACACACTTCAGCATGTTGTCACACTACATGGAAACCATCTTCATTGAAGTGGCTTATATGAGTTCTTTTTTCCAACAACCGTCAAATTATTTGAATGGTTTTGGATCACATGAGAACTGAAGCTTGAAGGCTTTTGACACTCCTCATTGACAAGGAAAAAAGAGGTCTTCCTCTCTCAACTTTTTTATCATGGCATCTAGATAAATGTCAAAACTCATAAGTTGTGCAAGACCCCCATGAGGTCAAAGCTCATAAGTTGTGCAAGACCCCAATTTAGCTTGTTAGAAATCTAAGAGAGTCTACTGGGTGTGGACAAATTTTCAGATTCTTGGAATCTTTGAATTGTGACTGAATTAGGTTTTAGTAAGAATGTGTGTTATAGGGCAGATTCTAAAAGAGGTTCTCTAACTTCTACTACATGTATTGGAGTCAAATTTCATCCACATTTTGGTGAGAGCTTTTGTTGCAAAGCATTGGGATTGGATCCCATGGATGCACAAAGAGATTTTGATGAAGATGCAGAGATGGCAAAGGAAAGCTTGGAGATATCATGCTCATTGGAAAGCTATGGAGGTGAAGCTTTTGTATGTAAGATAAGTTTGTTGCTTTATGTTATTTGAAGTGACAACACACTCTCTTGTCCTACTCTCAAGTACATATATGGATCATTGAATCTTTCTATAAGTGATACTAATCACTTGAATGAAGCCTTATGAGCAGCCTATACAGCCTTATGTCTATGTGTCTATCTGTCTATCTATCTGTCTACCTATCTATCTACTATATATATATATATATATATATATATATATATATATTTGGTGGTGTAACAAATGTCTCAAGGTAAAGGAAAACATTGCCATCTCTTTTTTTCATGTCCAAATAGCGCCACTAATGTGTGGAATGCCCTCAACAAGGTTCTCAAGTTTAGCCGTGTCATTTCTTAGCATCAACTCTTCTAAGAGGGGGATGGGTTTATTGGAAGCCCTTTGAAATGCAATAAGAGGAGAGGGTTTATGAAAAAAGTAAAATGAGAGATGCATCAAAAACTTTGGTACAACTTTTCCATTATCCATCTATAGAGAAATCTTTGTATTCCTTGGGGGAAGAGTCAACAACCATAAAAGCAAGCCATTATTTGGACATGTGATGGTGTAATACAAGATAACAAGAGAAGCATAGAGAAGAGTCAAGAACCATAAAAGCAAGCGATTATTTGGACATGTAATGGTCTTTGTCGTACAAGATAACAAACTTTTTTGTATCTTACTTCTTTTAGTATAATTTAAGCTTGTTTCTTATGAAATTATGATACAAAATTGCTTTATAATTTTTCTTAAGTTGCTTGTATTTTACGTCTTTTAATATAATTTAAGCGTTTTTTTCTAATAGGACTATGAAAATGAGAAAGGACAAAGGATTCTAAAGAATGTGAGAAAATCCTTAGTAGTCACTCATCTAAAAGACTGACGAACATAAACAAGTTCTTGTTTACTATATATAACGATTTTTCTTGTGAGAGAACATATTAAATGAAGAAGAATTATAGTTTGCAACTATCTAAAAGAATTACTGAATGAGAAAGGATTCTAAAGAAGGTGAGAAAATCCTTAGTATTCACTCATCTAAAAGACCGAGGAACATAAATAAGTTCTTGTTTACTATATATAGCAATTTTTCTTGTGAAAAAACATATTGAATGAAGAAGAATTATAGTTCACAATCATAGTTCTTGTTTAAACCCAATTCAAAATTATTATGAGGCATGTAGAGGCATGTATATTAAGTTGTTGGGTGTGTGTAGAAGTGTGAGAGACACACGAGAAGCACACACAAGGAGCACAAACACAGCAAGACACACGGAGAAGATGGATGGTTGGAATAGCTCTCTTTATTGACGATAAACTGAACTAAAATAAGAGCTAAATAATATCCCTAAGTACAAAGTACCACCACATATGAGTGTATCAAGTATGTGGTAACATGGGGAAAAAATCTCTAGCCAGCACTAGACTAAAAAGTGTCCATGTATATGGAAAGGTTAAAATCAAAGCTACTCAAGGAACACATAATTGTAACAAACCCCCATGGAGCGAATGATATGAACATGTGCATGCAGTGATAGATCAGCCCCCACAAGGTAATAAGCCTAAAGCTTTGCGAAAAGCTTCAAAATTTTCCCGTGGAAGAGCTTTGGTGAATATGTCTGCCACATTATCTTGTGTAGGCACATATACCAAATCAATATCTCCTCCATGAAGGCGCTCTCTCACATAGTGATAATGAACCTCAATATGTTTGGTTTGCACATGAAACACTAGGTTTCGTGCAACAGCCAATGCACTCTGACTATCAGTGAGAATATGGTAGCAGCATCAATCTCCATGCAAAGATCGATCAATAGGCATTTCAGCCATATACACTCCACTATAGCTATGAAAACTGCCTTGTACTCACCCTCACAACTGCATGTCACCACTGTAGGTTGCTTCTTGCTCAACCAAGATATGCATGAGTCTCCAAGGAAAAAGCAATTACCACTAGTGGACACGCAAGTATCATAACAACCAACCCAATCACTATCTATAAAAGCATGCAAGCATGATTGAATATCTCTGCCATAAAAGAGACCTAAGCTCAAAGTGCCTCTGAGATATCTAAACACATGTTTCACCGCTTGCCAATGCTTAGTGTCAGGGCTATGCATGAAACGACTCAACTGAGAAACTGCATATTGTATATCCGGCCTTGTGTTGCATGCATATATAAAACATCCCACAACTTGCTGATAAAGAGAAGTGTCAAATGCATCATTGGAATCCTTAACCAAGAACCTAAATCCTATCTCAACTGGTGTGGAAACTGGCTTGCAATCCTCAAAGTCAAAATGTTGAAGTAGTTTTTCAACATACTTAGCTTGATGCATAACAATTCCCCCCTCAACAAATAGAAACTGGATGCCAAGATGGCAGATCAAAAGACCAAGATAAGTGACATAAAAAGTATGCTACAAATCAGCCATAAGAATGTCAAGTTTTGCATCACATGACCCAGTCAAGAGTATGTCATGGACATAAAGAACAAGCATTGTAAGATCAGTCCCATCTTTGCATACATATGGTGTGCTTTCAATTGGACTACATGTGAAGCCAAGAACAATCAAGTGCTTATGGATTCTGTCATACCATGCACATGGAGCTTGCTTGAAACCATACAAGGCTTTATGCAAGCAACAAACCATATGCTCATTCTCTTTCATGGAAAATCTAGGGGGTTGCCTCACATAAACCTCTTCTTGCACATCACCATTCAAGAAAGTTGTTTTTATGTCCAACTGATGTACTTTCCAACCTCGATGGGCAGCCAATGCAACCATGGTATGAATGGCAGTCATACATGAAGTAGGTGCAAAAGTTTCCTCATAGTCAATGCCATATTATTGCACATATCCTTGGGCAACCAATCTAGCTTTGTAGCGTTCAATGCTACCAGCATACTTTCTGTTAATCTTGTAAACCCACTTTTTACCAATGGCATTTTTTCCTTTTGTCAATTCACATAACTCCCAAGTACCATTCTTATGTATGGAATCGATTGCTAATTGCATAGCATTCATCCATTGTGGATCATCACATGCATCTTCAAAAGTAAGTGGCTCTTCATTACATGTTGTTTCAATAAGAACATAATCTACAAAATTACTTGATGCATGGTGAGAGCTTGATCTTGTTCTACCAAGTAAAGGTGCACTCAATTTGTTGTCCTGCAAATTTTGTTTCAGCCACTTTGGCATGGTTTGTGCACTCTTGATAGAGATGCATTCATTATGTAATACATCATCAACATGTATATCATACGTGGGCTCAATTTCATGCTCATTTTCAGCCATATTTTGTCACAAATATTCAATCATATGTGGTTGGAAATTTCCAATAGTTCCGATAATTTTTTGTTGAAAAGTTTTAGCCATGTTTGGCTAGAAATTCTCTGCATTTTCAGCTCTATTTTGTTGGAATTTTTCAGGCCTTTGAGCCTCAGTTGGCTGGTCTACATGGCCATAGTCAATTGCACCATTTTGGAACAAAGGCATGAGTGTCTTGAACACATTTTGTGAGCTAACTATTGGCTATTTTTTGCATTCATGTAGAGGGAAAATTGAATTTTCAGCAAATACCACATCTTGACTCACAATAATTGTGTTCATCAATGGATGGTACAAACGATATCCCTTACTTTCAGCTTTATAACATGGATAGTCATACATGAAGTAGGTGCAAAAGTTTCCTCATAGACAATGCCATATTGTTGCGCATATCCTTTGGCAACCAATCTAGCTTTGTAGCGATCAATGCTACCATCAGACTTTCTCTTAATCTTGTAAACCCACTTTGTACCAATGGCATTTTTCCTTTTTGCCAATTCACATAACTCCCAAGTACCATTCTTATCTATGGAATCCATTTCTAATTGCATAGCATTCATCCATTGTGGATCATCACATGCATCTTCAAAAGTAAGTGGCTCTTCATTACATGTTGTTTCAATAAGAAAATAATCCACAAAATTACTTGATGCATGGTGAGAGCTTGATCTTGTTCTACCAAGTACAGGTGCAGTCAATTTGTTGTCTTCAACCACTTTGGCATAGTTTGTGCACTCTTGATAGAGATTTGTTCATTATGTAATACATCATCAACATGTATATCATGTGTGGGGTGAATTTCATGCTCATTTTCAACCATATTTTGTCACAAATATTCAGTCATATGTGGTTGAAAATTTCCAACAGTTATGATAATATTTGGTTGAAAAAATTTAGCCATGTTTGGCTAGAAATTCTCTGCATTTTTAGCTCTATTTTGAAGGAATTTTTCAGGCCTTTGAGCCTCAGTTGGTTGGTCTACATGGCCATAGTCAATTGCATCATTTTGGAACAAAGGTATGAGTGTATCGAACACATCTTGTGAGCTAATTGTTGGCTGTTTTTTGCATTCAAGTATAGGGAAAATTGAATTTTCAACAAATACCACATCTCGACTCACAATAATTGTGTTCGTCAATGGATGGTACAAATGATATCCCTTACTTTCAGCACTATAACATGGATAGTCATACATGAAGTAGGTGCAAAAGTTTCCTCATAGTCAATGCCATATTGTTGCGCATATCCTTTGGCAACCAATCTAGCTCTGTAGCGATCAATGCTACCATCAAACTTTCTCTTAATCTTGTAAACACACT
Organism: Ceratopteris richardii; assembly: GCA_020310875.1. Classification (NCBI taxonomy): domain Eukaryota; kingdom Viridiplantae; phylum Streptophyta; class Polypodiopsida; order Polypodiales; family Pteridaceae; genus Ceratopteris; species Ceratopteris richardii. Next base: position 111,221,511 of record CM035428.1, read on the forward strand.
TTATACCAATGGCATGTTTTCCTTTCGGCAATTCACATAACTCCCAAGTACCATTCTTATGTATGGAATCCATTTCTAATTGCATAGCATTCATCCATTGTGGATCATCACATGCATCTTCAAAAGTAAGTGGCTCTTCATTACATGTTGTTTCAATAAGAAAATAATCCACAAAATTACTTGATGCATGGTGAGAGCTTGATCTTGTTCTACCAAGTAAAGGTGCACTCAATTTGTTGTCTTGCAAAGTTTGTTTCAGCCACTTTGGCATAGTTTGTGCACTCTTGATAGAGATGGGTTCATTATGTAATACATCATCAACATGTATATCATGTGTGGGGTGAATTTCATGCTCATTTCAGCCATATTTTGTCACAAATATTCAATCATTTGTGGTTGGAAATTTCCAATAGTTCCGATAATTTTTGGTTGAAAATTTTTTGGCTGGAAATTCTCTGCATTTTCAGCTCTATTTTGCTAGATTTTTTCAAGCCTTTGAGTCTCAATTAGCCATTCTAAATGGCCATAGTCGATTGCATCATTTTGGAACAAAGGCATGAGTGTATCGAACACATCTTGTGAGTTAATTGTTGGCTGTTTTTTGCATTCAAGTAGAGGGAAAATTGAATTTTCAGCAAATACCACATCTTGACTCACAATAATTATGTTCATCAATGGATGGTACAAACGATATCCTTTACTTTCAGCACTATAACCAATAAATAGACATTTATTTGCCTTGTCATCTAGTTTGTGATGTTGTTGTGATGGCACAAGAGCATATGCCAAACAACCAAATACATGCATATGACTAACCATAGGCTTATGTCCATTCCAAGCCTCATAAGGAATCTCAATGCTTTTGTAGGGCAACGATTCAACATGTAGTTTGCACACATGACCACTTCCATCCAAAACTTATCAGGAAGGTGCTTTCCTTTAACCATACATCGCGCCATTTCAAGTAGAGTTCTATTTTTACACTCGACAACACCATTTTGTTGAGGTGTATATGGCACCGTACAATGGTCTGAAATACCTCTTTCATGAAGAAAATCATTAAACTCATGTGAGATGTATTCACCATTATGATCCATGTGTAGAGTCAAAAGCTTTTGTGAAGAAAATTTTTTAGCCATAGTTAATTTTGAAGCAAGAAAATACAACTATGTATGGCGAGTAGCATCATCAATGAAGGTAACAAAATATACATGCTTCCCAAAAGATGGAGTCTTGACGGGAGCACATACATCACTATGAAAAAGCTGCAACTTTCTTGTAGTGTGTGTATGACTATCTTTTGGAAAAGAAGCACGATGCATTTTTCCAAGAATGCAACCTTCACATGCATGCTTTTCAATGGACTCAAGTGTTGGCAAACCAATCCTTCTTTTGCAGGTAAAGCAAACTATTGAAGTTTAAGTGACCAAAACAAGCATGTCAAAGCTTCATTTCAGCCATGAAAGAAGTATGAGCAACTAAGGCATTCGAGGCAGCCCCCTTATATGTATCCATGCAATACAAACCATTACATAATGTACCGAACATCACGATAATATCACCATTGCTGAAATAATGAACCATACACTTATCGTCAACAAAGTGTACATGAAGTCCAGCTTTGGCAATCAACGGAACTGAAATTAAGTTCCTCTTGATACCGGGTATATACAATGCATTTTTCAAGAGAATCACACCGCCATAAGCTCAATTTCTCCTACTCCAATGATAGGATAAGAGGCATTGTTTGCACGGACCACATGTCCTCCTTTGGCTGCATCTTTCAAATATGAAAAAAACCTTTTGCATGAAGTTATGTGCTTTGAAGCACCAGTATCAAAGAACCAATCCGAATTCAAGTGGTTCAGAAAAGAGACTTGATGAGGAACTTGGATTGCCCTCTGTGAAGACTCCAGGAGTAAGAAGGGCACATGAAGATGATACAAGGAGAAGTGACACAGGACCAAGAAGATTTGGGAGGATGCGTAACTCAGTGCAAGGATTGACATATAATAGTTACATGGCTTGCCATTGTGCCTACATGACAAAGGTAATACAAGATGTTGAACCGTCTTGTTTTGAAGATGCAATTGATAATGCAGATTGGGAAAAAGCTATGGATGAGGAGATGGTTGCACTTTATGGAAATGATACATGGAGGCTGGTTCCATTGCCACAAGGAAAGAAACCCATAGGCCGCAAATGGGTTTACAAGGTAAATCATAATGCTGATGGTAGCATAAGCAGGTATAAAGCACGATTGGTAGCTAAAGGATATGCACAGACATATGGCATTGATTATGAGAAAACATTCAGCCCTGTAGCTAAAATGTCTACTATCAGAACACTTGTTGCATTAGCTACAGCAAAAGGATGGACTTTGCATCAGATGGATATGAAGAATGCTTTCCTACATGGTGAGTTATAGGAAGAAGTATATATGGAACAACAACAAGGATATGAAGATTCAAAGCATCCAGAATATGTTTGCAGGTTGCAAAAGGCTTTGTATGGGCTGAAGCAAGCCCCTCGTGCATGGCATGCAAGGATTGCTGATTACTTAACCAGCATTGGGTTTTCTATGTGTGATGCAGATCACTCACTATATGCAAGGATGGCTGATGATGGCATCACTATTGTGGCTATTTATGTTGATGACCTGATTGTAGGTGGTGATAATGAAGGAAGCATCAAAGAGGTAAAGCAACTTCTTATGCAGGAATTTGACATGAAAGATCTTGGTGTCCTGCACTATTTCTTGGGCATTGAGTTTATACATACAAAAATAGGTATATGGATGTCGCAAAGGCAATATGCCTTGAATATGCCGCAAAAGTATATGGCTGATTGTAAGCCAATTTCTATGCCATTAGATCAGAATTTGAAATTGGATAGTACATCAGGGTCAAGCATTGGAAAATGCTACATAGAGCGTTAGAAAATGCTACTATGTACAAGAAAATTGTGGGAAGTCTTATATATCTCACAATTACAAGGCCTGATCTAAGTTATACTGTTGGACTTGCAAGTCAGTTTATGCAAGTTCCCAGGAAGCCATATTTGGATGCTCTAAGACGCACTCTACGTTATGTGAGTGCCACTTTGGACTATGCATTGTTTTATCTTTTACTACCAGCAGAAAGCTTTTCTTTACCTTTCTTGGATGTATTTGATGAATTTGATGGACTTAAATTTCCATGCAATCTTCCACTCCATGGATTTGAGTTGGAACTATTGCTTGCTAATGCATCAGGTCCACTCAAAGCTTGAGATTCTACACTTGATTTTTCAGCATTTACTTTGTCATTTGGTTCAAGATTTAGTCCTTCTTTGGTGTCTGCATAAAAGCTTGACATTTCATCAAATACCACATCTTTGCTCACCTTCACTTGTCGTGTGAGTGGGTTATGACATTTGTACCCTTTTTGCTCAAGGGAGTATCCAATGAAGACACATTTTTTTGCTTTTGGATCATGCTTCATCCTCAACTCATCTGGGACATGTACATATGCAATACAGCCAAAGACTTTCAGATGTGATAAGTTTGGCTTTTTACCTGTAAACTTCTCTTTAGGTGTAACTTGATGTACAGCAGGAGTCGGAGTTCTGTTCATGATGTATACAACAGTATGCACATCTTGTGCCCAATAACAATGAGGCATATTCTTCTCAGCCATCAAGGCTCTTGCTATTTTTGCAATATGTCTATTTTTGCATTCAGCAATGCCATTCTGTTGTGGTGTGTGTTGGTGCAGGACAATCAACAATTGATGTTTTGATATGGAAATGAAGTCAAGGATTTGAGAAGAGAAAAAGTTGTGAAGCATGAAGGAAGGACATATTCAGAAGTTGAAAGATGTGTACACATATGTACATTATTTCAGAGATAGTTCACTTATATCTTTGAGTAGTCATAAGCTTGTAAATATTTTGCCTATATATACTATGGAAAAAATGTCGGGATAAGTGTGAGAGAGCATGAGAATAGAGTAATCAGGAGTTGTAAGAGTCATTAGACATCTTAGAAGTGAGTTAAGACTCTCTCATCACTCAGTTGTAAATTTCTCAGAAATGAAGAAAATGTTGCGCCCGATATTTCTGAGTTTTCTCCTTTTGTGTTAGATCTTTTGTGAAATGCTTTTGCACAAGTCTAAGTCTATAGGTGATTGACCTCTATACAAATTTTCAACTTCCAATTGTGATGAGGCTGAGAGAATTGAGTGTAGGAACATTTGCATATGTAAGTCTCTTACCCCACCATGCCTAACAGAAGACAGCAAAACAACTATGCATCCACAAGTGCAGATGATTCTGAGAAGCTGTTTATGGTTCAACATCACATGATGAATACGATGTCTGCTGGTGTTTTAAAATCAAATGATAATGTCTGGTATGTTGATTCAGGTGCTTCAAATCACATGACCAGTCATGCAGAATGGTTTAGCACTTTGCAAAAATTGCCAGTTCCTGGATATGTTGAAACAGGTGATGACACATCACATCCTATTGAGCATACAGGAAACGTAGCACTATCTATGGAGGATGGAAAGGTAAAACATCTTGCTGATGTGCTTTATGTTCCAAATATAACAAAGAATCTGGTTTTTGTTGGACAAATGGTTGACCAGGGATTACAAGTCAGGTTCAATGCTGACGGATTATATGTAGAGGAGTACAAGCAGGATGGACGAATGGTTGCCAAAGGAAACAAAGTGGGTAGGATGTTCACCTTAAACGTGAAGATTCCTAAAATGAATGAAGCGATGTTTGCAAATGCAGGAGTTATTGTTGATGTAGAGATGTGGCACAAAGGAATTAGACATGCAAATATACAAAGGCTAAAACTGATGCAGTCAAAGGAGATTGTCAATGGACTACCAAATTTCAAAGTTGCAGAAATGCAAAAGGTATGTGCAACATGTCAATTTAGTAAACAGTTAAGAGCATCATTTCCACATGACAAGCATGTTAGTGAGAAAGTACTAGAAGTAGTACATACAGATGTTTGGGGTCCAGCAAAGACCACATCTATGGGCGGTTGCAGATTTTATGTTACTTTCATTGATGACCATACACGCAAAGTATGGGTATATTTCATGAAAGAGAAGAGTGAGGTGTTCACTCACTTCCAGAATTTTAAAGCTATGGTGGAAAAGTAGACAGGGAAGTACATTCAAACATTAAGATCTGATGGAGGAGGTGAATACATGTCAAATGAGTTCAACAGTTTTCTAAAAAGTCATGGAATTCAACGTCAGTTTTCATGTAGGTACACATGATGGAGAGTGTTAATCTCCAAAAGAACAAGTTACTCTTGTATTTAGAGCACCTCTATAACAAGAATAACTCAAACCTTTACCAATTTTAGAAGATTAATACTCAATTGTCAAATTCTTGACCAAATTGTGAAGAAGGTGATTACACAGAAAGTCTACTGCACATAATTCACTCATTGCCTCATCAAATGTGTAAAGTTTTTTATCAAACTTTGTACAAGGTGTCATCTATAGATTGCACACCTTCTCCAAGTTGAATCACTCCAAAAGATTCAATAGATCTTGAGAAATGATCTCAACAAGTCACCTATGTCTGAAATTGTTCTTCTGAGAAGTTGATTTAGACACCTATGACTTTAAACCTTTGGTTCTCTCAATCTAGAGCCCGTTTTTGCAAATGCCTTTAGCCACAAATAGCTTACAACCTTCCAACTTAAAGATTGAGTGCTTGCTTGCTCAAAACTTTACACTGTGGAAGGAGAATTGACCAAAACATTTGTATCAAATTTTGCGCCTCCTGTAACTTCACTTCTTCTCATTTACATATGCAAATGTTCCTACACTCAATTTTCTCAGCCTGATCACAACTGGAAGCTGAAAATTTGTACAGAGGTCAATCACCTATAGACTTAGACTTGTACAAAAGCATTTCACAAAAGATCTAACACAGAAATATCGGGTGCAACATTTTCTTCATTTCTGAGAAATTTACAACTGAGTGATGAGAGAGGCTTAACTCACTTCTAAAATGTCTAATGACTCTTACAACTCCTGATTACTCTATTCTCATGCTCTCTCACACTTATCCCGACAATTTTTTCCATAGTATATATAGGCAAAATATTTACAAGCTTATGACTACTCAAAGATATAAGTGAACTATCTCTGAAATAATGTACATATGTGTACACATCTTTCAACTTCTGAATATGTCCTTCCTTCATGCTTCACAACTTGTTCTCTTCTCAAATCCTTGACTTCATTTCCATATCAAAACATCAATTGTTGATTGTCCTGCACCAACAGCTCCCCCTCAATCATCAATTGAGGTTTTCTCTATCTTCTTTATGCCTGCCATGTCCTTGAATTTCTGTAGCTTTGGTCCATCCAAGCTTTTTGTTAGCATATCAACTATCTGATCTTTTGTTGAAGTATGTATGACTTCAATCTCTTTATCCATCACCTTCTCTCTTAGAAAGTGATACTGAATCTCAATGTAATTAGTCCTGGCATGAGAAACAGGATTAGCAGCTAAATACAATGAACTCATATTATCTCCATGAATGATAGGTGTACTCTGTATGGTGTCAAAACTCTTCATGAGAGTCTTAAGCCATATCACTTCCTTTGCAGCTTCAACCATACCTTTGTACTCTGCTTCTGTAGATGACAAAGCAATTGTATGTTGCTTCTTTGAACACCAAGAGATTAACTTATCTCCCACATAACACAAATATCCATATGTTGATCTCCTATCATCAGGATTACCTGCCCAATCTGCATCACTAATATTTTGATGTTTGTATCTGATGTAAAACCATAATACAAACCCTCTTTGAGTGTACACTTAATGTACCTCAACACTCTTTGTCCTGCAATCCAATGTTCTTTTCTAGGACAATGCATAAATTGAGACAATACTCCAACTGCATATGACAAGTCAGGTCTAGTTAATGTAGCATAGATAAGACTACCAACCAAACTCTGATATAGCTTCATATCCTTAAACTCTTCTCCACCATATCTGCTCAATTTGTGATTCACCTCCATTGGAGTAGGTGCTACCCTGCAATCATTCATCTTAAACTTGATCAACAAGTTCTTCAAATACCTTTCTTGAGTTACATACACTCCATGTTGAGTGTATGAGATCTCCATGCCCAAGAAGTATGACAAGTCTCCCAAATCACTGATCTTGAATTCTTTCTCCATTTGCTTCTTTAGGCTTTGAATGCCTTTCTCATCTCTACCTGTAAGAATTATATCATCAACATATATGCACATGTAAATGAACCCATCATCACTTGCTTTACCAAGCAAGTTACTATCTGCTTTAGATACTTGAAATCCAAGTTCTTTCAAGAACTTCACAAGTCTATAATTCCATGCCCTTGGGGCCTGCTTCAAACCATACAAAGCTCTCTTGAGCTTGCATACATGATAGGGATACCTTCCATCTCTGAATCCTTGGGGTTGCTCCATGAAAACATCATCTGAAATATAACCATTCAAAAAAGCATTCTTCACATCTAATTGACATAATATCCAACCTTTACATGCAGCAATAGCTATGAGTGTCCTGATGGTTGTCATCTTTGCCACAGGACTATAGGTCTCATCATAATCAATACCATTTGTTTGAGCAAACCCTTTCACAACAAGTCTAGCTTTATACCTAGACAGACTTCCATCTGCAAACCTCTTTGTCTTGTAGACCCATTTGCATCCAATGATCTTCTGGCTATTTGGTTTAGGAACCAACTCCCATGTCTGATTCTCCATCAATGCATCATACTCTTCCTGCATAGCTTTCTCCCAATTTTCCTTACCTTTTGCCTCTTCATAGGTAGAAGGGTCTTCATCTGCCTTTACCATATAAGCATAATCTTTGGTAGCCAAAAAAGAAGTGTCATAGCTATACCTTGTAGGTTTCCATTTGTGCCTTGTAGACCTTCTGAGTTCTCCATTTCTTGAAGTTTCTGGTTCATCACACTCAGGATCAAATCTTGGCATTTCTTCAACTTCAACCTGCACTTTATTGTTTTCCTCTTCATCTAATATCTGAACTTTTGATTTACCTTTCTTTTGATTCACAACTTCTTCATCACCTGCATAATATATGCCTATTGCCCTAATGGGCTACTTATCTTTGTATCTCTAGTAATACATTCAGTCTTGTGTGTTGTGCTCCAAGCTTCTTCTTCTTCCTTGTGCTGTTCGCGTGCTTTCGCAGACGTCTAACTCCAACAATTGGTATCAGAGCAGGTCGTTGCTTCTTCTAGGGCGCCGTCGACACTCCTCCGTTTGCAGTCTCAGATTCGCACAAAATTTGGTGAGCATACTCGTTTCGGCCTCCGAACGCACTATCACAGTGCTTGTGCAGGCTATTTCGTCCTTTTGTGCCAAAGGTATATACCAGTTTCTGTTCGCCAGTTTAAGCGTCTCGAAGTCTGCTACAGGTCTAGCAGAACTCGTTTGGGCAGTTTTGTTCAACTTTTTGAGATACAGTCAATTTTCTGCATCAAGGTATTTTAGTCACCGGCCATGGCTGAAAGCAGTGATGTATTCCGTATGTTGGCTGTTGAGGATAAGTTGGATGGTACCAACTACCCATTATGGGCTTATATGATGCGACATGTACTGGTTGCAAAAGGATTGTGGAACATTGTGCAGGGTGTTGAAAGACGTCCTGTTACACCTGTAACGACAGGTACTGCAAATACAGGTGTTGGAGCTGATGAAGATGGTGTCAAAGATGATATTCCGCAGATTCCTGTTCGTGCTGCTGTTTCTGTTGCACCTACTGCAGAGCAGATTTGTTGGGATGGCAGAGATGCCCAGGCACATGCATTGATAGCTTTGTCTGTCAAACGTGCCATTATTCCTCACATTCGCTCTTGCAGAACAGCAAAGGATGCTTGGGATACACTTACCACTTTGTACCAGGCTAGGAATGAGGCTTGTGTTGCTTACCTCCGAAAACAGTTGGAGAGTGAGCACATGAATGAAGGTGATTCGATGGACAGTTTTCTTACAAAGATCAAAGACCTGAAGGAACAATTGATTTCTGTTGATGAGGTTATACCAGATAGCTCACTTGTGCAGACCGTTCTGAATGGCCTTCCTGATTCATATCAGAGTTTTGCCTCTACTCTTCGATTGATGATGAAAGGCAATCCGAATGCCTTGTCATTTGAGGAATTAGTCTCTGTTCTGTTGCAGGAAGATCAGTCCAGGCAGAACAGGTCCATTATGCGTGTTGCAGATCAAGCTTTCGTGGCTAGTCAGAAGGGCAAAGGAAAATGGAGCTCTTCTACTAGTAAGCAGAAATCTGCAAATGCTGCACAATCGAAGAACCAGGATAAAGATGAGAAGAAATCAGAAAAGCAGAAATTGTTCTGCAAGTATTGTAAAGGAAATGATCATATTATAAAGAACTGTCCAAAATTGGCTGCTAAAGAGGCAAAGAAGAAAGAGGCTGGAATGGTTGTTGCAGAGGCCTCTACACCAAAAACAGAGTCTGCAAATCTTGTGCAGGAAGAAGAATGGGCGTTTACTACTGTCTGCAGTTTTGACCCATCTTCTCATGATCAGTGCATGTCTGCAGTAGACTCAGATGTTTGGTACTTTGACAGTGGGGCGACCAAACATATTACCTCGCAGCGCAGTTTCTTCTCTTCACTTGAGCCTGCCCCTACAGGGAATACTGTCACATGCGCCAATAACTCCTCTTATCCTGTTATGGGAGTTGGTAAGATCATTCTGACTACTGCTGATGGTAGTTCTTTCACTTTGTCAGATGCTTTATTTGTGCCAGGGATAAAAAAGAACCTGTTATCAGTTTCTGCATTAGCCAAGATTGGCTTGGTTGTGAAATTCGTTGATGACAGGTGTACAGTCCATGATCTCTCAAATGGCAATGTGATTATTGCTTCTGGCATTTTATGTCGTGGGCTGTATAAGCTCATAGACTATGAAAGATCTGTGAATGATTCGGCATGTGCAGTTCATGATTCTCAAGCTATGTCAGATGCAAAGCTTTGGCATGCATGCTTTGGTCATCTGAATTTTGCTAGTTTGTTACGCCTGCAGAAATCTGAAATGGTGTCCTCTTTGCCCAAACTTGAGGCACCTGGAAAACATGTTTGTGAAGGCTGTATTTTGGGCAAAATGCAGCGTTCTTCCTTTCCAAAAGATGGTTCAGTTCGGGCTATGCAGAAATTGCAGCTTGTACATAGTGATGTCTGTGGTCCTATGCAGACACCCTCTTTTGGAAATTACCTTTACTTCGTGACTTTCATTGATGATTTTTCCAGGCATGCATCGGTATATCCACTCAAAGCAAAGTCCGAAGTGTTCATGTGCTTCAAACAGTTTTTGGTTTTGGCTGAAAATCTATCAGCATGTAAAATGGGCACCCTCCGTTCTGATCGAGGGGGGGAATATATGTCTTCAGATTTTAATGCATTTCTGGCTGAACGTGGGATAAAACACCAGTGTACAGTGCCGTATACACCTCAACAGAATGGAGTTGCTGAACGAAAGAACAGGTCACTCATGGAGATGGCGAGGTGCATGGTCAAAAGTCAGGCTTTACCACATAGTTTCTGGCTTGAGGTTGTCATGTGTGCAGCATATGTACTTAACAGGTGTCCCACCAAAGCGTTGCAGTCTATCACTCCATATGAGGCTTGGCATGACCGCAAGCCATCTGTTGCTCATCTGCGTGTTTTTGGTTGTTTGGCATATGCATTAGTGCCTGAACAACATCGCAGAAAATTGGATGATAAGGCAGTAAAATGTATTTTTGTTGGGCACAGTTCTGAAAGTAAAGGCTATCGTCTGTATCATCCACAGACTAAACACATTCTGGTTAGCCGTGATGTTGTCTTTGTGGAAGATGCTATTCAGCCATTGCTTTCATGTACTAAGGAGACATCTGTTAGCTCCAAAGACATGTATGATACTTTGATGCCTCTTTTTCCAGGTGGACAGGCTAGCGCTGGTCCTAATGAGGCAACTTCTCAACCTTTGCAGGTTTCATATGATGATGCAGATCATTCCATTTCTGATGCAGATTTACATGATGCACTTGTTGATGAGAGAGCTTATATTGAACAGGCAAAAACTATGCCAAAATGGCTGGTGCAGACTTTGCGTGACAACAAATTAGATGCACCTTTGTCATATCGTACTCGTTCAGGCTCTCATAGTACCTCCTTTGCATCAGATTGCTATGCTATGGCTGCATCTAGTCTCTGTGATGAGAATGAGCCTGTTTCTTTTGATGAAGCACAAAATTCAGAAAATTGGATGGCTGCTATGCAATCTGAATATGATGCTATAATGAAGAATGGTACATGGTCTTTATGTGACTTGCCTCCTGGCAAGAAGGCCATTGGCACTAAGTGGGTATACAAGCTGAAGCGTAAACCTGATGGTACAGTTGACAGGTATAAGGCTAGGCTTGTTGCAAAGGGTTATGCGTAGGAAAGAGGCATTGATTTTGATGAGACCTTTGCACCTACATGCCGTATGACTACTGTTCGGAGCATTTGTGCACTTGCAGCCCATCATGGTTGGAATGTACATCAGTTGGACATTAAAACAGCATTTCTGAATGGTGACTTGCATGAAGAAGTGTATGTTTTTCAGCCCCGTGGCTTTGTGCAGAAAGGGCATGAAAACCAGGTGTGCAGGTTAAAGAAGGCGTTATATGGTTTAAAGCAAGCACCACGTGCTTGGTATGAGAAAATACATGCCTATCTGATTGCACATGGTTTTGAGAACAGTCCAACTGAAAGCACCTTATATGTTAAGCGTGCTAATGATGTGCTTCTGATCATTGTTGTCTATGTAGACGACATGCTGCTCACTGGTCCTCTTGAGAAGCATATTGCTGATTTCAAGGCTGATTTGCATGCCTCATTTGAGATGTCTGATTTGGGGCATTTGCATCACTATTTGGGCATTCAGTTTATGCAAGTTGATGGTGGAATGGCTTTGTGTCAAACGAAATATATTGACACATTATTGCAGCGTTTTGGCCTTGAAGACTGTAAGCCTATTGCCACTCCTATGGAGACAGGTTTACGATTGAGTCTTCATGATGCTGGAGATGCATTTGATGATGTTCTCTATCAGCAGGCTGTTGGATGCTTGATTTACTTATGCATTACTCGGCCAGATATTCAGTTTGCTGTCTCACAGATGAGCAGGTTTATGCATTGCCCAGGAGTCACGCATTGGAAAGCGGTTAAGCGCATCTTTCGCTACTTGAGTGGTACTCGGCTACTTGGGTTGTTTTATCCCAAGGGGGGATCACTACCGCCAGATTTGCATGCTTTTTCTGACTCAGATTGGGCTGGTTGCTATGACACTCGTGTGTCCACCAGTGGTTTTTGCTTCATGCTTGGTAGCTCATGTATATCTTGGTTGAGCAAGAAGCAGCCTACTGTGGCCACTTCCAGTTGTGAGGCTGAGTATAGGGCAGCTTTCACAGTGACTGTTGAGTGTGTGTGGCTCAGACGCCTTATGGCTGATTTGGGTGTTGGCCAGTCTTCTGCCACCACTATCTCCACTGACAGTCAGAGCGCATTGGCAGTTGCGAGGAACCCTGTGTTCCATGCTCGCACTAAGCACATTGAGGTGCATTATCACTATGTCAGGGAGAGGTTCTCTGCTGGGGAGATCAGCTTGGCATATGTGCCCACGCAGGAGAACATTGCAGACCTTTTCACGAAGGCTCTGCCTAGGGAGAAGTTTGAAGCTTTCCGCAAAGCTTTGGGCCTACTTCCTTTTGTGGAGTGATTTCCACATAGCTCGGCACTTCCTTATACATGAGTGCCAGCTCCTTGTTCACCGCATCACTCCGAGGGGGGATTTGTTGATATATTTAGGTAGTGATGTGTGTGAACACTCTAGGACCGCCGGGGCACTTTTTTCCCTCTTTAGGAGGTTTTTTTCCCCCGGCTTGTATATATGCCTATTGCCCTAATGGGCTACTTATCTTTGTACATTCTCTAGTAATACATTCAGTCTTGTGTGTTGTGCTCCAAGCTTCTTCTTCTTCCTTGTGCTGTTCGCGTGCTTCCGCAGACGTCTAACTCCAACACATAAATATTGTTTGTACCTGCATATCAAGTACCTTGCTCATCAAATGTAACATCTTTTGACACTAGAAATTGTTTTGTGGATGGACTCCACAACCTATATCCCATCTGCTTATCATCATAACCAATGAATACATACTTTTCAGCTTTAGGTTCTAACTTGTGTCTTAATTGTGATGGCACATACACTACAAAACACTACAAGCAACACTTTTGCTTGAACACTGTCGCACTATGACGTGACAATTCGATCTCAGAAAAACATAGTTTTCGTGTATCAACAGTACACAGAATCGCTTGAAATTCTGGATCTGGAATATATGAGTCTTGCCAAACACCACGCAAGTTAGAATTTCTGAAACTGGCCTGGTTTTTCTACGGGCCCCACCTTGTGGGCTCGAAACAGAGGTCGAGATAGCTCTGAAACTCGGATTTTGAGGTCTTCTACCTTCATGATATTCACATTGATGTGTGGGTGATAATTATTCTAAAGTCTAAACATATTTCGATAGAGTCCCTTTTCACTTCAACTCTTAAAAGAATTTTGAAGTTTCAGGCATTACCTCTAACTTGATATTCTAGGTTTTGATTCCTTCACATGATCATCTCACAATCACATGCTTTGCCTTGCAAACTTGAAAACCTCTTGATACGATATCCATTGATCTTTGCTAGGGTTTTCAAATGAAAACCAATCAAAATTCCAAGTACTTGATTTTTCATAGATTCAAGTTCAATTGGTTTATTCTTGACCAATTTGTAGTGATAAGAGCTTTTTACTTCTTGTCTTTAGATTCCTTTCTTAATAATGCTTTAGGTACCTACCCCAGCTAGGACTTTAGAGGAGTCCCTCTAGTACATAAGTCTAAGCATCTGTTCATGCTTTCTGGATTTGTACCAAAATCCTTGTAAGGATAGGCAAACATTATGTTTTACCTTCCATAGACTTAAGTACCATCTTCATGGTTGCAAACTACATTCTTGGAATTTCTTCACTCTATTCAAACTTGGAACAACTTACTCTTTTCACAATTTTCCATATGGCAAATGGAACCTGAGTGAATAATTCCCAAAAGGAATTTTATTGCCAATACTTGGAAAAACTTCAGAATAGTTCCAATAGTAAGTTCTTGGACAATCATGGGCAAGCTTTATCAAGTCTAGTTGACCTTGCAACTAGAATAAAGACTTAGACTTTATCTTTAAGATCTCATGAACTATCAAAAGCTTCTTTGCTTATCCACGGGATTTTTAGAGATCTTCCCCTCAAATTTAGTCCAAGCATACACTGATGCCTCTTAGATTCCAAAGCTAAGAATCTTTGACACACCTTTAGGTTATATCAATTATTTGGTCTTAAGTACCAATACCGGTGGTTTTGGGAATTACTAGGAACTAATTGTTATTAAAATTACTTGAAAGATTCCAGTCTCACATCTAGGTAGATTTTTTTCTTTCAAGAACTTTAGATTCTTGCCAAGGAATCAAGAAATACTAAGCAAATGATTAATCTTAGAATCTTTTGCTTTACTAGAATGATCTTCAAAAGAAATTTTTGACTTTTGATCAAGACCAGGACTTAAAGCTTTATTGCTTGTAACCCTTCAATGTGTCTATCAACATTCCTACCTATCTATTACTCCTATCCATCTATCAATCCATCTCTCTATCTACTTACCTTTTGCCTCTTTATACCCTTCTACTTATGCATGTATGCATGCATGCATGTGTGTGTATGTATGTATATATGTGTGTATGTATGTATGTATGTATTATGTATGTATGTATGCATGTATGTCTGTATGTATGTAAGCATATATATATATATATATATATATATATATATATATATATATATATATATATATATATATATATATATATATATGTACCTATCTAGATCTCTGTAAATTTTTCTACCTTTGTAATCTCTATATATCCATAAATTTATGCACTCCATTTTCATATGCATCTAGTTGTGTATATTAATCTACCCATGAGTTTGACACTATCTATCTATGATCTTTATTTATCTATCTTCATCTCATGGCTCAAAAAAAATTTACTCACAACTTGAAAGGATGCACACTTTGTGTTATCAAGCTCAACATGTGGTGATCAAGAATGACACATACCACTTTTCATTTCTCTAACACGTTTGATGGTTATGCCAATATATGTCAGCGATACTTTAGTGAGGTTTATCAAATTTATCTATCGAGAGTGATGGCATATTTTTTCTTGCGAAGTGACTCATTCTCGATCATTAGGGTTTTCTTTATGTACTACTCTTTATATCTTGTACTAGTTGTATTGTTTTATGAAGTCATCCTTGTATATTCTTTTTATGTAACATAATATGTAGAAGAAGATCATTCTTCCTTGTCTCAATCTATATGTACTTTCTCTTCATGTGTGAGAGCTCTCTTCTTTATCTCTGTTATCTTTGCATGGTACTAGAGCCAGTGTGGTTGTAGGGAGCTCGTGAGGAAGGCTGACAGTGAAGAGTTCGTGAGAAGGCACAGAGAATGCGTGCATCATAAACAATCTCAAATTGCTAAGAAATTTGGTGTGCAGCTAAAAAATGCCAAAATATTTTCGAGAGTTATCTCTTCAGGATCACTTGTTTTGCTCGGATTTCAATTTTGAAGCCATTTTGAGTTTTTTTTTGAGCTCGCAAGGTGGGATGCACAAAAAAGATCGATTCGCAAAACTATAAATTATATTATGTTAGGCATCTCCCAAACATTTGAGATCCAAAATTTCAAGAGATTTTGTGTACTTTTGATACATGAAAATTGTGTTTTTTCTGTGATCGAACTGTCAAGTCATAGTATGACCATGTTCAAGTAGAGGTATTGCTTCTAGTGGTTTTGTAGTATTTTAAATTGCTACAAAAATGGCAAATGCTGATGGAATAAGTTGACTTATTGAGGAATAAGTTGGAAAAGAACAACTTTCATGCTTGGAGATTCCTGGAATGATGAATTTCTTGATAGGAAAAGGCTTTTGAATGTACATCGAAGGATACAATGAAAAGCCTCCATAGTTATTAGAGAGGAATCAGACTATGAACTAGTTAAGAGCATATGAAGAGTGAAATCAAGGAACATGAAAGGTAATGTATTGGCTATCTATTAGCATCAAGATAGCATGATTGGGCACATATAGGATGACAGAGGCTACCAATACAAAGGCACAAAAATTGCAACTCTAGAATGAGCTACATTCAATGGAGAAAAATAGCATGTCAGTAAGTGATTAAACATTAAAAATCAAAAGCATATGTGATTTACTTTCATGTGTTGGCATCAATGTAGATGGTGATGATAAAATTGAAGTGTGCCTTCATGGTTTTTAAGTTCTATATACGTCGTTCAAAAATTCTGATCAAACAAGACAGAAGATTCCAAATTTTTTCAATCTTGTGTCCATGTTGATAAATGAAGAAAAGAACCTTGGTGAAGAATCGAATTCCTAAGGAAAAGCTAGTCTTGAGAAATATTCTACTTTGGTAGGGAAAGAGGCCAAGGTAGGGGATTCCGAAATTGAAGAAGAAATAATTATTAGGACCAAGGTAAAAAAACACCAATACAATAGGAAGAGGAAAGTTTTGAGGAAGGTGGATCCAAAGAGACCGCAACATTTCCAAATAAATTTTTCAGGTAATGAAAATAAGGGATGCTAGAATTATGGTAAACTTGGTCACTTTGAATGTGGTTGCAGGTTGAAGAATCAAAACAACACAAAGCCGGAGGTTGAAAATTTTTAAGGTAATGAAAATAAGGGATGCTAGAATTATGGTAAACTTGGTCATTTTGAATGTGGTTGCAGGTTGAAGAAACCATCTATCGCGCTCGGAGGAGAAACCGTCTATCGTGGCGTAGACCTTTGTACCAAGCCGCATTTCTGGGTGGTAATCCATCTATCACACAGGCTTAAACCGTTTCTCACGATGGTAAACCGCCTGTCTATTCGCGTGGTTTCCCAGAATAGATCTCTGAGCTTTAGCTGCACGCTGGTGGTGTTCTATCGCACAGTCGTGTTCGGTCTATCGCACGGAAGCAGAGGTGACGTGTGTCTATCGCAATACAGATAAGAACGATTGATGGCGACTCCTACTATCGCGACACTTGTCCATAGCAGCCTTGCGTTTATCGAGGAGCAGCTCGTTTGAGGTCTCTCGGGGCACGCCTCTTTCACGATAGCTCATCTCTGGATCTTTCGCTGCTTGCCTCTGTCAAGAACTAACATCCTCAGATTCCTCACCCGTAAGTCGAATTCAAGGAAGCAAAGGACTCGACGCAAATTTGAAGCACATCATGGGGTGCAAGAGCTTTCGCCTCTAGTTCCTTCTTCTTGTTAAAAGATGATTCCTGTTCTCCGTGTTCAGAGAATGGGTTCTTGTGCGTTCTGAATGATTGCATTAAAGTTTTGAAGAGTAAAGTTTTCAATGACCGAATGTTAACGATGTCACGCGTGAAAGGTTTCTCATTGAAGGAAAAAGAAATCTTGGGTGGCACTTCTTGATCTTCGGACTCAACACTTGCCATAAAAATTTCTTGCCACTTTATTTTTGAGTTTGTTTCCGAGAATCAAGACCGTGTTTTCTCGAAAAGATTTAAGGAGGTTGTGCGCTATGGAGGTGGGGACTCCTTTCCTCGTTATCAGTAATCTACCCCCAATTATCACTGGTATGGTGGATGTGGCCCCTAGCCCCTCAGAGTCAGTGGTGGCCCCTCGGGTTGCACTTAATCGCGAGGCGAACCTTTCAATGCAAGAAGAACTCAAGAGAACTTGCCTCGTTGGCCAACTGTTTGGTCCCAGGCCCCCCCTGGATTCTGTGCACCAGTGGTTTCGCAAAGAGTGGCTCCCTCGCGGCATAGTTGTGAGTAAGTGTCAATTCCTTCCGGCTAGACACCTCTTGTTAGTTTTTGAGAATGAAGAAATGGCGCTTCAGGCCCTCAGTGTCGGGTTTTGGCAAGTCAGGCGTGCCACTTTTGTGCCTTTTCAAGTGGACCCCCGATTTTGTGCCCAACAACTCTAAACCCCTTCAGTACCCTCTCTAGGTCGAGCTCCCTAATCTCCCTTACTTCCTCTATAGCTTTTTGTGGGATATTGTCTCTCCGATTGGCAAGCCGCTGGCCTCGCATGGAGATGTTGGGGGTTTCATATATGAGGGCACAAAACACGCATTTAATGCTCATTGGCATCCTCAAATTTGTGTGGAAGCAGACCTCTCCAAGCCTCTCCCCTCGAAAATTATCATCGAGTTGGGTGAAGGGGAATCCTGGATTCAGGAGATCACTTTCAAAAATCTTCCCAATGCTTGCTTTCATTGTGGTCAACAAGGCCATAGAATTAAAGACTTCCCCTTGAAGCAGAAGTTTAAGCAAGAAACAGCCAGCAAAGCCCAAACTCTCAAAGGGAAGCAAGTCAGCCCAACCATTGAAGAGAAAGACAAGGTTGACCGATTTCCAAAATCCGACTCAGAAGGGTTTATAGAGGTTAGAAGAAGAAGGAAAGCTAGCCCTAGGAGAAGCTCAAGCCCAAGGAAACTATTGGAGAAGACCCGCACGCCAGAAATGTCACTCAGTAACTTATACTGCAACCTTGAGAAGGAGGTTAACGAGCTTGATTTTCCTGGAGGAATCGAGGACTTAGCGGGCACAAGTAACTTAGCATTGGAGTGGCCCCCCTCTAATGAGGTGAATCAAGAGGACTTCATATCTAGCAAAGAAGACCACCACAAGTAATGAGGAAAATATGGACAGTGAAAGTTCCATCATTGGAACAACAATACCGGAATCGGCCCCTCCATCTCCCCCACAGGAGACTTCCCGCAAGGGGAAACAATTGGCAGGTATGCCTGGGAAGAGCCCCCTTAAATCGAAGGCGCTTGGTCGGGACCATCCCCCCTCAAGAAAGAAACGAGACTCCAAGAGGAGAAAAGAGAAAACCCACCCTCGGAATGAGGGAAGTGCAAGAAAATGATCATCGTTTCACTTAACACTAAGGGACTAACTGACCCCGCAAGAGCCACCATTATCGGTCAATGGCTCCGTGACAAAAGCCTAAACCCGGATTTTATTTGTCTTCAGGAGATTAAAGTTGAAGGAGTAGACCTTCAAAAAAGACTTAAGGGTGTCTCTCAGTCCATGTGTGGTTTTCCACAACCCATCAGCGTGGCTCTGGTGGAACTGCCATTGGTATCAATCACTTTTGGGCTAACAAGCTAGACCACACCAATGAAGACAGAAACCATAGGTGGATGGCAGTTACATTCAGCACCCCCTTTCAGTTCTCCCTGATCTCTATGTATGCTCCAAATGAGGATGCTGCGAGGATCGATTCTTGGTCCTCCTTGGACTCGTTCTCTCACAATGTTCTGATTTGTGGGGACTTCAACATGGTTGAGTTTCCTGAGGACCGATGGAATAACAAGGAAAAAATTATTGATGGCCAAGAGAAAGAGATATGGGATAAAATCAAGCTCCATCTTGACCTCGTTGAGGTGAAAGACATGAAGGGGTTCTCCTGGTCAAATCTCCAATTGGGGGACTCTTTGAGGAAAGCAAGACTTGATAGATGTTACATCGATCAAAACACCATCCTCCAGTGGGGTATTCCTTCGATTTCCCAACACATGGACCTGACTATCTCGGACCACTACCCGATTACTCTATCTTTCAAACCGATTCCCATGCTCCAGAAAGCCCCTTGGTTTCATGCTTGTCAGACATCATTTTCCCTCCCTTCTGTCCACCAAGAAATTTCTACAGTGTGGGCGGAAGCATTTGCCTACTGTAATGAACCAGCTAAGTGCTGGAGAAGCGCGGTGGAAAGAACTCGAAAAATTCTGATCAAGACAAAAAAGGCTATAAGAGATATCCGGAAAAAAAGAAGAGAAACGATGTACCGGAGGCTCTCACGGCTTGAAGAAGAGGTGAACAAAGGTAACTTACAATCCCATCAAGGTCTTTTGAAAATCAGGGGAAGACTAAGATTAGAGGAGGAGGTTCAAAGGAAAAATCTTCAAATATTCTTTAAAGATTGGTGGGCGGGGAAGGCTGACAAACCATCGAAAGAGATGTGTAACATCCTTAAAAGGAAACAAGCTAGGGAATCCATCCCCTTATTGGTCGATAACAATGGAAGAGAATGTAGCACAGAAGCTGAGAATAAATCTATCATCGTCGAGCACTTTACCCATCTTCTCGGGGTCTCGACTCCTCTTTCCCCGCACAGGCGTGACTCCATGGCAACCATCTCTAGGGTTGCCCAATCTAGAATCCCACAGAACATGATTTCTCTGCTAGATGCTAACATTGAAATTATCGAGGTTATTGATGCTCTTCCCAAAGGGAAAAGCCCGGGTCCTGATGGCCTCACCAATGAGTTTTTCAAGTCCTTCAAACATGAGGTGGCCACCCCTCTGCATCTAGTGTGGCAAGAGGCTCTCTCCTTTGGTGCCCTCCCTAACTGTCTTAATAATGGAGTCATCAAGTTAATCCACAAAAGGGGAGATAAGAACAAAATTGAAAACTGGTGACCGATTACCATGCTCCAAACAGGATACAAAATAATTGCAAAAGTTATCACCAACAGAATCTCCTGTCATTTAAAAGCATGGCTTTGTGAGGACCAAAAATGATTTATCAAAGGTAGATCTATACTTGAAGCAATTGTCGACATTTGGGAAGGCCTTGCGTTTGCTGAGGAGTTTGCACAAGATCTAGTATTCATTAAGATTGACTTCGACAAAGCGTATGACAGATTGGAATGGGACTTTATTCTTCAATCATTGAAAGACCTCGGATGCAGCCAAAAGTTCATGAAGATGGTTTCCACTCTTCTTGGAAACGCTTCAACTAGAAGAAATATCAACGGTAAGCTCTCTGAGCCCATTCGTTTAAAAAGATCATTCAGGCAAGGCTGCCCGCTGGCTCCATTACTCTTCGCTATCGCCTCGAATGAACTCAGTCGCCTATTAAAGCATCACATGGATGCTGGCAATCTTAAGGGTCTTTCCCTTCCTCTAAATCACGGCCAAATGATTGCGAGACTCTTTGCCGGTGACATGAATGCCTTTGTGCATAACGATATAAACAACATTGAGGTGTTTTGGTGGTGCCTCGACACCTTTTGTGTGGCATCAGGTTCAAAAATCAAACATGTTAAAACTGCTTTTAGAGCAATCAACAGGCCTACACCCCAATTGTTGTTAGATCAGGGGTGTCAAGTTATCCCTAGAGGTCAAGTCTTTCGTCTCCTCGACATTCTGATGGGATTCAACATCTCAATGGACCAACGATGGAATTGGGTGCTAAAGCTGGATAGCAAACTAAATCATTGGAAAGGTATGCAAGTCAACTTGGTAGGGTGTGCTATGGTTGTTAACACATTTATGCTTTCTACAACTATTTACTTTATCTCATGTTGGAGACCCAAGGAGAAAGATTTGGCCAAAATGGAAAGAATCTGCAGAAACTGCCTTTGGACTGGGGACCCCAACAGGAGGGGGATTCCCAAAATCAAATGGGAAACTTGCATTAGCCCAAAGGACTCAGGGGGCTTGGGAATTTTGGATATCGCTGGGTTGGACGGACAAGCTAGCGGTAAAGTGGCTTATCAAGGCTTGGAGCAATAGTGAGTCCTCTTGGGCTAAATTGATCTTCAGAAACATGGAAGACCTTACCTTAGTTGCCATCTTGGTTTGAAAGACATAGGGATTCTCACGCTTTTGTTCTCCCCTCACCCGGTGTCCCCTAAAGGCTCTAGCCTCATGTGTTCTTTATGGAAGAGTTGGAACAAGGCCAAACAATTCATCAGAATCAGTGAAGAGTGGAAGTGGGCATCGGGATTAGACAAAATGACTCTATCTGGTTCCCGATCAGTGGCATTAGGGGGGTGGAGTCTTGGAACCTCCAAACGGCAAAGCGGTTATGGAACAAGGGGTTCAAACAGTGGAAACAACTCTAGAAACAAGAGACTAGCCAGTGGATTAGGTTCGAAGACTTGAACCCGAGACTTAGAGTTACCCTAGAGGAATGGACTCTTCTTCAAGGCAGGTGTTTAGCTTGGGACCGCTCAACTACCCGCCTTCTCTGTGGTCAAGATCTTCCTTGCCTGGAGGGTCTCAAATGGAGCAATGGGAAGAAACTATCCAGAATCCCCAACTTCAAAGAGAACTTAGATGTTCATCGCACTCTAAACAAGAGATGGTGCCTTTCTTGGACCAAACTTCGACGGGAACTAAAGTTCATGTCTATTTGGCACCCCCTAATTGAGATCAAAAAGTCCGTTCTCATGTAGCAGATCTTGCACAAAGGTATCTGGTCCAATGCAAGGGCTAACAAAATCTGTGGTGTGCCACCATGGTGCAAGCATTGCCATCGATGCATCAAAGATTTAGCTCACCTGTTCTTCGATTGCCCCAAGTCCCATGTGATCTGGCGTCACGTGACCCGGATATTGAGACTCACGAACCAAATCAATTGGCAACATGTGCTGTTGGGTGAGGCGGTCGGCTGCTCATCGAGGCTGTGGAATGCCATCAAGAGTGAGACTCTTTGGAAGATATGGAGAGAGCGATGTGCTATCAATTTTGGCCAAACTCCTAAGGAATGGTCGATCGAGAAATCCTTGTTTCTTCTAGGTAAAAGAGTCTCGAGATAAGAGATCTCCACCGTTTAGACACCACTGTATTTATCTCCTCGAAAACAACAAGTTGAAACCCAAATGGGTCCCTCATGAGGGTGATGATAGATTTATCAACCTCATTTGTAATGGCCTCTAGCTTGACATACTCCTCCCCTGCATTGTGGGATTTGGGGGGTCCCATGGGCACTAGTCCCATTCACTTGTAACTTTCCTTCTTTATTTTAATTAAAGTCCGGGAGAATAGGCTAAGGCCGAACTTCCTCTTTATTAAAAAAAAAACAACACAAAGCAACAAAACAACTATGCATCTACAAGTGCACATGATTCGAAGAAGCTGTTCATGGTCCAACATCATATGATGAACACAATTGCTGGAGGAGATGGTGGATAGATTCTAGAGATGAAGTGGTGCTGCAAAATCCTGCTTCACAACAGCCAAGAACAAGTTGTGGAAAGTTTAGTAGACCCCTTGAGCTTCCCAACAATCAGAAATAAGTACCTATGTGCTTTGGAGTATAATCCTCTAATCAATGGATCAATGCAGATGAGTAAAAAGTTCAACCATGAGCTAAGACTTGCTATTATGGTCTCTGCACATGTTCAGTAAAATTAACAGTGCTCTCAACTTGCTAGCAATTGACTAAATTCCTTTTGGGAGTATCTAATTAACTTAGATAGCTAGCAATCACAATTTATTTCAGTAAAAAAGATCAAGTGTACACTTAGAATGATGCTTAGCAAGTTTCAAGACTAGCCCGACATTTTCAGGCTGCATAGTATGCAAACTAGTGAGTAGAGATGTGAAGATAACTCAAGATTGAGAAAAACAATGACAATGAATCTTTTTAGCTATGCAATAGACAATATGCTGAGTCTATAGCATTTTAAATCACACCAAATGATCAACCATGCACTAAGAAACAAGTCTGAGAAGATCACTATTTTGAGATGAATGTGATAGAGAGCTAAAGTAGGAAGTGATCAATGTATATGTATTAAATCACATAGAAATACAATGAAATCGGCAATGTATAATTGCCCAATGTGACGATGGTGATGGAGCTATGGAAAGAGATCTCAAATCACAAAAAAACGCTCTCAATTGATCTCCAAATCAAGCTCATTACACGCGAGATTTTGAGCCACTTTTATAGCTTTGAGTTGGAGCCATTTTTTGAATTCAAATTCAAGTTCTCTCCATAAAGTGAATCCTAAAATATAGGACTTACTTTCTCATCAATCAATTACCAAGTAATTTAAGATTTGATTCCTCCTAACTCCATGTAGGAATAGTGCGATTAACATATGCACTTTTACAAGGAAAAAAGTAAATTGACTTTTACAAGGGAATAATCATATGTGACTATGTGAGATCAATACCAATTGTCCAAGTATGTAGGCTTGGACTCATTTGTAACAACAGCTCCCCCTCAATCCTAATATTCTTAGTCTTCATATCTCCTTGATTTCCTGCAATCCAATCATCATCTTGAATTGTTCATCTTAGTTCCATCCAAAGATTTTGTGAGCATATCTGCACATTGCAAATTGGTTGATACATAGGACAATTGGATGTCCTTGCTAAGTAACTTCTCTCTTACATAATGATAGTGCACTTCAATGTGCTTAGTCCCTGCATGATATACATGATTTGCAGCCAAATGAAGTGAGCTAGTGTTATCTTCAAAAATCAATGGAGTGTAAGAATGTAGTCCCAATTCTGTGTAAAATAGCTTGAGCCACATAGCCTCTTTTGTTGCATTTGCTAAGCCTCTAAATTGTGCTTTTGTTGATGAAAAATCTATAGTTGATTGTTTCTTTGATGACCATGATATTAACTTTGAACCTACAAAAGATAAGTAGCTAGAAGTGCTCCTCCAATCATCTTTTGAGCCAACCCAATCTTCATCAGAATACATCTTGATATCCAAATCAAAAGTGAATGGATAAAACAACCCTTCATTTATGGCACCCTTTAGATATTTTAAGACCCTCTTGCCACCTTCCAAGTGAGGTTTTCTTGGTGTATGCATAAATTGTCTTAATGTACTTACTCCATAACATATGTTCACTCTTGTTAGGGTTGCATAATTAAGATCCCCAACAAGCCTTTGATAGCATATAATATCTTCAAGTAGTTCTCCCTCATGAGAGCTAAGCTTGTGATTGAGTTCCATGTGTGTACCTGCACTTTTAGTGTTCTCCATCTTAAATTTGACTAACATATCATGAATGTACTTCCTCTGAGAAATAAAGATTCTAGAATCTAAATATACAAGCTCTAGTCCAAGAAATTATGTGAACAAACCAAGGTCACTGATTTTAAAGTCCTCCATCATCTGAAATTTGATTTTCTTGATGCCATTGGAATCATTCCCTATAATGATAATTTCATCCACATAAACACATAGATAAATAACTTCTGAGTTAGTCTTCTTAATGAACAAGGAAGAATCTGCTTTGCTAGCAACAAATCCTTGATCTTGCAAATATGTGACAAGCCTATGGTTCCAAGCTCTAGGAGCTTGCTTTAAACCAAAGAGTGCTTTCCTTAGCTTGCATACATGGTCTGGTTTGTACCTGATAGTTGAGCCATGTATACTTCTTCTGAGATCCATCCATTTAGGAATGAATTTTAAACATCTAATTGATATATGTCCCAGTTCTTTGAAGCAACAATACTTACTAAAAATCTGATTGTTGGCATCTTAGCCACATGTGAGAAGGTCTCCTCATACTCCACTTCATGGGTTTGAGCAAACCCTTTTGCTACGAGCCTTGCTTTATACCTGTTGATTGAACCATCTGAACTTTTCTTTAAGTTGTAAATTCTCCTGGATCATATTACCTTCATGCTTAGTTTCTTGGGAACCAGATTCCAAGTGTTGTTCTCCTAAAGTGCTTCAATTTCTTCCTGCATGGCCTCTCTCCATTCATTCATTTTGTTGGCTTCTTCAAATGAAGAAGGCTCTCTGACATAGAATCTTTAGTCATGTATACAGAATGCTTGGTGATTAGTGATGTGTCATAGCCATACCTTATGGGTTTCTTACTCTCCCTTTGAGATCTTCTAAGTGCTTGATTGGATGACTCTAGAATGTCTTCCAATTGCTTGTATTTTGTCTTGCCCTTGGACTTCCAAGCTTTGTAGTTAATCTATACTTCATCTTTTGAGTTGACATCTTTTGATATTTGTGGTTCTTCTTGAGTTAGAGTTGGAAAATCACTTTCCAAGTCATAGGGTAACTTTATTTTCTTGCAACCATCTTCAAACCATAAATTATTTTCATCAAACACCACATCCCTACTAACTGTGAATCCTTTCTTAGTGGGATTGTATAAACTATATCCTTTCTAGTTTTGGTCATAGCCAATGAATATACACCTTTCAGCTTTTGGATCAAGCTTTCCTCTAATATGTGAGGGTATATGTGCATCAGCAATGCACCCAAATATTTTACAATGGGATCCTCCACATATGCTCCATGCCTTGTGAATCTGACCTATAGGCCCTTTTCAACAATCCGCCCAACACTTATTAGGTTTTTTGTTGTGGTTGTCACATATAATACCTTACTCAAGAGGTTCATATTACCATCAGATGCTTTAACATTTCCAATCTTCTTAACAAATTGTCTAATGTCATCACCTGTCTGCACTTCATGCTTCTCTTTAGGTTCTTCAAGATCAGATAACAATGCTACATTTCCAACCACATGATTGGAACAACCAAAATCAATATAGAATATATGCTTATCATCTTTACCTTTCTTGGATGTCATGTTCATAAATAGACAGTCCTCTTGGTCTTCTCTATAGTTGTTATAATCTCTTCTACCTTTGAAACCTCCTTGATAGTTGTTGGTGTAGCCTTGATTGTAGTTGTGATGCTTCCTCCATTGTTGTTTTCCTCTCTGATTCTTTGTGTTCTTGAAACACTCATCTATGGTGTGATTGGTTAGGCCATAGATATTGCAAGGTGAAGAGTTGTATGATCTCCCCCTGCCTTGCTTTCCTCCTCTACCCCTTCCTCTAGTACCTCTTCCTCTACCTATGAAGTTCACTTGAGAGGTACTTTCCTCTTCTTCATTCTTTTTCCTTTTCCTTTAATTTACTTTTATTTATATTTGTGTAAAAGGAAGAAGATTGATTACCTTGAGAGTTGTCTCCGTTCTTGTTGAGCTTTGTCTCATGTGTGAAGAGTTGCCCCATCAATGCGTTGAGGTCAGGTATCTGCATATCCATATATAGGTCCATTGTTGTGGTGAAGGACTCCCACTTATCATTATCCTTGATGCCATTTATGCTATTTCTTCTCCAATGCTCCCAAGTTGGTCCGCTGCATCCTTCATCTTGGTCACATAGTCACCCACACTTTGCTTTGGTTGCTTCTTCAAAGTTGTGAATTCCATCCAAAGTTGGTTCTTCCTAGCCCTTGTATTTGATGACAAGTATGAAGAGAGTACTTCCCAAGTCTCTAGGGAGGTCTTGCGATTCCTAATATGAGGTAATAAGAAATCAGATATTGAATTAAGTATATAGGACCTGGCTAGAGCATCCTTTGTACACCATGTAGTTAGCCTTTCTTGCTCTTCTCTTGTAGGTTGATGTTTGCTTTTGAATATTGGCATTTCCTCATCTCCAAAGATGTATCCATATAAGCTTCTTCCTTGAAGATAAGATTGCATCCTTAGGGACCATTTTGGATAGTTTCTCCTATCCAATTTGTCATTGAATGATGGAAATCCATCTCCCATCTTGATGTTGCTCTGATACCACAGTTGGAGGAGATGGTGGATAGATTCCAGAGATGAAGTGGTGGTGCAAAATCCTGCTTCACATTAGTAGAGAACAAGTTTTGGATAGTATAGTAGACCCATTGGGCTTCCCAACAATCACAAATAATCGCCTATGTGATTTGGAGTATGATCCTATAATCAATGGATCAAGATAGATGAGTAAAAAGTTCAACCATGAGCTAAGACTTGCTATTTTGGTCTCTACACATGTTCAATAAAATGAACAGTGCTCTCAGCCTGCTAGCAATTGACTAAATTCCTTTGGGAGTATCTACTAAACTTAGATAGCTACCAATCAAAAGTTATTTCAATAAAAAAGATCAAGTGTACACTTAGAATGATGCTTAGCAAGTTTGAAGACTAGCTCGACATTTTTGGCTGTACAGTATACAAACCAGTGAGCAAAGATGTGACAATATCTCAAGATTGAGAAAAGCAATGACACTGAAACTGGAGCTATAAAAAAGAAAGTATGGGGAGTATATAGCATTTTAAATCACATCAAATGATCAACTAAGAACTGAGAACCAAGTCTCAGAAGATGATTGTTTTGAGATGAACTTGACAGAGAGGTGAAGTAGGAAATGATCAATGTATATGTATTAAATCACATAGAAATACAATGACATTGGCAATGTATAATTACAAAATATGAGGTTAGTGATGGAGCTATGGAAAGATCTCTCTAATCACAAAAATCCCTTTCAATTGATCTCCAAATCAAGCTCATTACATGTGAGATTTTGACCCACTTTTATAGCTTTGAGTTGGAGCCATTTTTTGAATTCAAATTCAAGTTCGATGGTAGTAGAAGAAGGTATAAAGCAGAAGTGGTGGCAAAAGGATATGCACATATATATAGCATTGATGATGAGTAAACTTTCATTTGAGTAGCTAAAATGGTTTGTTGCATTGGCTAGAGCAAAATGATAGATTTTGCATTAGATTGATGTGAAGAATGCTTTCTTACATGGTGATTTGTAAGAAGAAACACAAATTGACCAACCACAAGGATATGATGATTCAAAACATCTTGAACGTGTTTGCAAGTTGAAAAAGGATTTGTATGGGCTTAAATAAGCCCCTCATGCTTGGCATGCGAGGATTGCAAATTATTTAACTTCACATGGATTTTCTATGTGTGGTGCACATCACTCATCATTTGCAAAGAAGGTTGATGATGACATCATAATTATGGCTATTTATGTTGATGATTTGATTGTAATAATGAAGAATGCCTTAAAGAGGTAAAGAAACTCCATATGCAAGAATTTGATAGGAAGTCCACACACATTAGGCTATTTGGTTGGGCCTTTAGCCTCTTGAGGCAGGGGTGAGGGTTCAACTCCTCCCTATGGTAGGACACTTATGTGCAATAGGCTAGTGTATTGACTTTTGGAAGAATTATAACAGTTGCCTACGACCATTCCTTTCCAAGTGTCTCTTTTGGGTAGTCTAACCCATGCTTTGTGGGATACGAGGGATCACTTGTACAATTGCTCTTTCAATCAATTCAAGCAAGGGAAATTCAGCTTCAACTAAACTTAAAAAAGTAAAAGAATTCGACACGAAAGATCTTGGTGTGTTGCATTATTTTCTAGCCATTGAGTTTATACATATAAAAATAGCTATATGGTTGTCCCAAAGATAGTATGCATTGAGTATGCTGCAAAAGTATGGTATGGCTAATTGTAAGCCAATTTATATGACATTAAATTAGT
Source organism: Ceratopteris richardii (assembly GCA_020310875.1). Lineage (NCBI taxonomy): Eukaryota > Viridiplantae > Streptophyta > Polypodiopsida > Polypodiales > Pteridaceae > Ceratopteris > Ceratopteris richardii. Next base: position 111,250,802 of record CM035428.1, read on the forward strand.
ATTTGAAGTCGGATACTACCTCAGGTGAAGCATTGCAAAATTCTATTGTGTATAAGAACATTGTGGGAAGTTTGATAGATCTGAGAATTACAAGGATTGATCTACACTATGGGACTTGAGAGTCAGTTTATGGAGGTTCCCAAGAAACATAGTTACTAATGTCAACATACATCTTAGGCCAGTAATAGGTACTTCTATTTTTTTCATGTGTTCCAAAAAGTCCTTTACGACCTGTCCATAATGTCTCATGCATTTCCTTCATTTCTTGCAATTGAAGTCCTCGTTTTCCTAGGACTCATTATTCTTAACCTTACCCTTAGCGTGTCTCCAAAGATAACCGTTCCATAAGAAAAGATTGTAAGATCATTTCCTAATGTTACGGAATCTATTTGTAGTCAAACTAGGTAATGGTTGCAATGTAATCAAATACTTTTCTATGTCTCTCCATTCATCGTCGTATTCAGACTCATAAAATTGCTCATACTCATATATATGTGGAACATAGTCATCTACGTTCACATTCTTTATTAGATCACTTTCACGATCATCATCAAATCTAGCTCTCGATAACATATCAACAACTGAATTTGACTTACCTAAAATATGAACTAACTTAGGATTTATGAACGTAATATATGAGATCCATCTAAGCATGGCTATATCAGGAGATGAACAATTGGATATCATTCCACTGAGAGGCAAACAATTAGTCTCAACTTTGACATTTGTACCAATGAAATATTCTTTGTCTGTTTTCAAAGCTGTCACCATACCCCATAGTTCTCGTTTGATCTGCAGATATTTTTGTTGTGTTTCATTTAAAATTTTAGCACCAAACCTAATTGCATATCTATTCCCTTCACTATCATCTTGACTTATGACCCAAGCTATACCAATAGGACTAGTATCAACATTCAATATAATAGGTTTGTTAACAGAATAGTCTACACGGTTAAGGATGGGAGATTCAAGTAATAATTTCTTCAATTTACGCATATCTTGTGTGTATTTGTTAGTCCAAATAAATTTTTGTTTCTTCTCAACAAGTCATAGAGACAATCAGCAACATGAGCAAAGTGTGGGATCTAAATAACATAAAAGATGCAAGCACCAAGGAATCTGCATACCTCACTCATGTTCTTACATGTTTTAGAAATCCTGCTAATGGCTTTTTGTGGGTATGGATTTTGACCATAATGACCATATAAATATCCAACAATAAGAACCTCATTGATACCAAAAACAGATTTTTTTAATGGAAAATGCGAGACCTACCTCTTCAAGTCATTGAAATATTCGTTCACAATCAGAGATATGATCAAGAACAAATTTACGACATCCAGATGAATCTAAAGTAATGTCCTTTACACATTTCTCACTCCCTTTTATTGGAATATTATCAATGAATGGCATCGTTATAAGAGGGATAAAATCATGTAAGACCATATTCATAGCACTCATCATATGAGCCACAAAATTAGTCACTCCTTGAGGTAAAGTGTACATTCACACTAAGCCTAAAGGAGTCTTCATTGTGATTATGTCACCACTATCAATTGCTAATTGGAATTGGTCTTACCAAGAGTATAAATCACCCAATGAATAGATAGAATTTTCTTGAAAATGATTCAACAAACTCATCTACAATGGGTCTTGTGTTGGCAAACAATGTCCCATTGGTCAAGGATTGGTCAATTTTGTCCATTGTTTAAAGCATTTGTACAGAATCTGTTCACTCCCTTGTACAAGAAAGGACGACGGGCGTCGTGGATAAGCAAACATCCTCCCATGAAGCCCACCAGGGTTCAATACCGGTGAACGGCAGCGCGAAACGCGAAAAGAGTTTTAGAGTATCTTTAACTTTTCCCATAAAATTATGGCGGACAAAAACGGATTCGTGAACGTCGTTTTCTTGTTCTAATCACTACGATTTGATCGCTTGCTTTATGCGAACGTAAGCTTTTAGTGGTGCTTTTCAAGGACAACCAAATACTATATAACAAGTGCTTGGGCTCACTTGTATGCATCCTTCACCTAGGATCAACACAAGCTTTCTAGAGCTTGGACCTCAGTAGAGGTGGTGTTTCTTCTAGCACATGGGGCAGCCATGGTGCTAACTTGAAGCATGTTGAGGAGCAGCTATGGAGTTCTTCTTAGTGATTCTTCTTGGAGAAGATGAAGGGTGTGCTCACACTCTAGTTCATGGAGAGGAGGTCATCTCTTGTTCATGGCAAGAAGACTTGGTCATTAGCAGCTTGATGGTGAGGATCGCCCATCTACATGATGTATTTGAAGATCATCTTCTACAAGAGGATGTTAGGTTGAAGATTATCTTCTACAAAGAAGATATCGGGCTACTTCAAAGACATTAGATGGAGATTAACATAAGATTCACATCTTATGTTAAGTATTCAGGTACATATTCTCTTTATGCACACAGGTACTACTTGAAGTTTATGGAGGCTGTGGCGTTCATATCAGGAGGAGTCCTATTCGGCATAGGTGCAAGAGAAACAATACATATATGCTTTATGCATATTTTATGAGGTGTTTGAGAAGGTGTGTTCACATGAGTTTGAGGATTTCCGTTCACACTGATCCTTCCTCTTTCAGTCACTCATATTCACTCTTCTATAACCTATAAGGTCACACATCTCATGTATATTCAGATTACTGCCCATACATCTGAATATGTTTGTTACATTGTACATTCACTCACTCATCTATTTCTCATCACATAGAGTGGTTGAGAGTTTTGCTCCCACATTGTACATTGAACATTGGTATATATGATACTATGAGTAAGTGATGGCTTACGTAACACCTTACACATGTTGTCTATTCTTTCTCTATCTTTATCTCATCATATGTATGATTAAGTTGTGGTATGTTCATGTTTTGTCAATATGGAAGATTGCTGGAATTAATGTTGTACATGACTGGAACTATGGAACCATGGACTTGTGACATGAGCCTAAGGGCCTACCTCACTTCCAACATCTTGTTCCTACATTCCTTATGGTGACTTTATTGACGGGTTGGAGATCTTGAATGAAACATAGTTTCCCATTCTTTTTAGGCACAGTGAACCATGTATTTGAGTAAGGTGCAAAAGATGACTTTAAAATTCTCATGTTTATCTTCTCCTTAAGTAGTTTCATTAGCTCATGTAAGTGAGCAAACATGAATCGAGGTGCACAATCACTACAAGCATGTTCATGACCCTGAGTAACAATAGATTTCTTTCTAATTGAAAATCGATTCCTAGGATGATTCACTCCTATCATCATGACTTGAAGTGATTGCATTCCATATTTAGACTTAATTCTAGCATAGGTAGACCCATCATCCATGGCTTTAGTTTCCATACGACTCTCACAAAGAAAGGGTTGACCTAAGAGAACTTCATAGGAGCAATTATCTTGAATAAAAAAGTGAAATTCTTCTGTGATTCCTCTTATGGATATGAGCACACTAGCATAAGCTCCATACAGGGTACCTACACCATTATCTGCATTTCTCATATGCCATCCACAATCTTTATCTACGGGCTATCAAAATTTATCATAGACTTCTCTTGAAATCACATTGACTTTGGAGCCGGAATCTACTAATGCATTTACAATGATAGCATTCTTATCATTGCCTATTTTAACATGCATCTCTAATGTACCTCTAGACCAAAATTTCCTTTTAAAGTGACTTTCAGGATTGTTTTTATGATTTTCATGGTCAGGTTGAATAGGTCCTAAGAATTTTTTATTAACATTTACTTCATCATCATCAAGGTCCTCTTCATCAGATTCATCAAAGTTTAAGGCTTCATTCATAGCTTGATCTTGATCTAAAGCACCTTGCATCTCAGTATCTAGATTAAGCGAAAACCTCTTCCTTTTAATTAAGCCGATAAAGTTATCTTTAAAAACAAGATTTGCAAATTGAAAAGAGAAAACTTGTTCTAAAGACATAGTTACTTGACCCTTAAGCAAAATGTCATCTAAAATCTGCATAGGATCTATTTTTCTCTCAATTTTTGAAATGAAGATGGCTTTAGTTTTTCTCTTTGGTTTCTTTTGTTTTTGCTCAGGATCTTGTTTTTGTTCATGTTCTTGTGTTTGGTCTTGAGTTTGTTTTGATTGTTCTTGTTTTTCTAAAGGCTTTGGTTCCATTTTTCTTTGATTTGTCTTCTTACCTTTTTGTTTCTCCTCTTGTTTTTGTTCATTGGATTGTAATTCTTGTTTTTAATCTTTGGGTTGTGATGTTTCCCCTTGCCCTATGATGGTTTCTATTCCCTCTGAAGTTTGTTAGTCACTCTTCTTTCACTAGGATCAGTTTCACCTCTTTTTGATTTTTCTTCTACATTGGATATGTGAGAAATAAGAGATTGATCTTCTATCCATGACTCCCAAACCATTATTCTCCTAATCTCATCTGGTGTAGTTACTAAAGCTCTATGGAAAAGTCAACTTCCTTTGTGGGTTTACTTGATTCTACTTCTTGTTCATCAAGAGCTTCTAGTTTCACCCCTCTAGTTCCTGCATCCGTTATGGTTATATTTTCATAGTTCCTTTTCATTCCTCCCTTACCATGATTTCCTTGCAAAGGTAACCTAGATCGATAGTCACATATTTTCTTGTCTATGTCTATTAATAGTCATTGCTCCTTGGCAGTCTTCAATAGTTCACAATCTCTCAAAAAGTGCTCTAACGAATCACACCAAGGAAATCTACGAGGACCACATACAAAAACATTTAGATATTGAGAATTTTGATTAACTTGTGGTGGGAAATTTTGAAATTGAGGATTTTGTTGATAAGGTATTGCTTGAACATGATAATTAGGATTTTGATAAGGCAATTGATGTATTTGAGGAGCTTGGGGAGCAGGATGTAGTACTTGAGGTGCAAGAGGAGCTTCCATAGTATACAGTTGATGATTTTGAAAATTTTGATTTTGAAGATTTTGAAAGTTGGTTGAGTAGCTTGAGGATATGTTTTGATACATTTGAGGATTTTGCACATGAGGATGAGGATTTTGCATTGAAGGATTATGCATTGGAGGAACTTGATATGCTTGAGTAGGAGCTACTTGTGGACTTTGATTGGGAGCAATTGCATGTTGATTAGGCTCTTGTAAAGACATTGGGTTCATTTGATTTTGGAAATTTTTGATGTAATTAGATTGTGAACCATCTAAAGTCTTGGCCAAATTGGATGGTGTAGCAACAAGATCCATTAGCTTACACTACAAGAAATAGGGGGGGCGTAGCGATGCCCCCGAATTGAAAAAAAAACGAACACCGTCGCTTATGCGACGCTAGCATCGCATAAGCGACGGTGCTATTTTCGGATTATTTTTTCGGGCATTCGTTGCATAAGCGATGCTTGCGTCGTTTATGCGACGCTAAATTAGTGCCTCGCAAATACCGTCACTAACTAGCGACGTTATTTGCGACGTTGGCAAACTGGATAGCGTCGCATATAAAATGTAAAAAAAAAATTTGATTTCTCCCGGCACATTTGTGCCAGGATTTGGACGCGAGAGCAAGAAGAGACAGAGAGAGAGAGAGAGAGAGAGAGAGAGAGAGAGAGAGAGAGAGAGAGAGAGAGAGAGAGAGAGAGAGAGAGAGAGAGAGAGAGAGAGAGAGAGAGAGAGAGAGAGAGAGAGAGAAAGAGAGAGAGAACGAGAGAGAGAGAGACGGATCTCGTTGAAGCAAGGTATGCACACACACACACACACTTACACACACATACATATGCATACACACACATATACACACATAGACACACACACACATACACATAGACACACACACACACATACACATAGACACACACACATACACACATGCACACATACACACATACACACACATATATGCATACACACACACATAGAGAGACATGCACACACATACACATACATGCATACATAATGCATATGCATATGCATACATACATACATACATACATACATACATGCATACACACACATATGCATACATAATGCAATGCATATGCGTACATACATACATACTTACATGCATACACACACATATGCATACATAATGCACATGCATACATACATACATAATGCATATGCATACATAATGCACATGCATACATAATGCACATGCATACATACACATACATAATGCATACATATGCATACATAATGCATACACACACATACACACACATATGCATACATACATGCATACACATACACACATAGACACATACACACACATAGACACATACACACACATAGACACATACACACACATAAACACATACACACTCATAGACACACACACATACACATAGACGTGCACACACATACACACACATATACACACACATAGACACATACACACATACACACATAATGATGCATTCACACACATACACATGCATACACACATACACACACATATACACACACACATACACACATACACACATACACACATACACACATACACACATACACACATACACACATACACACATACACACATACACACATACAAACATACACACATACACACATACACACATACACACATACACACATACACACATACACACATACACACATACACACATACACACATACACACATACACACATACACACATACACACATACACACACATATATGCATACACACACACATAGAGAGACATACACACACATACACATACATGCATACATATGCATACAAAATGCAAATGCATATGCATACATACATACTTACATGCATACATATGCATACATAATGCATACACACACATATGCATACATAATGCATACACATACATACACACACCTATGCATACATACATGCATACACATACACACATAGACACATACACACACATAGACATACACACACATAAACACATACACACTCATAGATGCGTAGCGACACATACACATAGACACACACACATACACACACACATATACACAAACACATACACACATAGACACATACACACATAGACACATACACACATAATGATGCATACACACACATACACATGCATACACATACATATGCATACATACATGCATACACATACACACATAGACACATACACACACATAGACACATACACACACATAAACACATACACACTCATAGATACACACACATACACATAGACACACACCCATACACACACATATACACACACACATACACACATAGACACATAGACCCATACACACATACACATGCATACAGACGCATACACATGCATACACACATACATACACATATATACATACATACACACATACACACACATATATGCATACACACACACATAGAGAGACACACACATATACACATACATGCATACATATTGTTGGGGGATTCTTGGACAAGAAGGGATTTGAGTGTTTGTAGGAGAAAAGGGAAAGACAAGAAGAAAGATACACACTGGAAGCCTCTATCGATTGATTATAATAACACAAATACAATGTTGAAGCACAATACAATCCAATGCTTCTGTGCAAAATCCCATAGAGTGCTCAATTACAAAATACCAAATACCCAAGGGACTTGTTACTGTCGGCCTCCTCTGCACCAAACCTCCACCTTCTCCAAGCCTGCACTTTCGCACACCTTGCACCAAGCTTCCACTAAGGGGGAGGGATGGGTACCTTCTGTCAGCACGCAAACACTTCAATAAGACCTTGCGATCCTTGGGGGACTAGCTTAGCACTTCTCTGCACACTTCTTTGGTCACTCTTCATGCACACCTTGCACTTCACTTCTCTGCGTCGCACACTGTGTGTCTCTTTCTTCTCTCTCTTCCTTGCTTAGACTATGCTTACTGTTGCTTACACTTAGAATGGTCCAAGAATAGTCCTTGCCTTGATTTGAGTGTCGATTCGCATACGCTCATAACTGCAAGAGTATCTTGGTGCTCACTTTGATGTCTCAAGCTTTTCTTCACAAGTGGCAGCCAACGAATCCCTGTTTTGTCCTGTAGTGACTTTAGGCTAAAACCAAAATTTTAATTGGGGGGACATACTTCCACTTTTGCGTACGCTGCCGCTTCACATACCTTCACATTTTGCCTTTTAAGTCTTCCCTTGTGTACTTAAGAGAGGGTTCACCTGAACCTTCCAAAACACTTTGAACCTTAGGGAAATTAGAGAAATACCTCTGCAACCTGCAACTCACTTTCTCCAATTTACCCTTTGTGGACAATTAATTGTACAATACCTGTGCACTTTGACACCTGCACTTTAGCACTTTGACTTTGCACCTATTGACTTTGATATTGACCTTGTTGACTTTGAACAGTTTGACTTTGACCTTTTGACTTTGATTGTAGTTGACTTTGACTACGATTGACTTTGACCAATATGACTTTTATGGGCTCAACAGTTGCCCACCACCTAATGTACTCTTCGTCCCGGAGAGTGACAACCAAAACTCTGAGCATAGAAGACACCATGATTCTGGAGCTGCAAAACTTCAAAAGGACACATGAGCAGCCACCAAGTCCACCAGAAACAGGAGAGAACAAGCACTAGAGAAGAACCCAAAAGTGGAATTGTTGCAAGGAAAAAAGCAAAGGAGAGCAATTGGAGGGTAGATAGAGAGGTAAGGGAGGGCTGAGGGGGCTGAGATGGACAGGGCAAGGAGCGGTAAGGATGTGGCTGGGCAGAAGGGTAAGGGGAGGTTGAGGGAGTAGGATTATGGGGTCTGGAGAGGGGCAAAATGATCAACAAAAGAGCTACAAAGGGGGCATATGGTAAATTGTGAAAAATAAGGGAAAACAAAGTGAGAAGAGACCATGTGTACCATTTAGATCAATTAAAACATTTGATAAAGGGGCTCAAAACTTGTGGGTTTTGACCAAAAGTTAGAGAAAAGGTGGGATTTTGGAAACATAAGTGCAAAAAATGAATCCAGAGGTGCCAAAATACATGAAAATGACTCCAAGTTTGAAAGAAAAGGCCATCCGAAGCGCAATCCAGAGCCAAAAGCTTTGAGCCATGAAAATTAAAATTAGTAAAATAATAATAAAAAAAAGAAAATAAAAAATATAATATATATATATATATATATATATATATATATATATATATATATATATATATATATATATATATATATATATATATATATATATATATATATATATATATATATATATATATATATCAAAAAATGAAAAAGATATCTCTTTCTTTCTTTCTTTCTCTTTTTTTTTTAAAATTATTTGCTGAACACTGCCATGCAAAAATAAAAAATAAAAAATAATGCAAAATAAAAAAGAAAAATAAAAAAATAATAAAAAATAATAAACAAGAAAATAATATAAGAAGAAAAAAAGAAAATAAGAAAAAAAGGGAAGGGGGGGTGCGGGTGGGCGGGGGGGGGGGGGGGGGGGGGGGAGGGGGGGGGGAGAGAGAGAGGGGGGTGGCTACGGGTGGGCGGGCGGGCGGGTGGCTGCAGGTGGGGGGGGGGGAGGGGGGGTGGCTGCGGGTGGGCGGGAGGGGGGGGGGAGGGGGGGGGGAGGGGGGGAAAAGAGAGAGGGGGGAGGGGGAAGAGAGGGGGGGAGGTTTTTTTTTTTTTTTTTTTTTTTTAAGTAATCCGAAAAAGCCAAGGGGGGCTTTTTTTTTTAAAATGTGGGAAAATTCCCAAAATGTGAGAAGAAACCCAAAAAAAAATCCCAAAAAAATTGCAAAAAAAACCCAAAAAAATCTCAAAATTTTTCTGAAAAAATTTTCTACAGTTCTAGGGTAATTTTGTCACACAAAACCACAGAGAGCTTCCTTTATTCCTCCTATTTGGCAAGAAAATAACATCGGAAAAGGATAAAAAATGCTAGAAAAATTCTAAAAAATGCTTGAAAAATTCCTAGAAATTGTACTTTTGCAGAGGTTATGAAATGCCTTCTAATTTTGCTAAAAACTCAAGGAACAAGCATGAAATGGATAAAGAAAACTACTAAAACTTAAGCAAATTGAACTGAGAAAGCTATGTACAACCTGGACAAATTTTGCAGGTTCCAAGTGATCCATAATTCTTCAGTTGGCTTGATGATAGGCCTTGAGCCTTGATCTTGATATGTTGACTCATAGGAATTCCTCCATCATCTCCAATTATACTACACTTCATTTGTTTTGTCTTCTTGTTGGGCACATTGATCATTTGATAGGGCCACCTTAAATCCTTCAGTAAAATATTGTCTCCTCCATACTGCAACTTTTGTATCTTTGTGTCAGCAACTTTATAGCTTAATCTCCAAAAATTCTTTTTCACTATTCCAGCTTCTTCATCAAATGGAACTCTCCGTTTCCAAAGACTTGCAAGTACTCCTTCCCCATTCTTGTAAAGCCCTGCACTTACTATCATAAAAATGGACATAATAGATAATATCCATACCAGTATCCATAAAAAAGTGGCCATTGACATATGAGTTGGAATATCTTCATCACTGCTGTACTTAAGGGCTTTGCTTTTCTTCTCTTTGCTATGGCCTTTGACTGAGACTGTTTCACTCGAATCAGTATCCTGAGTGTTTTCCTCTTTTTCTTCATATGCTTCTTCTCTACTTGAGTTTGGAAAAATTCCATAATAGGAAGATGGGTCTTCTGCATGGAGCCAAGCCAACATGTTTTCATCTTCATATAAATCTGCTCCTTCAAATAGATCTGCTTCCGGGTCATCCACCAATTCTTCTTCCATAAAAATACCAATTGTCTGCATCATGCTGATATGTCTTTGATTGTCTGGACCTTCTTCTAAAATTGTATGTTGCAACTCTTTTCCCTCTTGATTTACCCACATTGTGTCCTTGCCCCAGTCATGCAGCACATTGGCATGCCTTAACCAAGGTCTCCCAATTAACAAGGGAAAGCTTCCTTCTACCTGTGGCAGCCTTAAAACAACAAAGTCCAAGTTAAAGATGGTACCTTGTATCTTGACTGGAACTCCAGGGACCACTCCCATAGGCCTTACTATGCTTTGGTCTGCCATTGTTACAGTGAAGTTGGCAGGTCTTGAAGGGTGTAGTCCAATCTTTTTCATGGTATATTCAGGCATCAAGTTAATGCTAGAACCACCATCCACAATAACTCCTTGAAACTCATGACCTTTAATAGAGATTGTTAGCCAAGGGCTCTTGTAATTTGTGAGTGGTGCTTCCCCTACACTTTTATCTTTATGCATAACTGCAGCCTTTGCCACTAAACTTGTTGTGGACATTTCATCAATTATCTGCAAGAGTTCTGACCTGAACTTCCCATCCATCTTTATCAAATAAAAAATACTAACCTCCTTTTTCATGGACTTGAGTAGTCTAGAAGCTTTTGATTCCTTAAGAGCCTACTCTCCATTTGACTTATCAAACTCCTCATGAGCCCTGTTGAATGCATGTCCAATGGCATCACTGGTACCTATGAAATTTTCATTTTGCCTTGTGTCTGCACATGTAGTGGCTTTGTTCTTAGGTGCACCTTTGTCTTTGTTCAATCCATTAATCATCGATTCTTGACCTATTTCCACTTGAGCCTTCCCCTTGCTTCTTGTCTGCACTGTAAAAGATTCAATTTCTTCTAACTGCACCACCTTGGTAGATGGAGATGGTACATTGACTTGATCTACCCTTTCTTCTTTGCACACAGAAATCATTTGGATGTGGGGCCCAGATGAAGATGCTTGGTTCCTAGGACAACAATTAGTATAGTGGTCTCTAGCCTCTAGGCAGTTCCTGCAAGGAGGGGCATTTTCTGGGAGAGTGCACCTACTTTGATAGTGCCCACATTCTCCACATCTAAAACAAATAATTGGCCTCCTAGGCCCATTTCCAAAGTTATTCCTCTGTCTAGGGTTGTAATTGTTACCTTGATTTGGTGCAGCTGCCATCACATTTGCTGGTGGTAGGGGTCCTCCTTGTGTCCAATATGTTGTTGCAGGCATTCCTCTTGATTGGCATTCCTGGGCCTCATGACCAGCTTTCCTGCATAATTGGCAAGTCACACTTAACAGAGGACATGAGGGACATACACACACATACACATACATGCATACATATGCATACATAATGCATATGCTTATGCATACATACATACTTACATGCATACATAATGCACATGCTTACATACACATACATAATGCATACACACACATATGCATACATAATGCATACACACACATACACACATATGCATACATAATTCATATGCATATGCATACATAATTCATATGCATATGCATACATAATGCATATGCATATGCATACATACATACTTACATGCATACATAATGCACATGCTTACATACACATACATAATGCATACACACACATATGCCTACATAATGCATACACACACATATACACATATGCATACATACATGCATACACATACACACATAGACACAACACACACATAGACACATACACACACATAAACACATACACACTCATGGACGCATAGCGACACATACACATAGACACATACACACACACACATATACACACACACAAACATACACACATAGACACATACGCGCATAATGATGCATACACACACATACACATGCATACACACACATATGCATACATACATGCATACACATACACACATAGACACATACACACACATAGATACATACATACACACTCATAGACACACTGTTGAAGCTCAAGATCAAGGACAAGCATAATAAGTGCAACAGAGAAATGGATACACAAGAAGGAGGAGCACATAGGGAGCTCCAAGAAGTGTATGTCAAATTTTCAGAAGAAATCCCTATAAAATAGTGATTTTCATCAGTAAGAACCATTGTAAATACCATTTTTCATTTTTCTAACTCCATTTTGTTCAAGCCGAGGAGTCCTCGAGATTGAGGAGTATTAGAAGTATCATCCTACCAATTTTCATAATTTTTAGACTTCGTTTGAGCCCTCAAATAAGCGCTAGAACCTAATTTTTAACTAGGCCGGACACTAGGTCTGGATAGTGCCAAAACTAGTTAAAAAACTATAAAAAGAGCTAGAGAGCTCATTTTTGAGGTTAGCTTGTTAGAGAATAGAGCTTTTGTAAGAGAACTCTTTTGCAATCGAAGCTTTCCATTGTTCCTCTCTTTGATCTTGCCTTGTGTGCGTGTGTGTGTATGTGTGTGCATGTTGGTGTGCTTTCACTCACACACTTCTGCCTTCACTTGCTCGTGGTCTTCATACCAGTCCTCACGTCTCCACGGATTGACAAGTAAAGGAGGTGGTGCTTACGCTTGAGCTACACCAAATTTTGGAGCCGTTGCTGGGGAGAGAGCTTCGAGGACGAGCGTTGTGATGGTAAGATCGCAGATTTGCAACATTGGAAGGTAAAAAAACTGTCATTTTTGTTCAATTTCTGATTTTTCTTCTTCATCTTCATCATCATCACCATCTTCATCTTCTTCCATCTTCTTCTTCGTAGAAATTTCTTGTTTTTTAGTGCATTTTCACTATTTTCATACCATTTTTCATGCATTATTGTGTGAGAAGCAGTTAGGGGGGGGGGAGGGTGTCTTGCTTCATTCGGTTGACGAGACAACAATTGAATTTCACAAACTCCAGCAAGTGCAATTGTGCAGATCTATTGAAAAAGATGAGGCATTAATTTTCACAGTTGGAAGTTGTTCTAAGGTCTTTGCAATGCAACAAGATAGACATCTATGTGATAATTCTAGTTCTTATTCTACTTGATAAATCTATTCATGCTAATGCACTTGCTACAAGAAGTTGCATCAAAGATCATGCTAGACAAAGCCTTTTTCTCTTAGACCCTTTTGGATAATACAATTGCAAGGGAGAGCAAGCGCCTGCGTTCTTCATGATTTTCTGCACATACAGAGCTCACCATTGCTCGGTGCTAAGAAATTTGAATTTCCCGCGAGAAAAAGCGATTTGGACAAAAAATCACGATTTTCATAAAATTCAAATTTTTTCAAAAAAAGACGATTTTCTATTTCCCGCCTAAAAGCTTGTGGAAAAGAACACGATTCTAGGGTTATTCTCAGAATCGCGATTCTCTGGTTGTGCTCAAAATCGTGATTCTCACAAATCACAATTTCCAGCCAAAAACACGATTTTATGAAAACACGATTCTTTGTTGGCAATCGCAATTTTCAAAAAACACGATTTTCATCCAAAATCACGATTTTCATATCAACAACACGATTCTGAGAAAACACGATTTTCAATGGGCTCAAAATCGTGATTTTCACAAATCACGATTTTCAGCCAAAAAACACGATTTTTTGAACACACTGCTCTGTGGCCTCAAAATCGCGATTTCCAAAACACGATTCTCTAAGGTACAAAATCGTGATTTTCAAAACACGATTCTCTCTCAAAATCGCGTTTTTCACGATTCTCACTCAAAATCGCATTTCTTGGGGATTACACAGAATCGCGATTCTCTTGATTTCACAGCATTGCGATTCTCTTCATTTCACAGCATCGCGATTCTCTTGATTTCACAGCATCGCGATTCTCTTGATTTCACAGCATCGCAATTCTCTTGATTTCACAGCATCGCGATTCTCTTGATTTCACAACATCACGATTCTCTTGATTTCACAGCATCGCGATTCTCTTGATTTCACAAAATCGCGATTCTCTTGATTTCACAAAATCACTATTTTCACACAAAATCGTGATTTTTTCCAAAAGGTCCTGTTTGCCTGTTTTGACCCCCAGGAGCCTGATTTGACATAACTTTTTCAGATAGGATAATTTGAAGTTGACCCTTAGGTGGGACCAAAAAACCAAGGGGGCCCCAAAGGATTTTTGAGCAATACCAAGGGGAAATTTTGGACCCTTAACCAAAGCATATGAACCTGAGATCTGGTAGACACCTAGGCAAGGATAGACAAAGCATTAGATCTTCTCAGTCTAGTGTCAACCATACAACTAAGTCTTGGGCAAAACAACTAAGTGGTCATCCTTACATACTAAGTTCAGATACAAGTGACTCAGAAACGTCTTTTAACATGGGAAAACCTACAAGTAATTCAGGCACTGCCTATTTACAAACACCAGAAGGCCCCTATAAGACATAGTTGGAATATATTCGGACCAACCGATTAGGTGCTCGCATCTATGAGGACGACCTAAGGCGATCAGTGGTCCAACTCAAAAATCCAGATCAAACCTTTGGACTTGAACACCCAGTAGTCAAGTTCGAAGAGGGTTCATACATTCATAAGGAAGGAACCATGTATGTGGTCACCAACCAACCAGGTAGGACCGATGAGTTTGGAAATATCATCTCTAAGAATGAGATAGGAGACCTAGAACAAGGAAATGTAGGACAAGGACCCCAGACTCCTAGAGGCAAGTCAGTTTTGACCAGAGTGGTCACTCCAGATTGGATTCCTCAAGACAACAAAAGCATAGAACTATTCTTGAATAGAGAAACCGAGGAAGCCTTTTGGAGATTCAAGCCATATCAACCTAGCCAATTGGGCATATTCATCATCTACGAGTTCAAGGATCCAGAGATACCAGACAAAGTTGTCTACTTGGATAACACATAAGAGAAAATGTTCTTGATATCAGAGCATGATAGGCACGCATATACTTGGCAGGGTGAATTGATCTTTCCTCCACCACAATCCAATGTGTCCCATGGCCTCCAAGGAGTAGGATCATCCAAAGCTCATGAAGCCCAAAGAGAAAGAGCCAACGAGAGACCTGAGGTAAGTTTTGCACACACTGTGGGCAGGAATAGATCAGGATTTGAAAATGAAAGACCTCAAAGAGACAGACATCAAGCACATAGGCAACAAAGAGATGAACACGATTTTCCATTGCCTAGACCCCGAGAGCACCCAAGAACCCTTAGACCCACTCAAGTGATCAAGGCAATGAAGAATTATTTTGACGGGATAGGAGATTCTTATGATCATGTGGCCGAGTTCAAACAAGTGTTAAGAGCTGAATAGGTTGAGGATTTTTTCACCCAGTATGAGGCATTTGGTTTGACTCTTAAGGGCACTGCCTTAGCTTGGTTTCAACCACTGAGTAGTCACAATTATCGCGATATAGGTCAACTGCTAAACGAATTCATTGTAGAATTTTCCAAGAGTGGTATCAGGCATAACACATCATCCTTGATCCACAACTTCAAGCAAACACCCCAAGAAACAGTGCGAGTAGCAGGAAGAAGGTTCAAACAGTACTTAGAAAGATGCACTATCCTAGAGTTGCCCACACCTGCCAAACAAGTGGCCTTGTTCTTAGATGGCTTACTAAGCACCAAGTTAAGATCATATGTGTACTTGAAAGAGCCTAGAAGCATAGAAGAGTGTGTGCGGACCTGCATTGACATAGAAGACAACTTGGGTGAGGAGCTAGGACTATCCAAACTCTATAAAGACTCTGACAGTTCTACTAGTCATACCTCCAGAGCCTCCACTGAGCTAGATGAAATAGCAGAGCAAGTTGCAAAGAAGCTAGGAGTTCAAAATAGACAAATACCAAGAGTAACCTCATTGAATCGATGTTATACTTGCGGAGGCGAGCACATGGCTAATGTATGCCCATTGCACAACCAGAACATGAGCTCCATATTGGACGATTGAGAGAAAATACACGAACCATACGGCTCAAGATTGTTCATACAATAGACAGGTTGTTAGACAGAATTATCAGCAACCTTACCAACAAGGTAGGTATCAGATCCAATACCAACAACCATATTATCAACCACAACAACAGTATCAGGCACCATATAGGCCACAACCAGTCCTAGGAAACCAACCACCAGTGCCTACGAATGTAATTCCAGTTAAGTATGCAGTGGCAGAAGAGAACCTTAATAGAGCATTGGTGCTAGTGACCCCACTGATCTCAGAGAATGACTCTCATGCTCAGAGTTCAGACTACTCCCATGAAGGTAGTCCACATGCTAATTACACAGAGTCACCTGAACATAGTGAGATTTACCCGTATCAATATGAGGCACCACCTATGGAACAAAATTGGGAGCCCGAATACTCCAATGTCATGTACAAAAATGCTAACTCTAGGCCCCAATTGAGACAAGTAAGACCACAAGCCCCTAGAGAACCATGTTTCAGATGTCAGGGCGACCATTTCATGCGTGAATGTCCCCACCCATCAACTCCGGGACAAGGACAGGCTATCACAATACAAGCCTTTTGTCCTGAATGTGGCAAACACCATCTCCCCAGAGATTGTCCAAGAAACCCCTCCAGTACACCCAAGATTACATCCATCAATGTGGTAGGCTTAGTGGCGGATTCAAGTTCAAGTAGTAGTAATGTGGCTCCTATACAACCTGTCACTAGAGCACAAGCCTTAAAACAGGATAAACCAGCAGAGCAATCGGAGTCGAGTGAATCAGGAGAACCTAGTAAGAGGAAAACAAGAACATGGAAGGATACTAGAGAGAAGGCCAATCGCAAGTGGAATAAAAAGTTATCAGAACTAGAAGAAAGCCTGAAAGAAGCGAAAACAAAAATAGATGACATTGCTTCTCAAAGCCCCTCGCATACTGAAACTTCATCTACTCCACCTCATCCCACCCCACCACCCATTGTAAATAGGCTGCAACCAGGGTCTGTTCTTGCAGATCCAACCCCAGAAGGCTTGGACATGATGTTCAAGGCCTACCAGGCTCATCTTCAAGAAGGGCCAACAGCTGTAAACCTAGACAAGAGTTACCCTAGAGCAGATTTAGAGATTGAACAGATGAAAATGTGCATGAAAATGGTAGAACAAGCTCAAGCTATACTCGAGACTAGTCAAAAGTTCAATCAAACAAACTCTATCAAACCGGATTTGCATTTCCAGAGCTTACTAGAAAGATTAGAGCAGTTGGTAAACAAGCCAAAAGTTTCTTTACCTCCACAGGCTCAAGCAGTTATTGAAAGAGGAAGCTCACCACCAATGGGAGCTTATGTTCCTAATTCCACGGATGCTAGAATACCACCTTCAATTCAACAGTACTCTCAAGAGTTCTTGCGGGAAATAGAAGAAGAGAAATGGGCCAAGGAGAAGGGTAACTCCCCTCCTATTCCTGAGATTGATGATCTTCATGATCAATTTCCCCAAGACATTCCATCCATTTACAGAGATCAAGTGGAGCAACAAGAAGACGAAAGGTTAGATTTTGAATGTAATACCTTAGAAGAACTGCCTCAATTTCTAGGCCCATGGGAATCTGAATCTCTTTAGATCAGAGCTCCCACAATACTGGTCAGACATGAAGACTCAGTGGTCCCAAGAAAAATTGATGTTGTGAAGAACACTAAGGTTCAATGTCATCTCATGGTAAAAGAGCTGCTAAAAGCAAAACCTAAACTATGGGATCATGTGAAGGATCAGGTTCCAGAACTTGATTCCAATATGCCAAAAACAAGCTCTAAGCAAAATGTTCCAGAGATACCTCTTGATAAAATAGGAGACATGTGAAGAAGGTAATACTTACCTTCCAATCACCTACCAAGGCTACACAACCAAAGCAATCATAGATTCAGCTGCTGGTGTTGCTATTGTGACCACCTCCTTGTGGAAGCAATGGGGAAAACCCACATTAAGACCAACCAGAATGAAGCTTCAAATGGCCGATGGTCATTTTGAAAGACCTCTAGGATTGCTCGAAGGGATAACTCTAACCACTTGTGGTGTAGAGTTTGAACACACATTTGCTATATGTGACTTTGAGAAAAATAATGCGTATGAGATGATCCTAGGAAGACCCTTCCTATGACAACTGCAAATAGTACAGGATTGGGGAACCAACTCCTTGTACTTACGACACTTAGGGGTCACCACCAAGGTCAATTTGAAGGATTACTCCTTCAGAGATGTACCACCCCTATAGTGGAATCCTATCCACAAAGCGAAAGAAGATTCCATCTCTGTGCATTCTGAAAGTTCACCTGTTCCATCATGGCTGCATGAAGATACTCATTTGTGGATGTGCAAAGTCGCAGAGGAAGAGGAAAAATGCTTAAAGGCAAGAGAAGAAGGAACTTCTCCAAGAGATAGACCAATTAAAGACCCAGCCTATACACCGATGATCTTTCCAGATGAGGAATTTGAGCCTCATGGTTGGGCAGAAATCTTAGCCACCATGGACATTGCAATCAATGAAGAACAATGGACACCTCATTGTGATGAGGAGGGTTATGATATTTCATTGTTCATGTGTCAGCCCTTGCTAGAAGAATGTGACCCTAGTGATGTCATAGAAGAAGAAGAGAACGATGACGAACTAGAGCCCATTGTGATGGATAGTTGCTTTACCTCGGAAAATCACTATTTAGAAGATGTAGGAGTGTTTAACCAAAAAGAAGAAGAACCTCTCACAAGCATTAAAATGGTAAATTCAAAGGATGGAAGTGAGAGTAGTCAAAAGAAAAAGAAAAGAAAAGTAGTGAAACAAGAAGAGGAGGAATCATTGTTTGAAGTACCAGAGAATTTCAAGAAATATGAAGTTGACGACCGCAAATTTTGGTACGAATGCCTAAGAGAGAGGCCATCATAGGAGAATCATATGATAATAAAGAAAAGACCAGAAAGATTGTTGTGACCAGCGAGGAGAACGAAGAGAGATGTACCTACATAGGAGATGACTTAAGTGCAAAAGAAGAAATGGAGCTCATAGCTCTATTAAGGGAATATAGGGACGTGTTTGCATGGCACTATAGAGACTTGAAAGGGGTAGATCCAAGAATATGCTCTCATACGTTCCCCATGACTGATGATGCCAAGCCTACCAAACAGAAGCCCTACACATATAATGACACTTATGCAGCCAAAATCAAAGAAGAAATTGATAGGCTGATTGAAGCTAGATTTATCTAGGAGATTGAGCATATTGAGTGGGTGTCCCCGATTGTAGTGGTACCCAAGAAGAATGGGAAGTTACGAGTGTGCATTAACCTTAAAAAAGTTAATGTTGCTACGATTAGAGATAGTTATCCACTCCCAATCACTGAACATTTACTGGAACGTGCTGCAGGCAAGGAAGTTTATAGCTTCCTTGATGGATTTTCAGGTTACAACCAAGTAGCCGTTGCCCCAGAAGATCAACACAAAACGGCATTTGCCACAGAGTGGGGAATCATTGCATTTCGTGTGATGCCATTTGGGCTCACAAATGCACCTGTCACATTCCAAAGGCTCATGTGTCATGTCTTCAAAGAGTTCTTTCGGAAGAGCTTAGAAGTATATGTGGATGATTTATGTGCTCATTCCCAAGAAAGAAGATACCACATCCCTGAGATCAGACAGATTTTCAACAAATGTAGAGAATAACGAGTTTGTTTGAACCCAGAAAAGTGTGTGTTCATGGTATGACAAGGTAAAATATTAGGTCATATTGTTTCGAAGAATGGAATATCTACAGACGTGGATAAAGTTAGAGCCATAGCAGAGCTACCAAGGCCAAGGAACGTTAAAGAGGTACAAGCTTTCATGGGCCATTGTGGATATTACTGCAGGTTTATCCACATGTATGCGATCATAGCTAAACCTCTTTATGGTTTGTTGATAAATTTTGAGTGGAACAACGAATGCGAGAACTCTTTCAATGAGCTAAAAAGACGTTTGTGCATAGCACCAATACTGACCACTCATGATTGGAATAAGCCATTCCATGTCCATGTGGATGCATCCAATCATGCCATAGGATGTGTGCTAGCACAACCCACTGGTGAAGGAAATTTAGTTTTACCCATAGCATATGCTAGCAGACAACTAACCGCATCCGAATGAAACTATACCACAATTGAGCGAGAGGGATTAGGCATGGTATATGCTGTGAAGAAGTTTAGACACTATTTACTAGCCAACAAGTTCAAGTTTTTCACTGATCATCAAGCTTTGTTATATTTGGTCAATAAACCTTGCAATACAGGACGGTTAGTAAGATGGTTCCTCTTACGCAAGAAGTGTCTGACGACCTACCGAATGCTTATTTGTTCAATTTAGAAGTTGTTCCTAAATGGGCAAATAAGCTGGTAGCAGTCCTAACCTTCCGACCCACAAATAAGAATGTGAAAACAAACAAAGATGAAATTGTAAAATCACAAAAATATCACATATTGGTAGGAAGCATGTACAAACAAGATACTGAGGGTGTATTAGCTTCTTGTGTTGAGGACGATGAACATAGTAGTTGGTTGCAACAAGCCCATGAAGGATTTCTAGGAAATCACTACTCTAAACAACGAACATTGCAAAATCTAAAACGTTTAGGAGTGTATTGGCCTATCATGGACAAAGAAATACACGAGTGGATTAAGAATTGTCCAGGGTGTAAAGAGAAACCCCTAATGGAGCATGCTACTCTTTATCATGTATCGTTAATACCAGATTGGAGTGCTCCATTGGTGGAATTTATGAGATCGGGGACATTACCCAAAGAGGTTAGTGTAGCTAGAAGAAGAAGCATGGAGCAAGAGGCTCAAGATTATGCCTTAGTTGGAGACAACCTATACTGGAGAGGAAAAGATGGTTACCTAAGATTGTGCGTTCATGAATCAGATTATTTGAAAGTCTTAGAAACTGCACACAGTGGTGCTGCAGGTGGACACTTTGGTCCTGACTGAGTAATTAAGACCATTCTATTCTCAGGACTTTGGTGGCCCACTCTTCATATGGATGCACATACCTATGTGAAGAAATGTGACACATGCCAACATGCACAATATCCAATTAGAAAAGATGAGATGCCTTTGAGGCCAATGATGAGAGGACGTGCATTTTCAAAGTGGGGTATAGACTTTGTAGGACCTATTAACCCCCTAGCTAGAAACTCCCATGTAGAGTACATTATTGTAGCCACATATTACCTTACAAAGTGGGTAGAAGTCAAAGCCACAACAAAGAATGATGCTCAGACGACGACTAAGTTCTTATTCGAGAACGTGTTCACGAGATATGGACTACCAATAGAGTTAGTAAGTGATAGAGGCATAGACTTCTTGAATGAAGTCATTGAAAATCTTCTCCAAGAATTCTTGGTGATACATAAGAAGTCTGCCCCCTATCATCCACAAGCTAACGGACAAGCCGAGAGCACGAATAAGGTCCTATGTAATGTATTGACAAAACTAGTGAATAATAAACGCTCTGATTGGGACAAACAGCTACATCATGCTGTTTGGGCTTATCGAGTTGCCTATAAAATGGTACTGAATGCCACCCCATTTCAGATGGTCTTTGGACAGAATGCTGTGCTACCATTGGACTTCCTCATCCTAGCCTTAAAAGTAGTACAAGAGCATGAGTGGAATGGACATGAATTGTCCTCTAGGATCTTCGATCTAGAACATTTAGGTGAGACGAGGCTACGCCCGGCGGCAGGCATCTATGCTGCAAAGAAAAGACAAAAGGCATACTTTGATTCACACATCAAAGATAAAGGATTGAAAGAGGGAGACTTAGTGCTGGTTTATACGCTAAAGCAACATGCCTGTAAGTTGGAAAAAAGAGGATACGGACCCATGATCATTAATAGAATTTCCACTAGCGGTGCAGTTCAGTTGGCCACTCTAGAAGGAGATATCTTGCCAAACTATATTAGTGGATGTAGAGTCAAGTTATACCAAGAACCTCTTATAGAGGATATGCTTACGAGACTCAACACTGCTAAGAAGCGAAAAGAAGAGGAGTTAAGGGTGAGGGAAGAAGCACAGGTAGAGGCCAGAGAGTGTATTAGGCGAAATAAGTTAAGGCGACTAGGCCTAGATGTCAACTCAAAAGCCCCAAAATATCACATGGATATGTGCCAAAAATCAGGCATAATTACTTCTCAAGTCATTGACCGACGTCCCTTTGTGACCATAGAGATAGGACAAGGAAAGGGTGCAAGGACTATGAAAGCATTGATTGACTCAGGTGCAACAAGTAGTGCAGTTAGACTGTCCTACTACCAAGAATTGCAGTTGAACATCAATCCCATAGAAGCTTTTCTCATAGGATTGGGAGGTGTGGAAACCCCTTGTTTGGGCGAGGCGGAATTTCCCATCTACCTTCAAGATGTTCCAATGAAAGTCAAAGTGCTAGTGTGTCAAGATGAGAACCTGACAGAACCACTTGTCTTGGGTCAAGATTGGATCTATGACCATGCAGTTAACTTAAACCTCCGAAGCGGACTTCTTCAAGTACATGAACAATGCATTACATTAGAATTAGAGAACTGCATGCTCACAGATCATGGCACCACACATTCTCTTAGTTCCTCTAAGACTAATCTTCACGAGCAAGATATTGTTTGTGTCAAGAGCTCTATGATCCGAACGGACTCAATCATGGAAGGACAGTCGCAAAGGCAAGCAAACCCTCCTTCTTTTTCGAAGAGTAAAGCATCCCCAGTAGTTCAACCTAAGAAGTAAGCACAACTATTCAAGACAACTGCTATAGCAAATAGAAAGACACCATTCAACGAGAAAGCAGTTCCGGGCATGACGCAGATCTGGGTACGCAAAGGAGAGCAACCTCCAGCCTTGCCCCCACAAACCCCATCCACGCAAGCCAACCAGGCCACAAGACGAAGGAAGAAGCTCGGACAAGCTCAACCACAAGATATCTGACAAATTTGGGTGCCTAAGAAATTAGTTGCAGCTCAACAAGGGCAATTACACATGTGGGTACCCAGGAAGCTCTTACGTCCACAACAACCTATGATCTCCCATACGCGACAAGTCTCAACAAAGAAGCCAAGGCGAGGCAAAGGTCAGAACCAAACACCAAGAACAAAAGTAGACCAACTAACCTCTTCAACGCGAGTCGGGCGACCAGCCACAGAGGTATGGGTTTGGAAGCCAAAAGCATCAGCAACCCCTACAAAACCAAAGTGCCAACCACAAGGGACACAAGAATCACAAAACCAGCCAAGGATGAATAGGCCAAAGGTGCTCACTACACAGTCGTAGATTGTTCTCAAATGGATCCCCATAAGGAGGAAGGATCAATTGTCATCTCGAGATCCAATGGATACCTCCACGATAGATGGCATCAACATCCGCAAATAACATCCAAAGCCTCAACGAGCGACAACCATGTGCTCCTTGCACAACCCTGTCTTTTGCGCCATTCAGGTCATGCATTTCCCAAGTATGCATTAATATAGGGCCACATTACATGGTCGTGCATAGACACATTTGAAAGTCCCATGCACAAGAGCACATTGACATATGTCAATTATTTTTTTTGATACTAACATCTGTCTTCTTGTTTGGTGACATTGTTCCAAAAAAAAAAGAGGAAAAGAGACGAGAGACGAGAGAGAGAGAGAGAGAGAGAGAGAGAGAGAGAGAGAGAGAGAGAGAGAGAGAGAGAGAGAGAGAGAGAGAGAGAGAGAGAGAGAGAGAGAGAGAGAGAGAGAGAGAGAGAGAGAGAGAGAGAGAGAGAGAGAGAGAGAGAGAGAGAGAGAGAGAGAGAGAGAGAGAGAGAGAGAGAGAGAGAGAGAGAGAGAGAGAGAGAGAGAGAGAGAGAGAGAGAGAGAGAGAGAGAGAGAGAGAGAGAGAGAGAGAGAGAGAGAGAGAGAGAGAGAGAGAGAGCTTCTTCCCAGGTTTGGCTCATGGAACATGAATGAGTCATGCTTAGTTGAAGGTGGAACCATTGATTACTAGGCATTTATCAGTTTTGATAGAAGTGTGTCTCGACTAGCAGAATGATATTATTGCTGCCTTATCTGGGAGATGTCAAGCACTTGGCATGAACATGGCATCCACAACTACTGTTTCCCCTTACTTTGGTAGGAGGGAAGACCTCGAAGGTCCGAAACTTGAGAGATGCTTAACTACTGTATGTACGAGAGCTTCCAAGGAGATATGCTAAGGGTAGTTTGGTACCCTGAAAATCCTTGTTTGTATACTGGGTGAGAAGAATCCTGCTTATGGTGAGCCAAAGAGAATATGTGAAACTAAGCTTGGTGTAGTTACCCAATGTTGTTTGTCAAGGAATATAAAGAAATTCAATTCTCAGTATTTGACAAATGTTGCTTGACGAGAGGAGACAGGACACGACACTCAAAGAATTTCACCACGGACATTCATCAACAAGGACAAACTAGCTGATGGTCCATCACAATGCCGGGTGTACAACACAAAGAGATCAACATCGAATCGACCATCCACCATGGTAAATATCTTTACTTTGGCAACACCATAACCATGATAGATTAGGAAACCTCTTCATCGGCATACCCTTGAGCACGTAGCTCAAGATCCAATGCATTTTCCAAGTAAGCATGCATAGGGCTACATTACAAGGCCGTGCACAATCAACATATTTTTTTCAACCCATGCACGAACACACTTCCCATCATCCACCATGGGTTATGAGTTCTTGGCATGACTACTCTAAACATCATCTATGGAAGAGCTAGAGGACATCATGGAGGCAACATCAATACCTAGAACGCAATCGAAGCCAGCAGTTGCTCCAACTCAACCTTGACAATCTTTTTTGAGAAACTAGCAATTTTTGACGAATCCCAATGATGCATTCTCAATGGCATCCAAAACACTACCTCTCAAGCACTACCTGACACAACCATTACAACAAGGGTCTGTCAGGGACGACAGACTCGAGAGGGGGGGGAGTGTTGAAGCTCAAGATCAAGGACACGCATAATAAGTGCAACAGAGAAATGGATACACAAGAAGAAGGAGCACATAGGGAGCTCCAAGAAGTTTATGTCAAGTTTTCAGAAGAAATCCCTATAAAATAGTGATTTTCAACACTAAAAACCATTGTAAATACCATTTTTTATTTTTGTAACTCCATTTTGTTCAAGCCGAGGAGTCCTCGAGCTTGAGGAGTATTAGAAGTATCATCCTACCAATTTTCATAATTTTTTGACTTCGTTTGAGCCCTCAAATAAGCCCTGGAACCTAATTTTTAACTAGGCCGGACACTAGGTCTGGACAGGGCCAAAACTAGTAAAAAAACTATAAAAAGAGCTAGAGAGCTCATTTTTGGGGTTAGCTTGTTAGAGAATAGAGCTTTTGTAAGAGAACTCTTTTGCAATCGAAGCTTTCCATTGTTCCTCTCTTTGATCTTGCCTTGTGTGCGTGTGTGTGTATGTGTGTGCATGTTGGTGTGCTTTCACTCACACACTTGTGCCTTCACTTGCTCATGGTCTTCATACTGGTCCTCACGTCTCCACAGATTGACAAGTAAAGGAGGTGGTGCTTACGCTTGAGCTACACACACACATACACATAGACACACACACACATATACACACACATACACACATGAACACATACACACATAATGATGCATACACACACATACACATGCATACACACACATGCATACATACATGCATACACATACACACATAGACACATACACACACATAGATATATACATACACATAAACACATACACACTCATAGACACACACACATACACATAGACACACACCCACATATACACACACACACAAACACACATAGACACATACACACATAATGATGCATACACACACATACACATGCATACACACATACAAACACATATACACACACACATACACACATATATGCATACACATGCATATATGCATACACACACATATATGCATATACACACATAGAGCGACATACTCACACATACACATACATGCATATATATACATACATAATGCATATGCATATGCATACATACATACATACATACATACATACATACATGCATACATACACATACATAATGCATACACACACATATGCGTACATAATGCATACACACACATACACACACATATGCATACATACATGCATACACATACACACATAGACACATACACACACATAGACACATACACACACATAAACACATACACACTCATAGATGCACACACATACACATAGACACACACACATACACACACACATATACACACACACATACACACATAGACACATACACACATAATGATGCATACACACATGCACATGCATACACATACACACACACACACATACATGCACATACATACACACACACATGCATACATACACATACTTAATGCATACACACATACATATGTACACACATATATATTGATTTCTAACCATTTTGTTTTATATGTTAGGTATTATGGATCCCAGTAGAGAGAGAAAGGCGAAACTCACTCTCATAAAAAGTCTTATGAGAGCAAGAGTTCCGTCTGATACTCTAGGGGCCATCATGCATGATTACTCAAAGATGTCTGATGAGGAGCTGGACTGTACGATCCAGATGCTTACCCAGCGATCAGACGAGGGCTCTTCTGCGGCTCCACATGTAGGAAGAGAGCTATCTGCTCATAGGTATGCTTTTTTTTATAAACTTTTTTAATGATATTATAACACATATTTTTTATTTATTTTTATCTATCTATTTTCAAGACACCTATACCACCTCCAAATCGTGATAGCAGAGCAGAGTTGCCTATGGGGACATGCATAAGCACCTTAGGACTAGAGTGCTATATAGAGCCAGAGGGGAACATTGTGTACATAGGGAATGGATTGGAGTTCAAGAGAAGAATGTGGGCACTATGCAACTCTTATCTGCACTTTGTCCACTTACCGTGGAAGTAAGTAAAAATTTTACATATAAATTGAAATAAATATCTTATGTTTTATTTACATTATGTTTTTTATTTTTGTAGTGAGCATGATGAGAGGGATAAAAAATACATACTTAGTTCACTTGAGACAGACTTTGGGATAGGATGGTCGCTTAAGTGGTGTCTAAAAGAGATGCGGACACTTATGGCTCATCGTCGGGATAATGCACGGTATGCACTGCTTTTATGTATATATATGTGGATATGAGTATGTGTGTTTATGCATGTATGTATGTATATGAGAGAGAGAGAGAGAGAGAGAGAGAGAGAGAGAGAGAGAGAGAGAGAGAGAGAGAGAGAGAGAGAGAGAGAGAGAGAGAGAGAGAGAGAGAGAGAGAGAGAGAGAGAGAGAGAGAGAGAGAGAAGAGTGAGACTAGAGGTATAAATACACGCATACACACACATGTACATCATACATGCACATTTACACACATATACACATACATGCAAATTTATACATATACACACATACATGCACATTTTTACACACACATACACATGCATGTAGTTACACACATATAATGAATACAAATAGACACATACACATACTCACATACACGTACACATACTCACATACACATACACATGCATAATCATATGTTCACACACATAGACTCATATAATTATATTTACATGCATATATACATATACGCATGCATATATACACACACACAACACATGCATATGCACATATAGATACACATACATACACAACACATGCATACACATAAATAAATAAATAAATAAATCCTATTTCAAAAATCGTAAATTGAAAACACTAATTTTGATATTAGGGTTTTAAAACCCCTAATTTAAAAACTCTAATTCAACCTTTTAGCCATATGTTTGAAGTATATGTACACATTGCATCTATTCCTCCCACGTCCTACTAGAGAGATGTCTCTCCTCCCAACCTTATGCCTCTATATATAGCTACACGAATCAACAAGGATCATAGCATATATAAAGATATATACACATCATGTAGATAAGATACTTTAATATAAAATGGAGTAGATATATTATGCATCACACATACATGCCTAAATGCACACATAAATATATATATATATATATATATACATGCATACAACTTACATGTACACATTTACACATAGACATATATACATATATACATGTACACATCACATATACATGCCTACATGCACACATAAACATATATATACATGCATACATATTTACATGTACATATTCACACATAGACACATATACATAAATATATGTACACAATTATAAACACTTGCATATATTACATGAATACATGAATATTTTACATAAATGCATATGCATATATACACATATGCATATTTAACAGATGTATACATATATCACACACATGCAAACACATACATATACATGAAATACATATATATGCATACTAACATATGTATACATATAATACACATGAATACACACACATATGCATACATACATGATAAAAATTTGCTCCTCGAAGATAAAGCTATATATAAAATAATTAGGCATACCCCTGAGCTTCATGTTCTAACTTAGAAGAACATGATTTCATCTCTCTAGTAGAATTCATCATTATTCCAGTTAATAAGAAAATCTATTATCTGATATCCATTCAGAAGCTTCAAGTTATTGATCGATAACTAGAGTAGAATTTACTATCTAATCTGCTCATATGTTTTCATTATTTCCATCATTTTGGTAAGACATCAATATAGTCTCATCTTCATTATCCTTATTGATTTCATTTATTTCTTCTGTTGTTAAATCTATGTTCTCATGAATCACATAATCTATTGATGGATTAATATCTATTTCTGGTAATTCCTCTTCCTCATCAGTAGAATTAGCATGTAGAGAATTATCCTCTTCATCAAAAAGATTAGTATCATTATCACGTATAATGATTCTAATTTCTATTTCAGGTGTTGATGTATCAGTATCTGATGCTAAATCATCAAGAGGACTTTCTTCGATCTCTCTAACAATAAACTGTTCAAACAATGACCTACCTCTAGGTTGCACATGAATGACTTGCCACCAAGGATGAGCATCTGGGTTTTTATAAAAAAATGCTTGTTCAATATGCCTAGGAAGAATATATGGTTCTTTAGTAGATCGCATTACCTTGGAAGAATCAATTGCCCAAAACCCAGATAATTCCTTTCTTAATGTGGAATTACTACCTTTATACTCGGCTCGAAACTAGTCAACCTTCAAAATGACCTATCAAAATATATAACAACAAAAACCCATTATTAGGTGCTTAAAAAAATAACTAACTCTATCAAAAAAATATAAACTTTTTTCTACCTGTTTGAATGTACGAAATGAAATTTCGTAGATACCAACAATAGTTCCTACGTAACCAAGCTCCCTATCTATAAGGTTCGTGTCTTTTGAGCTAGCACATGATAGTTGCTTGAAAGAAGCAACAATACTAGAATCCTCTGTTTTACGTAAAGAATCAATGGCTTTGATTCTAATATGCTATCCAAAAGCCCACATATAAGTGAACATTCGAGCCTACAAAATAAATTCAATTAGTAAATAGAAATTAACATACATATATGAAAAAAATAAAATATTATTTTAATAAAATTACCCTTCGTTCACAACCTATCATTAACTCTCTTTGCTCATCTGAGATTTCTTCATTATTTGCATTGACACGTTGCAAATGACTATATAGCCAATCCATGAAAGAAAATATATTTGTAATCTCATTATTACCGAGATTACGTCTAAATCCTTTGTTTTTTCGCCTTTTACTTTGGAGATTTTGAAGTTCCTCATACTCGCTAAGGAATGCTTGCATGCATTTGCTATTATATGCTACAAAAGTAGAAACATCATTTTTTTCTTGAAATGTAAATAAGAATGGAACCCCCTTACCTGATAATACCTCATTTGTTATTTTTGAAGAAGACTCGTTGGTCCATGTAGGTGGAGCTTCTTCATGAACTCTTTCAAGGTACTCACTAACGTAATACATGCACTCTTCAAGCATCCAACCCTTTGCCATGGATCCTTCTAGTTTCGCTCTTTGTCGCACATAACCTTTTAATATTCCGATAAATCGCTCGACCCAAAACATCCATCGAGTGTTGACAACACCTGCAATCTCTATTTCATCTACAAGATGGACTAATAAATGAACCTGAATATCAAAAAATGAAGTAGGAAGTTCTTTCTCCATCAAACATAGTAGCTCTTTGCATTCATGTTTTTTTTGTGGGATCGAGTTTTTGTCAATCTCTTTGGATGTAATCCACCTATACATATCATAAAAACAATTATAAAGAAGCTAATTAAAAAAAATAAAAGATATCCAATATTCATACATATTAAATATAAAAGTATCATAATTACCTTATAAGTGATCCAAGACGATAGATCACATCTCGTACTCCTTTTGTTGTACATCCATCGATAACCAAAGGTAAAATATGTTTCAAAAAGTTATGCCAATCATGGGTCTTTAACCCAGATAAGCTCTTATCATCCATAGTAAACATGTTTTGAAAAGATGCTCCATATCCTATAGGAGTCTTAATCAATTGAATTCTATTGTTGATAGTCTGTATCTCTTTTGTTGTAAGTACCCAAGGAGCAGGTGCATAAGTCGTTTCTTGTCGATGTCTATAAAAAACTGGCGATAACTTTGGTTTGGATTTTTGATCTTTCAAATCATTCCTTGATGTTGTGGTATCTTTTAGTCCAAGAAGATGCTGCCATAGTGAATAACCAATATTTTTGAGTATATGCATACGATCAAGAAGATGACATACTTTTAACTCTTTCCAATACTCCAAAGAATACCATATTGATATGTTCTATGCGAGTGCCAATTTTCCTTTACCTCTATTCACATACTCATTATCTGAATCATCACTGAAGATTTCTGATTGTGGATCTATCACAGGTCCATCTGTCCATTTTTTATACCAATCCATAGGCGTCATAGGTTTTGGACACTAACCTGTTTCAAGCTTTCCATTAAAATTTATCGCTTCTCTTTTAGATCTTAATGGATGATCATCAGGCAAGAATCATCGATATCGAAGATAAATATTTTTGTTGAGATTCTTACTATAGATTGATCTCAACCAATCACCACAATATAGAAAAGCTTTATAAGCCTTAGTAGATATTCCTGCATCATGGGAAATGATAAAAATATAATTAGATTACCCCATATTTATTTACATGCATATTGAATAAAAAAATTACATCAATACCTGAACAAACACCATATCCTGGAAAATCGTGAATAGTCCAAGCCACGATACCACGAACCGTAATATGTCTTTGATTGATGCTTTTCGATACATCAATGACATTAATACCTCTCCATAACTCTTGAAGATCGTCAATGAGAGGAGCAAGATATATATTCATATCTTTAACTTGTCTTTTGCCTGGGATTAAAAGTGAAAGCATTAAATGTTCCTTTTGAATGCTAAGATATGGCGGAAGATTGTAGTTTATGACTACCACTGGCCATGTTGACCATTTACTGGATTTCATGGAGAATGGATTAACCTCATCTAATGCAACTCCTAACTTTAGATTCTGTGGATTTTGTGAAAATTCAGGCCATGTAGAATCAATATGCTAAGAAGCAACACTATGATGAGGAATTCTGATTATTCCATCAGTACTTTTGTGATCATGTCCCCAAGTCAAAAGCTTTGATAATTCAGGGCTTTGAAACATATGTCTAATCCGTGGAGCCAATGGAAAATGTCTCAATACCTTTTTTGGGATTTTACCTTCTTCGCCCTTATATCGAGGAGATTGACATTTGGGACATGTCAAAGAGTCTGCATATTCACCTCTATATAAAATACAATCGTTAGGACATGCATGTATACATTGATAATCTATACCAAGATTGTTGATTATCTTCTTCATTTCTTCATGTGAGGTAGGAAGAATATTCTGGCTTGGTAAAAACGTTTCAGATAATAACCTGTAAGTTTATCAAAAAAAGATATATATAAATAAATTAAAAAAAAAAAAAATATATATATATATATATGTATGCATATAATTTTATATATGTGTATGCTTATGTGCATCTTTCAAAATATTCGCGAAAAATTTGATTGTTTTGGATGGCAGGATACGATTGTTTGTTTTGGAGGATATGAAGTATGTACCTTCATTGAATGATTTGTCGATTCTATCATATGTTCAGTTTGAAAGTGTGAGAAGAGGGTTTATAATTTCTATTCAAAGAATTTGGCACTGTTTATAGGCCATATGATGGTGACCTGGATGAATCGCATGCACAGAGGTTACTCAAGATAGAGCAATCTGATTATAAGGGACTAGTGCCAGCAGGATTCCTGGGTATGCAATAAACCTCTTGCATGTCAATGATGAGCATCTCAACTTTAGGATACAAAGTGGAAATCATGGTGGCTTGAGAGGATCACTTTTATACAGCTTGTTCAAAGAACTTCAGGTTTATGACACTGAAGTTTTTTGAACAAGCTGTATAAAAGTGATCCTCTCAAGCCACCATGATTTCCACTTTGTATCCTAAAGTTCAGATGCTCATCATTGACATGCAAGAGGTTTACTACATACCCCAGGAATTGTGCTAGCACGAGTCCATTATAATCAGATTGCTCTATCTTGAGTAACCTCTGTGCATGCGATTCATCTAGGTCACCATTGTATGGCCTATAAACAGTGCCAAATTCTTTGAATAGCAATGATAAATCCGCTTCTCACACTAAAAATGAACATATGATAGAATCAACAAATCATTCAATGAAGGTACATACTTCATATCCTCCAAAACAAACAATCGTATCCTGCCATCCAAACAATCAAATTTTTCGCAAATATTTTGAAAGATGCATTAATAGTTTTAAAAGATGCGCGGACAAAAAGTGTCCATTCAATTCAAGTTCTTGTTCTTACCTTATCTAAAGTAAGAATAAAAACCTGCATGTATATATATATATATATATATATATATATATATATATATATATATATAAATAGATAGAAAATTGAAAATTATACCTTAATAGTGTCGAAACAGATACATTACTCCATCCAAAACGATTTTGAAGGTTGAGAATAAGTAAGCTGGCACTTATTCGTGTCAAACGAATTCCTTCATATACATGCTTTAGACATTCCTCTCGAAGATATTTCTCATTTTTGGAAATATCAATGCTCTCACTGTCATTTTGATACCAATTTTCTATAAAATCTGCCATGCCATCATCTTCATCATTGTCACACAAATCTTGTACTTTATCGTCTTTTGAATATAGATCTTTCAACTTTGCATATTGCACAGGATTAGTTTTGCGTAGCCTCCTCATGGAAGCTTCTGATAAATGAGGTCTTACTGGTAATTGTGAATGCTGTGGAGGAATATCATCAACATCATACATTGAAATCTACACATATAAATAAAATTCATTAGTATTCCATAAATGAATAAAAAGTAAACTTTAAATATAAAATTAAGTATATAACTTATTAAATATGGATAGAAAATTTTTATTCTCTCTAGCTAAAAGGTGCTCTTGGAAGTTTACGCCATCCATAATTCACTAATAATTCATCATCGGCATGTAATATAGTAATAGCATTGACAACTATGTATCTTGATACATCTCTACTCATGTATGGTGATTCATGACTATTTTCACGCTCCTCAAATGTGCAATTAGTCCTTGAACTATTATGTAACCCTCGACTACTATTTATTGAAACTGCTATATTTCCATGTGTAAGGTCTTCCATCAATATATAATCTTTCATTTTTTGCATGTAAAATCCTTCTACTAGTAAGGGATGCTGCATTCAAGCATATTCCATAAGTACTCATGCTTTGAACATAACGTGAAAGTGGATGCCAATCTCCCCATCCATATATAGGACCACAAAATGACATAAGAGTGACTTCAGAGTTCGGAGGCACATACAAATCCTCTCCAATAAAGAGGCCACGGCCAGCATTAGTAATAGTGGATGGAGCAATCATATAGCGATTACCCCAAAAGTTGAAAACCTCTCCATCTAAAGGAAGTGGTCCTCTATTCCATCCTCCATATCTTCTTCTATCATATGTTTGTACTAAAGAAC
The DNA here is from genome assembly GCA_020310875.1 of Ceratopteris richardii. Lineage (NCBI taxonomy): Eukaryota > Viridiplantae > Streptophyta > Polypodiopsida > Polypodiales > Pteridaceae > Ceratopteris > Ceratopteris richardii. The sequence goes on from CM035428.1 coordinate 111,285,544, forward strand.
GATCACGAGCTGGCAATGGATAATCTCCAGCCGTTTCATTCTCTAAACCAGGAGGTAGAGGATTTCTAGAAACCTCTGCTTGTAATTGATGAACAACAAGTCCATGATGTGTACGAGGTATATTAACATTATGAGAAAAATTATCATCATCATCATCATCGAGCAAGTATTCCTGTATATCAACAGTAATTTGATTTTATATATGGTTTTTAAATAAAATAATGACATTAATATATATAGAAAATACATACCCAAGCATTATCACGTTGACCAGGTGATGGTGCATGCTCAAAAGTACCATACTCTGCCTCATGTTCAATACATTCCAATCGTGGTCTTCGATACGTGCCATAACAAGAGTTACACCAACATATAATATGCTCTTCATAGTAAAATTCATCATAATTCCTATCGAAGGACACATGTGAAGTTGTTGCATGGATAGGAGGTGGTGGAGTACCCTCTGATTGATCAGAATCTGCACATAATAAGAAACAAAAAAAAAAGTTATATATCCATCAAATATATTTAAAATTAAATGTTTGATATACTTACAGTATAAAGTCGTTGCACGATGAGGAGACAGTGGTGAAGTTCCATCTGATTGATCAAAATCTACAAATAATGGTATTTGATATTAATAATTTGATTATCTACATACACAAAAAAATTCACATATACATATTTACACATACACACATATTCACATTTACACATACACACATATTCACATATACACAACTACACATTATTGTGGGATAAATGCATGTATTTTCTATGAATGAGTGTATATGCATGCATGTGTGTGTATGTATATATGTGTATATGTATATGTGTGTTTATGTTATATGTATGTATATGTGTATATGTATACATATATGTATGTGTATATGTTTGCATGTATATGTGTATGTGGGTATGTGTATGTGTATGTGTGTGTATATATGTGTATGTATTCTGATTTTTTTTTCTGTTTGAGATTAAATTAACTGGAGATATTGTATGGTGGAAAAAAATAAGAGGCGAGCTAACATAACACCTGAGACGTGGCAGTTTTTTCGTAGATAGCTACGTCTTCAAGAGTCATTTCCTCAGCAGAAGGTACACAAATTAATAGTTTATATTTATAAATTTTATATATTTGAGTAATTTTTTACATTTAATTTATGTATTTTTTTCCTTGAATAAACAAGCTGCTACAAAGAAGAGAGTGGAGTTGGGCCACACATCGCACCTAGGCCAAATGGGCCATAATGGTTTTGTAGCTACATTTGTAAGTATATGTGTTATTGTGTGTATATTTTTTATTTTAGTTAAAATGCAAGCAACTATTCTTTTTTATTTGTTTCAATGCAATGGAAGGATTATGGCCGATATCCTATGAAACATGAGATCGAGTATGCTACACATTTTGGATATCAGCGTTTGAGCGAGTATATGCAAGATCATCCTGATGCGTTTGTGAGTATTTTTAAATTTTATATAATTATTTTATTTTTATGAATGGTTTAATTGTTTTATTTATGTATGTTTGTTATATGTAATACAAGAGTATTATGGAGAGACAAATATGGATGAGGTGGAGAGACAGACACAAGAGGGACGATCTCGATCGTCACAGGGTGATCATGACGATAAGGATGAGGAAGATCAGGATGATCATGATATTGCTGATGATGATGATGGTGATGATCATGATGACGATGATTAGGATTTTAGTTGATTATGACATTGGATTATATGTATTTACATCGATATATATATATATATATATATATATATATATATATATATATATATATATATATATATATATATATATATATATATATATATATATATATATATATATATATATATAATCTACATATTTTTCATTTCAGTTATGTTTTGAATTGTGTGTATGGTATTAAGTAATGAAGAGTTTTGTTCTATTGATTGTTATTATTGTTTATATTAAGCATGTGTTTTAATACTTTAATTATATAATTCATTCATATGTGTGTACCTAAGTGTATATGTATGTGTGTGTATATGTATGTATGTGCATGTGTATATGTGTGTATATGTATGTATGTGCATGTGCATGTGTAAGTGTATATGTGTGTATGAGTATGTGCATGTGCATGTGTATGTGTGTGTATATGTATGTGCATGTATATGTGTAACTCTTTGTGTATATGTGTGTATGTGCATGTATATGTGTATATGTAGGTATGTGCATGTGTGTGTGCATGTGTATATGTGTTTTAATACTTTAATTATATAGTTCATTCATATGTGTGTACCTAAGTGTATATGTATGTGTGTGTATATGTATGTATGTGCATGTGTATGTGTGTGTATATGTATGTATGTGCATGTGCATGTGTAAGTGTATATGTGTGTATGAGTATGTGCATGTGCATGTGTATGTGTGTGTATATGTATGTGCATGTATATGTGTAACTCTATGTGTATATGTGTGTATGTGCATGTATATGTGTATATGTAGGTATGTGCATGTGTGTGTGCATGTGTATAGGTGTGTGTACGTATGTGCACATATATGTGTATATATGTGTATAATGTATGTATATGCATGTGTATATGTATTCCACATGCATGTGTATGTGGATGCATTTCCATTTGCATCCATGTGCATGCATGTGAATGTGCATGCATGTGGATGTGCATGCATGTGGATGTGCATATACATGTATTTGCATATATGTTAATGTGTGTGTGTATATATATATATATATATATATATATATATATATATATATATATATATATATATATATATATATATATATATATATATATATATATATATATATATATATGTGTGTGTGTGTGTGTGTGTGTGTGTGTAATAATGCATGCATGTAAGTCTTTTTATGTGGTTGTAGAAATGTTTGTGCATATGCATATGTATATGTGTGTATGTCTAAGTGTATGTGCACATGTATCTGTGTGTATATATGTGTGTGTATGTGCATGTGTATATGTGTATATGTGTGAAAGTGCATCTTCATCATGTATAAGTGTATAAGTGCATATCAATAAGTGTGAGTATGCTATGTAATGAAAATAACACAATTCAAATGATATACAAAGAATAGAAATTGTACTTACAATGGTTAGCCATACTTTTTGCTTGGTTAGCTTCTTGAATAACCTGCAATAAAGAGAGAAAGAAGAGAGAGGGAGATAGATAGATAGATAGATAGATAGATAGATAGATAGATAGAGAGAGAGAGAGAGAGAGAGAGAGAGAGAGAGAGAGAGAGAGAGAGAGAGAGAGAGAGAGAGAGAGAGAGAGAGAGAGAGAGAGAGAGAGAGAGAGAGAGAGAGAGAGAGAGAGAGAGAGAGAGAGAGAGAGAGAGAGAGAGAGAGAGAGAGAGAGAGAGAGAGAGAGAGAGAGAGAATTCAAAGAGAGAAAGATGTAGAAAGAGAGAAACAAAGACAGAGGGAGACAATAAGAGAGAGCTTAGGCAAAACAACAATTCTGCATATACTTGCTTCAGCTCGTAAGCGCAGCACAATTGCAAACCTTGGAGAGCTCTTCGAACATATGCGTGAAAATGCCGATCGAAGAGCCTCCAACATTTTAATTTTTTTCCGTCAACAGACCATCGTGTAAGCGATGCTACCTGTCGAGTTGGCATCGCATAAGCGACATGTTTGTAGCATCGCTTATACGATGGCACAAAACGTCACTTATGCGATGCAAAAAAGCATTGCTTATGCGACGCTATTTAAAACCGTGGTGTTAGTGATGCTGTATGGGAGCATCGTAGCCCGTCGCGCCACATGTCGCAAAAAATGTTGTTTCGTTCATTGTTTGATCGACGGTCCGCACACGATGCTCGTTATGGTGCATGTTGCAATTTTATAGCGACGAAATTCTGTCGCCTTAACCGTCGCTATAAGCCCGCTCCTTGTAGTGTTAGTGAGAATTTCCACTTGAGATTGTTCAACTACACTTTTATTTGCTCTACTTTAAAACCTTGACTAGGCTCCATCACTGGAGGAAAAGGAGTAGAGTCAGAAAGCATAGCATGGGATTGTTCTCTAACTTGCTCCTTAGCTTGTGGAAGGCTAGCTTGAGGAAGACTAGTTTGCTCATAAAGCATGGATTGTCTTTGATGTCTATGGGCTACAACCTCTACTACTTTATGCACTTTTTGGCAATTTTCACTAAGACCATAGCATTTATCTGGCTCTTCTAGTCATCGTTCAACTTCCCTATGAGTTTCAGGATGAAGAAGTTTAAGAAAATTGATCACAAGATCAGGTTCCAAAGTTATCTTATCCTCATCAGGAAGTTGTTCATAGCATCTAGTATACTCATTTTCTAAATGAGTAATAGAGCTAGTAGGCTTTAAAGGACAAGATAATGTTGCAGACAGTTTCACAAAGGATCTACCTAGGGAGAAGTTTGAAGCTTTTTGGAAAGATTTAGGCTCACTTAATTTTGTGGATTGATCTCTTTCTACATAGCTTTCAACTTCCTTATACATGAGTGCCAACTCCTTATTCACTACATCACTCCCAAGGGGTGGTATTCGTTGATATAGCCTTTTTGGTGGTGATGTGTAAGAACACACTTAGAACCATTATGGTACTTTTTTCCCTTGGTTTGTATATACACCTATAGCCCTAAGTAGTTACTTATTTTTATACGTTCACTTGGTAATTCATTTAATGTTGTGTTGTGATCTCACCTTCCTCTTCTTCCTTGTGCTGTTTGTGTTCTTCCATAGACCTCAAACTCAAACAAAGATATCCTTAGGATGTGGGAAAGATTTGTTCTTCCAATGATGATTCTATTAGAATGGATGGATATGATGATCCATACCTCAGGAATAGATATAGGAATATTCATCCATAGTCTTTTTCAAGGGAAAGGGAAAAGTGGAAAAGGTTCAAGTTGTAAAGCTTTTTTCTTTATAGGGATATAGAGGGCTTAGACTTTTGCTTTATAGGAAGTAAGTCTAGCTTACTCATAGAGATAATTCTGAGTAAGGATTCGCTCTTGAGAAAGGAAATCTAGCTTGATCCTATATAAATATCTAAATTGAGGATTTATTTTTTAGCTTGCCTAGGTAGGAGTGGCATTATCTTCTTAATCGCAATACGGAGATAAAATATTCACAATGGTAAGATCGAGTTAAGTAATCTAGATACGAACTTTTTATTTCCAACTATGAGCTTAAGCTACATGAGGAGTTGTAGTTGTTGACATTACAGATAGTTGGAATTGTGTAATGACCTTTTCTTCATAAATTTGATCCGTTGGAACTTCATGCTTTATCATGAGGATAATGATCAAGCACCAATTAGGAAGGTTGGTACTCAAAATTTATCTACAATTTGTAATCATATTTCTTATGGGACTTTGTTCGATTATAGGCATGCACACAGATAGTACATCAATGCCATAAAAAAAGATTTTAAAAAGCGTATTTGGATTGATAAGAGTGGAAATAAACATTTGACCTATTTGACCTAGCTAAATAGATAAATAGAAATAAGGAACGCTTAGGTTTGAACCTTGAAGAAAATTCTGTAAAAGTCTCAACCTAACAAATGTATTGTACAATGCAATCTCGATATCTTGGACCCTTTGCCTCAAGAGAAGAGTGGAATATTTCGTGTTAAAGATGCAGGAAACATGTATCATCGCTTTGTCGAAAACTAGTCTCATTGATGTTGTTGAGATCAATCCCTAAACATCTGTATGTTACAAGGTCCATATCCAGTGTTTTTGGTTCAAGAGATATCAATTAAAAAAACTCTTTTTAGGATTATAATTTTCATATAGATGCAAGCCTAGTGCTCCTACATTATCAAGGATCACATCAGAACATGCAACAAAATTATGAAAAGGGTGCTAATTATTGTTGAGATGTCCTTCACATGGATATGGAAGCAGTCGATAGAAGGTGTAGACTCCCAAGTATCATTATGTCTATTCTAAGTTATAGACCAGTTGATAACTATGATCAATAAAATTCCATATAAATAAAAGACTGATGGAGCAGTTTCTATATATGTTTTCATTCTTGCAAGTGTGTGGTTGCTAGAGAACATGCAATAAAATCTATGAAAAGGGTGTTAATAATTTTTAATATGTCCTACACATGGATACGGAAGTTTTGAATAGAAGGTATATATTCCCAAGCATCATTATGTCCATTCTGAGCTACAAACCAGTTGATAATTATGAACAATAAAGTTTCTCAAAACTGAAAGATTGGCGGAGAAGCTTGTAGAAACATATATATTCTTGCAAGTGTGGGCTAGCTAGACATCATCCGCCTACATGACTGCACATGGGCTTCTCTAGAGTGCAGAACCTAGATTTCCACCTCTCATATATGCAAAATTGAAATCCTCTCAAACACAGATGTGCATCAAACCTACTCTAATACTAATCTCAAAGTTTCACCACTATGGTACTCAAGGAGATGGAGTCACATGCAGTCCTTTCCTTCACTCACATAGCTTCTCGTCTTCCAACTCCAAATGGATTTCTCCATACTTGAAGCTTAAAAAGATGGATTCACTATCCTCTTCTCATCAAAATCTTTGACTTCCGTTGGATGATAAAACTTCACTCGATTTTCTGCATCACTTGTTTTTTCATGTTAGAAACCTACGCTTGAATCCTTATCATCACCTTTTCCATAATTTTTTCTTTTTGAACGTGTTGATATCATAACTCCATGCGTTTTCACCCGATAACCAAACTAGCCTTACTACTTTCATATTTCATATGATGTGTTGAATGCCCAAAATGTGGGGTCAGCAATGTTTTCTTTTTTAATACAAAAACGATTATTTTTTAAAAGACCTTTTGTCGAAGTTTAGTCTCTCTGATATGCTTGAATTAATTGAAAGTACAGATGAACGTGGCCTTAATACCCATGGCCCCCCATGTCCTATAACATATATTATGGGGTTAGATGCCCCCACAATGTAGATTACAGTGCCTCGATAGTTCTAGTGTGTTCACACATCAACAAATCCCCCCTAGGAGTGATGCGGTGAAGAAAGAGCTGGCACTCATATGTGGAAATCACTCCACAAAAGGAAGTAAGCTCAAAGCTTCAAACGTTTCACTAGACAGAGCCTTTGTGAAAAGGTCTGCAATGTTCTCCTGCGTGGACACATATTTCAAGATGATCTCCCTAGTACAAAACCTCTCCCTAACATAATGATAATGCACCTCACTATGCTTAGTGTGAGCATGGAACACAGGGTTCCTCGCAACTGCCAATGCGCCTTGAATCTCAGTAAAGATGGTGGTGGCAGAAGACTGACCAACACCCAAATCAGTTGTAAGGCGTCTGAGCTCACACACTCTATAGTCGCTGTGAAAGATGCCCTATACTCAACCTCACAACTAGAAGTGGCCATAGTAGGCTGCTTCTTGCTCAACCAAGATATACATGAGCTAGCAAGCATGAAGCAAAAGCCACTAGTGGAGACACGAGTGTCATAGCAACCAGCCCAATCAGAGTCAAAAAAAGCATGCAAATCTAGTAGTAGTGATCCCCCCTTGGGATAAATCAACCCAAGTAGCTGAGTACCACTCAAGTAGCGGAAGATGTGCTTAACCGCATGCCAATGCTTGACTCGTGGGCGATGCATAAACCTACTCATCTGTGAGATACGAAACTGAATATCTAGACGAGTAATGCATAAGTAAATCAAGCATCCAACAGCTTGCTGATAGAGAACAACATCAAATGCATCTACAACATCATGAAGACTCAATTGTAAACTTGTCTCAATAGGAGTGGCAATAGGTTTACAGTCTTCAAGGCCAAAACGCTGCAATAATTTCGTTTGACACAAAGCCATTCCACCATCAATGTGCATAAACTGAGTGCCCAAATAATGATGCAAATTCCCCAAATCAGACATGTCAAATGAGGCATGTAAATCATCCTTGAAATCAGCAGTATACTTCTTATGTGGACCAGTGAGCAGCATGTCATCAACATACACCACAATGATCAGAAGTATATCATTAACACACTTGACATATAAGGTGCTTTCAGTTGGACTATTCTCAAAACCATGTGCAATCAGATAGGCATGTATCTTTTCATACCAAGCACGTGGTGTTTGCTTTAAACCATATAATCCTTCTTTAACTTGCACACTTGGTTTTCATGCGCTTTCTACACAAAGCCATGGGGCTGAAAAACATACACTTCTTCATGCAAGTCACCATTCAAAAATGTAGTTTTAATGTCCAACTAATGTACATTCCAACCATGATGAGTTGCAAGTGCACAGATGCTATGAACAGTAGTCATACGTCAAGTAGGCGCAAAGGTTTCATCAAAATCAATGCCTTTTTCCTATGCATAACCCTTTGCGACAAGCCTAGCCTTATACCTCTCAACTGTACCATCATGGTTACACATCAGCTTGTATACCCACTTAGTACCAATATCCATTCTCTCATCAATATCAATTTCGGCATAGTTTTTGCCTCCTCAATATCAATTCTCTCCTCAACAAGTGCATCATATAAATCTGCATCAGAAATGGGATGATCTGCATCATCACATGAAACCTGCAAAGGCTGAGAAGTTGCCTCATTAGGATCAACACTAGACTATCCACTTGTAAAAAGAGGTAATAAAGTATCATACATGTCTTTGGAGCTAATAGATGTCCCCTTAGTACATGAAAGCAATGGATGAATAGCATCTTGCACAAAAAAATATCATGCCTAACTAGAATGCGTTTAATCTGTGGATAATACAGATGATAGCCTTTACTTTGAGGACTCTAACCAAAAAAGACAAAAGAGAAAATTGTTTGAATCACATGAGCACTTCGGACTTTTCTTTCAATGGATATACCCATGCATGCCTCGAATAATCATCAATGAAAGTCACGAAGGAAAGATAATTTCCAAAAGAGGGTGTATATACACGACCATAGACATCAGTATGAACAAGTTGCAATTTTTGAGTAGCCCAAATTGAACCATCTTTTGGAAATGAGGAATGCTACATTTTTCCCAAAATATAGCCTCACATACATGTTTACCGGGTGCCTCAAGTTTTGGCAAGAAGGACACCATTTAAAAGTTTTACAGGAGTAGCAAACTAGCAAAATTCAAATGACCAAAGCATGCATGCCAAAGCTCAGCATCTGACATATCCTGACAATCGTGTATTGCACATGCTAAATCATTCAGAGATCTTTGATAGTCTATGAGCTTATACATCACATGACATAAAATGCTAGAAGCAATAATCACGTCGCCATTTGACAGATCATGAATTGTACACCTGTCATCAGCAAATTTCACAACCAAGCCAATCTTGGCTAAAGCCAAAACTGATAATAGACTCTTCTTGATCCTTGGCATAAATAAAGCATCTGACAAAGTGAAAGAACTACCATCATCAGTAGTCAAAAATGATCTTGCCAACTTCCATGATAGGATAAGAGGAGTTGTTGGCGCATGTGACATTATTCACTATAGGGGCAGGCTCGAGTGAAGTGAAGAAACTACACTGCGAGGTGATATGTTTGGTCGCCCCACTATCAAAGTACCAAACATCTGAGTCTATTGCAGACATGCACTGCTCATGAGAAGATGGGTCAAAACTACAAACAATGGTAGACACCCATTCTTCTTCCTGCACAAGATTAGCAGAATCTGTTTTTGGTGTAGAAGCCTCTACAACAACCATTCCAGCCTCTTTTTTCTTTTCCTGTTTAGCAACCAGTCTTGGACAGTTCATTATGATATGATCATTTCCTTTACAGTACTTGCAAAAAATTTTTTGCTTTTTTAATTTCTTTTCATCTTTGTCTTCCCTCTTTGATTATGCAGAATTAACAAATTTCTGCTTACTAGTTGAAGAGCTCCATTTTCCTTTGCCCTTTTGACTAGCCAGGAAAGCTTGATATGCAACATGCATAATGGACCTATTGTGCCTGGAGTGATCTTCTTGCAACAGAACGGAGACTAACTCCTCAAATGACAAGGCATTTGGATTGCTTTTCATCATCAAACGAAGAGTAGAAGCAAAACTCTGATATGAATCAGGGAGATCATTCAAAACAGTCTACACAAGTGAGCTATGTGGTATAGCCTCATCAGCAAAAATCAATTGTTCCTTCAAGTCTTTGATCTTTGTTAGAAAACTGTCCATAGAATCACCTTCATTCAAGTGCTCACTCTCCAACTATTTTCAGAGATAAGCAACAACAGCCTCATTCCTAGCTTGGTACAATGTGGTAAGTGTATCCCAAGCATCCTTAGCTATTCTACAGGAGCGTATGTGAGGAATAATGGCACGTTTGACAGACAACGCTACCAATGCATGTGTCTGGGCATCTCTGCCATCGCAACAAATTTTTTCTATAGTAGGTGCAGCAAAAACTGTAGCACGAATAAGAATTTGCAGAATATCAACATCTTCGACACCTTCTACATTAGCTTCAGTACCTGCACAATGTTCCACAGTCCTTTTGCAACCAATACATGTCGCATCTTATAAGCCCATAACCGGTAGTTGGTACCATCCAACTTATCCTCAATAGCCAACATACAAAATACATCACTGCTTTTAGCCATGGCAAATGACTAAAATACCTTGATGTAGAAAATTGATTGTATCTCAAAAAGTTGAACAGAACTGCCTAGACAAATTGTGTTAGACCTGTAGCAAAGTTTGAGATGCTTATATTGGTGAACCCAAACTAGTATATAGCTTTGGCACAAAAAGATGAAATAGCCTACACGAGCACTACAATAGTGCATTTAGAGGCTAAACGAGTTCATATCATGATTTTGGCACCTAAAGCTTAGCTGTTTTGATCTAGGAAACACACTGAGTATGCTCACCAAAATTCGTGCGATTCTGAGACTGCAACCGGAGAGGTGTCGATGATGCCCTAGATGAAGTGGCAATATGCTTTGATATCGATTGTTGGAGTTAGGCGTCTGCGGAAGCACGCGAACAACACAAGGAAGAAGAAGAAGCTTGGAGCACAACACACAATATTGAAGGTATAACCACTAGAATGTCCAAGGATAAGTAGCCCATTAGGGCAATAGGCATATATACAAGCTGGGGGAAAAAAACCTACTAAAGAGGGAAAAAAGTGCCTTGACGTTCCTAGTGTGTTCACACACATCACTACCTAAATATATCAACAATTTATATGCTTTTTCTAACTCTGACTAGTCTAGTTTCTATGACACTCATGTGTTGATTAGTGGTTTTTGCTTCATACTTGGTAGCTCATGCATATTGGGGGATGATTCTAACACGCCAATGCAAAAATGGAAGATGGCTGCCCTCCACTAGGTCCACAAGCAGTGATATATGCTCACTATTCTTAACTTTTCTCTGCACCAGTACTTAGACTTAAGATGATACTTTGCAGACTTGTAGTAGACTATGAGAGCTACCCAATAAACTTTAAAGAATCCCAAATGGATATTCCAGCTGGGAGAAGCACCCTCTGCAAACCAAGCTACGTGTTTGCAACACTCTCTGCCTATGTGTAGAGATATACCTTCACAAATTTGGCAACTTCTCACAACTCACTCAGCCAAATAACTTGAAACTTTGGTAAAGTTGAGCGCACAATATGAGAGACCAAATGAAGCTTGAAATCAATCAAAATGAGTACAATGAGAGAGAAAACAATGCTCTGCAATCTCCTACAATTAGATTTGGAAAAGTCTAACTGCACCTCTAGATACAGCGGAGCAAAATCATGAGAAAATGAGGTAAACAAGCAAGGGGGATGCTTGCAGGAGTTTATGAATTCACTAAACTAAGTGGGAAAATCATGGAATGCATAAAACTCAAGAAACAAAGGTGGGATGATGCTTATATAGAGTTTTATGTTTTCTACAATCTAGCTAACCACCCACCAATCAGTGTAGGTGCACTTTTTGGTGGCTAATTTTTGAATTTGATTGAGTTTGGTGGAGCTTATAACTTTATTCCACGACTTTGGGTCCTCCTTTTGTATTGGTCCACTTGAAAAACTCGTGGTTGAGCCTTTTTGCATGATTGAGACTTGATTTTCAACACTCCCCCTCAAGTTTCAATGCCTAGGTCCTTCATTCCAGTGCATGCCTTGAGTGTTGTAGCTTTACTCCATCCAATGCTTTGGTAAACATATCTGCATATTGGTCCTTTGTATTGACATGGTCCACCTTGACATCCTTTGACATGATCTTCTCTCGAATAAAGTGGTAATGCACTTCTATATGCTTTGGCCTTGCATGGAACACCCAATTTTGAGCCAAGCATATGCTACTTATGTTGTCACAAAAAATAGGTACTTGCTTAACCTGCAAATCAAGATCAACAAACCACTTCTTGAGCCACATAAGCTCAAATGAGACTTGTGCTAAGCCTCTATACTCAGCTTTGATCGATGAAAGAGCCATAGTTGGTTGTTTCTTTGACATCCATGAGATGGTCTTTTTCCCTAGCATGATAACATATCCACTAGTGCTCCTCCTGTCATCTTTGGAACCTGCCCAATCAGCATCACAATAAGATCGTACATTTAATCCATCATCAAATGGATAATATAGACCTTCATTCACTGATCCTTTGAGGTACCTAAGTACCATTTTGGCTGCAACAAGATGAGGTACTCTTGGTGCTTGCAAAAATTGAGATAACACTCCAACTGCATGTGCAATATCAAGTCTTGTCATAGTAGCATACAAGAGAGAACCAATTATCGACCTATACATGGTCACAACCTTCACTTCTTCACCTTCATGAGAACTTATTTTAACATTTACTTCTAATGGATTTGAAATGGGCTTGCAATCGCACAAGCCAAACTTCTTCAAACGATCAAGAATGTATTTCCTTTGCATCAAGTATATGCCTTCCTATTTATATACTACTTCAATCCCAAGGAAGTACCTTAAAATCCCTAAATCTGAGATTATAAATTCACATCCAAGCTTCCTCTCTATTTACTTGATGTTGGCTTCATCATCCCCTGTAATGATCAAATCATAAACATAATATACAAATGAAAACAATTTTTCTACCTTCCTTCTTCACAAAGAGTGATGGGTCTGCATGACTCAGATTGTATCCACATTTTACTAAGTAGTCCACAAGTCTTTGGTTCCAAGCTCTTGGGGCTTGATTGAGTCCATAAAAAGCCTTCTTTGTCCTACATACATGATGTGGAAACCTCTCATCCTCAAATCCTTGGGTCTGGTCCGTGAAGACTACCTCTTCAAGCTCTCCATTTAGGAAAGCATTCTTCACATCCAACTGGTACATCTTCCAAACTTTTGAGGATGAAATTGCAATCAAAATTCTGATGGTGGACATCTTAGCTACTGGGCTGAATGTTTCCTCAAAGTGTATGCCATAGGTTTGAGCAAAACCTTTGGCAACCAACCTTGCTTTATACTTAGAGATGCTCCCATCTGCATGCCTCTTTACCTTGTACACCCATTTGTTGCCAATGACTTTCATGTCCTTTGTTCTTGGCACCAATGACCAAGTATCATTCTCTTCAAGTGCTTTGGCTTCCTCCTCCATGGCTTCAATACATTCCCTATGCTTATTTGCTTCTTCAAAAAAGTTAGGTTCTTCACAAGCTATAACTTGACTCATGTAGGCATAGGGTCTTGCAATGAATGACTCATAAATTAACCAATGAACAGGGTATTTAACCCTATTGGATGACCTTACCTCACCATTAGGTGGTAGGAATCTCCTCCTCCTTGGTTTGGATGCTTTAAATCCTGGAGATCCTAATTTTTCCATATCTTCATCACTTGTAGATTCCACGTCTACCCATCAATGGTCTTCGTCATTTGCCTTTTCCTTTCCTTTGCTACTTCCTTCACTTGAATGAGCTTCATTCCTTATCTTTCCATGCCAAACTGATGTAGTAATCTCCTTTGATGGTGTGCTTGAAGTGGTTGGACCACTTATCTCCATGCTTTATTGTTGCTCTTTGAACTTCTTCTCGGCTTCATATGCATCGTCAACCTGTAACACATCTTTGCTACCATACGAAGGTAGCAACTCATCAAATATTACATCCCTAGATATGTTAAGCTCTTTGGTGCAAGGGTTATAGCATCTAAAACCCTTTTGCTCTGAAGAATATCCAAGAAATATACACCTATCTGCCTTCGGGTCTAACTTGTGTCTCAATTCTTGAGGTATGTGAACATAACACACACAACCAAATACTTTAAGATGTGAAAGGTTGGGTTTCTTACCACACCAAGCTTCATAAGGTGTAACTCCATGGACACCTATTCATAATGTATATTTTTGTATTTGTTGCATCAGCCCAATAAGAGTTAGGAACATCCATTTCATTTAACAAAGATCTAGCCACTTCTGCTATGTATCTATTCTTCCTTTCTGCCACCCCATTTTGTTGAGGTGTATACCTACAAGTGAATTGCCTTTTGATGCCATGGTCATGTAGAAAATCTGAAAATTCATTTGAAAAATACTCTCCCCCTCCATCCGATCTGAGAGTCTTTATATACTTCCCCGTTTCCTTCTCCACTAGGTTTTTGAACCTCTTAAAGTGGTAAAACAACTCTGACTTTGACTTCATGCAATACATCCAAACAAACCTTGAATGATCATCTATAAATGTGACAAAATATCTATTACCTCCAATGGATGGCTCCCTTGTAGGTCCCCATACATATGTGTGTATGAGATTCAACACTTCATTGCTCACATGTGCTCCCTTCTTGAATGGCAATCTGCTTTGTTTTCCTAATTGACAAGCACGTCACAAATGTTGCATATTCGAAGATGTAAGATCAGGAAGACCACTCACCAAGCCCTTCCTTTGCATGTCCTTCATCCTTTGTAAGTTTATGTGCCCAATTCTTTTATCCTTTAAGTCAATTTTTGCAATCTGCTATTTCCGATTGACAAGTAGATAGTGTGAGGGGTTGATGGCTTTACCTCCATGGTGAAGAGTCTTCCTTGCTTCTTTCCTTTTGCTATGAGCTTGTAGCCTGCATGGGGTCTTCAACAAAACATCCTTGCTCATTGAACCTCACCTCATAACCTCTTTCAACCATTTGACCTACCGAAACCAAGTTCTTTGTGATGGTTGGCACATGCAACACATCCTTCAACACCTTGGAGCTTTGAGATTCATTCAATGCAACATCTCCCACATGTGTAATTTTGTGCTCAGTGTCATCCCCTCTCTCTATATGTCCTTGAGTGATGGGTGAATGTAAATTAAAGAAAACATCTTTATTGCAAC
Organism: Ceratopteris richardii; assembly: GCA_020310875.1. Taxonomy (NCBI): domain Eukaryota; kingdom Viridiplantae; phylum Streptophyta; class Polypodiopsida; order Polypodiales; family Pteridaceae; genus Ceratopteris; species Ceratopteris richardii. The sequence continues at coordinate 111,300,829 of CM035428.1, forward strand.
TCATATGGTTGCTACAACCACTATCAATGTACCATGTAAAATCTGAATTGACTCTTTCACTTGAACCATACATCATAATCAAGTTCCCATTTTTTGAATTTGTTGAAGTACTAGCATAATTACCTTGGTTCCTTTTGTATCCTTGATTGCCTCCTCCTTTAAATCAACAATCTCTTGCATAATGACCCGGTTTTCCACAATTGTAGCATTCTCCATTGGATGCTTCTCTTCCATGTGATCTTCCTCTACTCCTTCCTCTTCCTCTTGATCCATAGCTTTGGTTTGAGCCTTCTTGGTTGCTTGAGCTTGAGCTTGACCTTCCTCTCCCTCTGCCTTAGGAGTTTTGTCCACCTCTTTTGCCTTTGCCTCTATTTGCATAGAAAACTTAGGCTTGGTTGCCCTTTCATTGTGAACCTCCTTGGTTCATCTCCCCCGTCACCATCAATGTGACTAATTGATCAATTTCTCATAGGGAATCCCTCACATAAACTGATGTGGTGAATGCTTTCCACCTTTCATCCTCTCTCAAGCCATTGAGAGTGTGTGCAACAAGATGATCATCTTCGATTGGGCTCCCAATTGATCCTAAAGCATCTGCAAGTTCCTTAACCTTCAAAATATACTCATTCATGTTAGTACTTGATGATTTCCTAAGATTATTCAGCTCATTCTTGAGCTGAATCTTCCTTGTCTTGGTTGATGAAGAGTACAATCTCTCCAAGGTCTCCCAAACCTTCTTGGATGTGTCCAAGTCTTGTATATGCCCTATCATGCTATTGCTTATGTGTTGAGATAGAATGAATATGACTCTCCTATCCCTTTCTATCCATTCATTAAGTGCGTTGACCTGCCCTTGAAGTGGTGGATCATGTACATGAGTCATTGGCTTCGTGCCGCTCACTAATCCCCACAATCTGTTTCCCATAAGGTAGTTGCTAACTCTAAATTTTCATGGTTGAGAATTGCTTTTCTCTAACTTCTCTATTTGTGCATTATACTTAGTCATACTGAGCTCTAAGATGCTTCTCTAGCTTCTCCTCAAGTTTTTGCATGCTTTAGAAGGTGTGGATATTACCTTTTGATAGCTTTCCCCTTGCTAACCTTCGACTAGTTGAGATCTCGATCGACGTAGCCCCCTTTTGATGTCTTCTTGCTTTGATGAGTCCTCCTTGTGCTTCCACGAGTTGTCTTGATCCCTTCAAGTCTTCAATATGATGCCACTAATGTCTCCAAGCCTCCAAAATGGCTATGATACCACTGATGGGGCATGGTTCTAACACCCGAATGCAAAAATGGAAGATGGCTGCCCTCCACTAGGTCCACAAGTAGTGATATATGCTCACTGTTTTGAACTTTTCTCTACAGAAATACAGATACTTAAAATGTCATTTTTCAAAATTTTAGTAGACCATAAGAGCTACCCAACAAGCTTTAAATCGTCCCAAATGGATATTTCAGCTGGGAGAACCGCCCTCTGCAAAACAGGCTACCTGTTTGCAACACTCTCTCCCTATGTGCAGAGATATACCTTCATAAAGTTGGTAATTTTCCACAACTCACTCAGCCAAATAACTTGAAACTTTGGCAAAGTTGAGGGCACAATATCAGAGAACAAATGAAGTTTGAAATCAATAAAATGAGTACAATGATAGAGAAAACAACACTTTGCAATCTGGTACAATCAGATTTGGAAAAGCCTAGCTACACCTCTAGATAGAGCGGAGCAAAATCATGAGAAAATGAGGTAAGCAAGCAAGGGGGCTGCTTTCTGGAGTTTATGACTTCACTAAACTAAGTGGGAAACTTGTGGAATGCATAAAACTCAATAAACAAATGTGGGATGATTCTTATATAGAGTTTTACTTTTCCTACAATCTAGCTAACCACCCACCAATCAGTGTTGGTGCACTTTTTGGTGGCTGATTTGATGAAATTTGAATTTGATTGAGTTTGGTGGAGCTTCTAACTTTATTCCATGACTTTGGGTCCTCCTTTTTAATTGGTCCACTTGTAGAACTCGTGGTTGAGCCTTTTTGCATGATTGAGGCTTGATTTTCAACATTGGTCGAGCAAGAAGTAGCCTATTGTGGCCACTTTCTATTGTGAGGCTGAGTATAGGGCAACTTTCATAGTGGTTGTTGATTGTGTGTGGTGCAAACACCTTATGGTTGATTTGGGTGTTGGTTAGTCTTCTGCCACCACCATGTTCACTAATAGTTACAACGCATTGAAAGCTGTGAGGAACCCTATGTTCCATGCTCACACTAAGCACATTGAGGTGCATTATCATAATGTCCGGGAGAGGTTCTTTGCTGGAGAGATCAACTTGGCATATATACCCAAGCAGGAGAACATTGCAGACCTTTTCACGAAGGCTCTACCTAGGGAGGAGTTTGAAGCTTTTCGCAAAGCTTTGGGCTTACTTCCTTTTATGTTGATTCTAGATCAAGAAACTTGGTATTTTTGTTCCTACACCTATTCAATTTTTTGAACAGTTCTCTGAGCACAAGATCAATTGGCTTAATTCCTTTTGGGAAACTCTAATTAGCTTAGTAAGTTATCAATCATGAGTGATTTCATAAAAAATGATGGACTACACACAAAGAAAGATGTTTAGAAAATCATAAGACCATCCCGACAATTTCAGGGCTCAATAGTCAACAGATGAGTGAGTAGAGAAGTGTGAATATCTCGTGAACCAGAGAAGTAATGCTAATGAAAATTTGTAGTCCTATACTAGACAATACGCTGAGTCGTTTAGGCTTTAAATCATGACAAATGATCAATCATGCACTAAGAACAAGCTCTGAGAAGATTACTATTCTAATGGAGTTATAACACTGAAGTAAACTGAGAATGTAATGATCATATATGTATTAAATCATATACAAATAGAAAGTCATTGGCAATCATGCATTGCTCAATGTGTGAGAGGTGAATAGCTATGAGATAAGCTTTCACTCCACAATGAATCTCTTCAAAATGATCTCATGGGCTCGAGATACATGCGCGTCTTTTTGATCCTCTTCTTATAGTTGTGCTTGGAGCCAAAGTTTGAATTGGGATTCAAAGATCCACCCAAAAAATCCTACAGTATAGGATAGATTCCCTCATCACTCAACAACCAAATGATTCATGATTTAGAGCTTCCTAGCTTCACGTGGATGTGAACCACTTTTACAAAGGTAAATGTGTAGGATTTTTACAAGAGGTTAATCATATGAAGCCTTGTATAAGTTATGTCCACAAATCAAGTATAAGCTAATTAACCAAGTATGTGGGCTTGGTTTTAATTGCACCAACAGCTCCCCCTCAAGCCTAACATGCTTGTTCTTCATTCTTCCTTGATTTCCTGCAAACCAATCATCATTTTGAACCTGTTCATCTTTGTTTCATCCAATGACTTTGTGAGTATATCTGCACATTGTAAATGAGTTGATACATAAGATAGTTGAATATACTTGCTAAACAATTTCTCCCTTACATAATGATAGTGCACTTCAATATGCTTAGTCCTTGCATGATATATAGAATTAGCAACCAAATGAAGTGAACTAGTGTTGTCTCCAAAGATGATTAGAGTGTAAGAGTGCATGTCGAAGTCTGCAGATAGTTGCTTAAGCCTCATAGCTTCTTGAGTTGCATTTGCCAAACCTCTATATTCTACTTTTGTGGAAGATATTAGTTGGTTGCTTCTTAGATGACCATGATATAAGTTTTGAACCTGCAAAGGATAGGTACCCTGAAGTGCTCCTTCTATCATCCTTGGAGCCAGCCCAATCTGCATCAGAATACATCTTTATATCTATGTCAAAAGTGAAGGGGTAAAACAACCCTTCATTCATGGTACCCTTTAGATATTTAAGCACCCTTTTTGCAGCTTCCATATGAGGCTTCCTTGGTGTATGCGTAAATTGACTCAATGTACATACTCCATAGGCAATGTCTACTCTTGTTAGAGTAGCATAATTGAGACTTGCCACAAGTTGTTGATAACCTGTAACATCATCAAGTAGTTCTCCTTCATGAGAACTCAACTTATGGTTGAGTTCCATAGGACATAAAATTTTAGTGTTTTCCATCTTGAACTTTATCAACATATCATGTATATACTTCCTTTGAGTAATAAATATAATAGAATCTGTGTACACAAGTTCTAACCTAAGAAAGTAGGTTAATAAACCAAGATCACTGTTTTTAAACTCTTCCATTAGTTGTGTCTTAACCTACTTGATGCCATTAGCATCATTTCCTATAATGTATATCATGTTTTAAATCATGAAAAATAATCAAACATGCACTTAGAACAAGCTCTAAGAAGATTAATTTTCTGATGGAAGTCAAAGAAATCTTAACATCAAGCTATAAAGAACTAAGAGTGATCCACGAAAGCCAAAAGGGACACCAAAATTCACTACTTGCAAACATCATATTGATGCGACAAAGATATTGGGTATTTTCATTTGAGAGGTTTTGGGGGAAGTTTGGCATCTATACACCTTTTAGACCACTGAGGAGTGCAAGGGAGGCTCCTAGGATAGCTTCTATGCGAATTTCTCATTGTCACTCAAGCAGGTGTTGGGAGGTCCATAGAAATTGAGGATTGTTAAAAGTCTCTTCTTAGGTTGAATCTTCATGATGGCTTGAAGACATAACTGCTATTTGAAGATGTTCAGGCTTGAGTAATACACTCTTGTTGTTCAAAGGCATCTTCGCCTTTCTTTGGTGTAAGGTAACATCTTCTTGACAAGGTATCTAACTCGCATTATTGGCATCCTAGATAGTATGGGATGAAAAAGTCGAACCTAGATTAAAATTTACTCCATCAAGATTGCCTTCTATTGAGGATGCAGGTAGACATGAAATATACTAAATTCTTATGATGTGTATGCACAATAACTTTATGAGCCACTCGTTCTAGAGGGTGATGGTAGGTATCAAATGCATCCACTATTGCAAGATTTTATTTATCATGGATTTCATAATTAACATCAATAGGAGAGAATTTACTTGAATGATATGCAACTCAATGTAGGTATCCATCATCTCCATATTGGGATAGAATCTATCTCAGGAAGAAAGGCTTGGTAGAATTAGGATGAACTAGAATTAAAGCATTGGGGAATGCTGATTTCAAGGTTCAAAAGGCTTTTTCTGCTTCTTTGGTGCATGATAACTTTGCATTTCCTGTGAGATTTGTAGGAGGTGTCACTATCCCGGAGTAATCTCTAATGAATACCTTATAAAAATTGGCAAACCCTAGAAAACATTGTACATCTCAAATGCATGAAGGTGGTTGCAAATCAAGGATTGTCTTGATCTTCTTAGGGTGCATAAAGATTCCTTTCTCTAAGGCAATGTACCTAGAACCTCCACTTCTTTCTAATGGAAAGAACACTTCTCCAATTTAGCATATAAACAATTCTCTCTTAACCTATTTAGAAGTATCTTTAGATGAAATTTATGATCCTCTAGAGTTTTGGACAAAATCATCTAAATATTCTTGAAACATATCAATGTATATTCCAACAAAATCATCTAAATATTCTTGAAATATATCATTCATCATATGTTGAAAGATGGTTGGAGCATTTGTAAGACCGAATGGCATAACTACATATTCAAAGTGCCTGTACCTTGTTAGAAATGATATCTTCCATTCATCTCCTTCACTGATCCTCACAAGAATGTAAGCCCATCGAAGGTCAATCTTGGTGAAGAAATTTGATTTTCCAAGGGGTTCCAAGAGTTATGATATGAGTGTTAGGGGATATCTATTTTTTATAGTGACTTTGTTGAGTCCACAATAGTCTACACACATTCAAAGGGTCCCATCCTTCTTCTTCACAAATAGAATAGGGATGTATAGGTTTTTATTTCAACATAATTATTTATAATAGTCTCAAATGTTTCACATAGCCGGTCAAAGTCATAACCTAGAAAAGTGGTGCATAGGTGGTGCACAGGTAGTGCACAAATATTGTTTACAAGCTCTTGTAGTAAATGTCAAATGTAGGTTGCAAAAAGGTCTTTTTGAAGGGTTTTCAAGGATTTTAAAGTGTTATAGAAGATCCACATGAACCCCTGCCTTATGTGCACATTTTTTTAGAAATTAAGGTTAAGAGTGGAAAAGATATGAAGTGGAATAGTTTGCAAAATATAATTTCTGATAATATCTTCATGTGTGGAAGTCTTGTTGTGCCTTTGAACCCCCACATGAGGCGGAAATTTCCCCTTTGAACTCCTCCCATTAAGGTTGTATGGGGAAATTCCATGGCACTAGAGGGCATTTATTTTCACCTTGAATGGCAACCAAATTGGAAAAATTTTTATGCCCCGCACCTCATGGCCTCGATCACAAAGTCCAACTATTACCATAAATCTTCACCTATAAACCTCATGTAGCTTAGAGGTTAAGGTTTCGTGGATGTTTGTGCTCTCAAAGTGGCTTCTCCTCATACTGCGGGCCTTATAACTTATAGCACCACAGATCATTTGTGGTTACTTGAAGATTAAGTATTGAGGATATCTAACATGAATGACTTTTTTGCGTTATATCCTTTGTAATTTCAAACTTCATAAATGATCATCTATTGAGAAAAACAACCAATAAAAGTTCAATTATTGTGAACTTGAACATACTCTATATAAAAGTGAAAAATGAATAATCACCAAGTCACATTATAAATGCACAATTGTAGACTACAAAAATGTGAAAGAAGTCATGTTTTCGTTACAAATATCAAATCTTACAAAATTTCCAAATTTATTGATATCAATGATTGTACAACTTGAAGTGGTTGCAAATGCAAGAAATCATCACAAGATTTGTGGTGCTCTTCCATGTTGTAAAGTATTTTTGGACAAATTCTAGATCCAAAAAGATTTTTAGATCTCTTCGTAGGAGTGAAGGCATCAGAGAACTTTTCTTCTCCTGTCCATACTTAGTTTGGGAGAATTTGAAAAGATTCCTCATGCTAAACAAACGGATTAGCTAGAAACAAGACATACTTGGTAGTGCTCTTGAATGTAACCCAAAGAAACACCCTCTAAAAACTTTAGAATGAAAGATGTGTTATTAACTCCAATTGCTCCTCCAAAGACTGATCCATTGAGAAATCCGTAGATCTCTTGGGTAGAAGAATAACAAATTTGTGAGGAATCCACCTTCAAACACTCGAGGTTGTTTGATTTCTAGAATAAGAAGCTGAAAGAGAGTGGAACTTGAATGAAAGAGACATGAGGCTAATCAAACTCCTTTGAAAGTCCATTCAAATTTCTTATATTTTTCTCTCTTTTTTTTTAAAGTTAAACCTATTTCATAGAAAAAAGGAAATCATCACATAGAAAAAATCTATGACAATAAAATGCCAACCTCATTCATAGTTCAATTTTGAAGGACTTTAATTATATTATCCACTCTCTTCACAACCTATGAAAATCTAGAATAAAATATATGTATTAAAGAAAGAAGTATTATAACATGTATAATAAAAACATTTTTAGATTCCTAACCTTATGTCCTTGTCAGTATAAGATATATTCAAATAGATCATCAAAACAATTTTTGTCCTAGTAAACCTTGTTAGTCCTAATTTGGATATCTTCACCCAAAACGTTGTTGCAATCTACATAAACAAAAAGGAAAATCCATAATTAAGAAAATGATTAATGCATGAAATGACTAATGCCTTAACAATTTCATGCAATGTTCAGAATGTACTTATACGGATATGGAGTGGTTGTGCTTCAAACAACATAGAAGTAATATAGCCAAACCACAAACAAAACATATGTAGATAGGTCAAACACATATTAAATGCCATCAACAACTAAAATTCCACAAAAATGCTAAGATCTTCATGCAATTCTTAGAAAGTACTTATAAGGGTATGAAGTGGCTGCTCATCCACCAAAGTAGAAGGAAATATATTTGTAACAAATAAAAGAATATCTCGATAGGTCAAAGATATACTCAACACTATAAACCATGCGATATAGTAGAGTAATACTTACAATTCATAGAATATCTCATTTAAGTAGATTTTTTGAGTTTCATAGTTGTCATTTCAAGATATGTTGTGCAATAGCAACCATTCCATTGTTTTTGTGGTTCTTGAAGCCAAGTAGCTATCCGTTCCAATGGAGGCCTAAGCTTCCAAGATGTCTAACTCGATGAGGCCCATATCCAGAGGGCTACATGTACACCCATGAAGCTTTGGAGTACTCGTGTGGCATGTGTTGTCCATCTGTAGCTTTGATATTGTGACACCTTAATGTGAGAACTTCATCTTTTGGTTGCTTGCAACCTTTAGATGTTGCCATTGAAGTTCAAGGTCTTCAATCTACAACAATAGTTCAATATGGGAGATGCAGATAGCTTGGAATATAGACACAAGAGATTCAATCATGTGCTGCAAAGAGAAACTAGTGGAAAAAAGATGTCCTTTTGAGTCCTAGTACGAAGATGTGAGGTTTAGGAGGGAAATACATCTTTTCTTGGTATTTTTGTAAATAGTCAAATTTTTTCCAGCTCAGATCATAGAGGGATTTCGAATTTTAGTGGTGTTATGATGATATTTTAAACTAAAAAAAAAAAATTGAATTTCTGGGTCTAGCCTAGTTACGAGAGTCCTTTTCTCTCTAGAGGAAACTCATTAAATACGGGTGAAAGTCAAATTTGTTGATGAAAGATGTATATTTCATAATCTCCCAAATGGCGATGTTATGATTCCTTTTGAAATGTTACGTTAAGGGATGTATTATAATTTCATAGACTATACAAAATCAGTAAATGATCTTGCATGTGTACTTCAAGGTTCTTAGGCTATTTGAGATGTAAAGCTTTGGCATGCACACTTTGGACATCTAATTTTTTGCTAGTTTTGTATGCCTGCAAAAATATGAAATGGTGTCCTTGTTGGTACATTTGGCAAGCCTTGATGCTTGACCAAATATCAAAGGCTTACTTCACATCTTCAGTATGACTATTCATAAGTCACACATGAACACCTCTTGTAAAATCTCTTGAGTTTAACTCAAGATAAATGTAAAAGGAAAAGCTTGAGAGAAACTCATAGCATTACGAGTTGTAAGTCACAACAACTAAGTGGTTGGAATTCAAATCAATTAGAATCCTAGAAGGTAGGATCACTTTTAGGTGGTAAATTCAAAATTCAAATTAAGAACACATCTATTAAAGACTCTGATTTTTAGTCATGGGTAGTAGAGGAGAAGGACACATTGATCTTCAAGCTTGTGGGTAGACTAAGCCCATACATGTATGAGTAAGACTACATCATCTCCTTGGTATCATACATTCATAATATTACACATTGATTCAGATTACGCAAGTTATCTCATGCCTACTATTGTCTACTGCTAAGCTCTCATTTTACTGAATTTGTTTTGAGAATTTCTCTGCGTATACTTATCCAATCAATGTGATTAAACTTGGTATATGTAGCTTCGACCTTCTAGTTTTAGGCTAGCAAGTTTCATTCATTTGGTTAAGTTATTGGTGAGATAAATTCTCCGCAAGCTACCTATGTCTGCTCACTCTCATTCTCTTAAAAAGTTGGGATTACACCTCTAACTTCTTAATGTGATTTCTTAGCATACACGCATCCTAAATTAGTGCAATAACTTCCTATAATAAGATTAGGACTTCAATTGGATATGTCTAAAAGCTCTTTGGCCGATTGTAGTCACTGAGTGAGTACTCAGTGGAATACTGAGCATGTGCAAGTCCTAAAATAGCAAGTTTTTGCAACTCTTCAATCTTGGAAGTAGTCCGTTTTGACATAACTATTTGAAGGTGATGCTCCAAAATACATTATAGTTCCAAATGCATATTTGGGAAGCTTAAGGTGTCTACTAAGGTACTCTGAAGCTACATTAGCAGGCGTAGAGCAGGATTTGTGCACCACCACCTCATTACTAGAGTGTATCCAACATCTCCTCGTAGTGGTATCAAAGCTATCATCAACTCAACATGGGAGATGGATTCCCATCATCAATTGACAAATTGGATCGAGGTAATTACTCTGCTTGGTGTATTAGAGTGGAAGCATCTCTACAAGGTAGAAATCTATATGGTTACATATTTGGACATGAGTCAATGCCAATACTTGGAAGCAAAGGGCAACCCACTCAAGAAGAACAGGGAAGGTTATCAAGATGGTGCTCAAAGGATGCATTTGCTAGGTCATATCTTCTCAACTTAGTTTCTCATTTCTTGCTTCCACACATTAGGAATTGTAAGACATCACAAGAAACCTGGAATGCACTTGAAGCATTCTTCTCTTCAAGCACTAGAGCAAGAAAGAATCAACTATGGATGGAATTTACGACACTCAAAAGAATGCCCAAACAAAATGTGACTAATTATGTCACTAAAATGAAGGACTTAGTTGATCAACTTGGAAGCATTGGAGAAGTCATTCATGAGGAGCAAATTGTGAGAAAAGTGATCAATGGAATCAAGGTAGATGACAAATAGGAAGCATTCACCACTGCAATGGATCTATACATGGACATGAACATACCTGACTTCAATACTCTAATGGGACAACTATTCACTCATGAATCCAAACTTGTGAAGAACAATGACAACTCAAAAGGTAATCAATCCTTTGGTTTATATACTGATAAGAACAAGAGTAAGGATAGTAAAGGTAAAGGCAAGAAATCTGATGATGAAGCTAGTACCTCCTAAGCTAACTTTGCAGGAAGAGGTAGAGGTACAAGAGGAAGAGGTAGAGGAGGTAGACAAGGCAGGGGGAGATTCCAAAGCACCTCTCCATGTGCCATATGTGGATTGACTAACCACACAACTTAGAATTGTTTTAGGAGCCCTAGAAATTAGAGAGGAAGAGGCTTCAATAGAGGAAGCTATGGAAGAGGAAGATCAAACAATTTCAAGAACTACAACAACTACAATAACCAAGAAGGCTATAGAGGAAGAAGAGACTACATCAATTACATTGAAGAGCAAGCACAAGAAGACTCACTTTTGTTGATGAACATGACCATGAAGCAAGGTAAAGCAGATGAGCATGTGTTCTATATAGATTCTGGTTGTTCAAATCATGTAGCAGGAAATGTGGCATTGCTATCTGACTTGGAGGATCCAAGTAACAAGCATGAGGTACAAATAGGAGATGACACAAGGCACTCACTTGAAAAGATTCGGAATGTGAAGACCTCAGATGGAAATATGAATCTACTCACTAAGGTATTGTATGCACCTACCATAACTAAGAATTTGATGTATTGGAGAAATTATAGATGAAGGTTGGCAGGTAAGGTTTACAAGAAATGGAGCATTTGTTGAAGATCCTCAACAAGGGTTCAATAGGATAGCCAAAGGAGAAAAGAAAGGTAGACTCTTTACATTTTGGCTACAAGATACTATAAACATAGAACTTTTCAATTATGGAGGACAAACCCTATCAGAATTACAAATGTGGCACAAAAGATTAGCTCACATAGGAGAAAGAAGTTTAAAGCAAATATACAGGGATGAGAGTGTGCTTGGGTTTCCAAACATATCCAAGCAACATATGATATATAAATGCAGTGCATGTCAATTTGGGAAGCCTCATAGACAACCATTTATGAAGAAAGGTTAAATTCATGGTGATCTATTGGAGCTATCCACAAAGATGTTTGGGGACCTAGGAAAGACCCTTCAATTTCAGGATCTAGGTACTATGTATCATTCATTGATGATTGTAGCATATGGAATATACTTTATTTTATGAAGCACAAGGATGAAGTGTTCAATTGTTTCAAAAAATATCTTGCTCTTGTTGAAAATCAAACAAGGAAAACATTGAAAAGGCTAAGGTCAGATGGAGGGGGAGAATACTTCTCCCATGAGTTTGATGCATATCTCCAATATAAAGGTATCAAACGAGAAATTACTACTAGATATACTCTAGAACAAAATGGAGTAGCAGAACGGAGGAATAGGAGCATTGTGGAGGTAGCAAGGTCCATGATTAATGAGAAAAAATTGCCCAACTACCTATGGGTAGAGGCTGTGTCTACAACCACCTATCTCATCAACAGACTCCCATCTAAAGCATTGGATGGGATGACACCATATGAAGCTTGGAATGGAAGAAGGCCTAGCCTCGATCATTGCAGAATCTTTGGGTGCATAGCTTATGCACATGTTCCATCACAAATCAGAGGTAAAATGGATCCTAAGTTAGAGAAATGTGTGTTCATAGGATATGATCTTAATAAAAAGGGTAGAAGTTGTATAATCCAAGTACTAAAGGCTTTATTGTTAGTAGAGATGTTGTCTTTGATGAAAAGAACTCGTGGTTTGAAGATGATTGCAGAAAAGTCAAGCTACCTTATGACCTAGAGGAATAACTTCCTACAATTCAAAAGGCAAATGATCAACAACATGAAGATTCAAGTGACTCTCATGATGATCAAAAGACACCAAGGAGGAACTTCAAGGTATGGATCAACAAAGGCAAAAAGAAGATGCAGGACTTGAGGGATGTTGCAGAATCCTCTTAACAAACAATAAGGAGATCAACTAAGGAAAAGAAGAAGCCAGAAAGGTATGGATATGACACCTCTCTAGTCACTAAACACTCAATCTATATTGCTTAGGATATCAACTCAGAGGAGCCATCAACCTTTGAAGAAGCAAATAAGAAATCAGAATGGAAGGAAGTAATGGAGGAAGAGATACAAGCACTTCAAGAGAATCACACTTGGGATCTAGTTCCAAAAAACCAATCCATGAAGATCATTGGATCTAGATGGATTTATAAGGTAAAAAAGAATTCTGATGGATCAATGCATAGGTACAAAGCAAGACTTGTGCCTAAAGGGTTTGCTCAGACCCAAGGTATTGATTATGAGGAGACCTTCTCTCTTGTGGCAAAGATGCGAACAATGAGAGTTCTTATAAGTATAGATGCTTCAAGGAATTGGAACATTTATCAGCTCGATGTAAAAAATGCATTCTTAAATGGTTGGATTTTAGAGGAGGTGTACATGGCACAACCTCCTGGATTTGTTGATAGTTTACATCCTGAGTATATGTGCAAACTCAGGAAAGCTCTCTATGGTCTCGTAAGCTCCTAGAGCTTGGAACCATAGATTGGTTACATTCTTACAGAACAAAGGATTCAAGATTAGCAAGGTTGATTCTTCACTCTTCATTAAGAAGAATAACTCTGAAGTTATATAACTATGTGTGTCTGTAGATGATATTATTCTTACAGATAATGATGTAGATGGAATGAAGAAGATCAAAGCCCAAATGAAGGAGGAATTCAAGATAAGTGACCTTGGATTGCTCACTTATTTTCTTGGATTAGAAGTTGTTTATACAGGTAAAGGGATCTTCCTTACTCAAAGGAACTATGTTAAAGATATGATTACAAAGTTCAAGATGCAGGATGCTAAGGTTGTAGGTACTCCTATGGAGGTCAATAACAAGTTAAGTGCTCATGAAGGAGAACCTATTGAAGACATTACAAGTTATCAAAGTCTAGTTGGAATATTGAATTATGCAACCCTAACTAGGGTTGATATCTACTATGGAGTAAGTGTGCTTAGCCAACTTATGCACACTCCTAGGAAACCTCACATGGATGCAGCCAAAAGGATTTTAGCTATTCACTGATGGCGATTGGGTAGGATCGAAAGATGATAGATGGAGTACATCTGGATATCTATCTTTTGCAGGTACAAAGCCCCTTTTTTGGTCTTCCAAGAAACAACGTACATTACCACTCTCTTTAACTGAAGCTAAATTCAAAGGATTGGCAAATGCAACTCAGGAAGCAATGTGGATCAAGACCGTATATACAAATTTAGGGCTAGATTTTGGAACTCCATATATATTTGGAGACAACATGAGTTCTTTGCATTTAGTTGTTAACCCTATCTTTCATGCCAAGACTAAGCATGTAGAAGTCCATTAGCACTTTGTTAGAGAAAAAATTGCAAGCAAAGGGATGCAATTGTCTCATGTATCTACACAGATGCAATGTGTAGACATGATGACCAAAGCACTTGATGAAAGCAAACTCAACACGTCCAAATCAGTGATTAGAATGCAAGAGATACCTATGGAATGAAGACTCAAGCATGTAAAAGGAAAAGCTTGAGAGAATCTCATAGCATTACCAGTTGTAAGTCACAAAAACTAAGTGGTTGGAATCAAATCAATTGGAATCCTAAAAGGTAGGATCACTTTTAGGTGGAAGATTCAAATTCAAATTAAGAACACATCTATAAAGGACTCTCATTTTTAGTCGCTAGTAGTAGAGCAGAAGAAGGACACATTGAGCTTCATTCTTGTGGGTACACTACAACCATACATGTATGAGTAAGCCTAAATCATATCCTTTGTATCATACATTCATAATATTACACATTTGGTTCAAATTATGCAAGTTATCTCATGCCTACCATTGTCTACTGCTAAGCTCTCATTTTGGTGAACTTGTTTTGAGGTGTTCTCTGTGTATACTTATCCAATCAATGTGATTCAACTTGGTATATGTAGCTTACACCTTCTAGGTCTAGGTTATGAAGTTTCAGTTCATTTGGGTAAGTATTTTGGGAGATAAAGTCTCTGCAAGCTACCTATGTTTGCTCACTATCATTCTCCTAAAAAGTTGGGATTACACCCCTAACTTCTTAATGTGATTTCTCAGCATACACTTATCCTAAATTAGTGAAATAACTTCTTATTGGAAGCTTTGGACTTTAATTGGATATTTATAAAAGCCCTTGGGTCAATTGTAATCACTAAGTGAACACTGAGTGGAATACAGAGTAGGTGCAAGTCCCAAAATAGCAAGTTTTTGCAACTCTTCAATCTTAGAAGTAGTGTGTTTTGACATAACTATTTGAAGGTGATGCTCCAAAGTACATTATGGTTCCAAATGCATATTTGGGAAGCTAAAGGTGTCTACTAAGGTACTCTAAAGCTACATTGGCAAGTGTAGAGTAGACCACCTCATTTTTGCAGTGTATCCAACCATCTCCTCACAGTCCTCTCTATCCAAACTTGAGACACTTTGTAAACACATGTGAAGCCCATATTTTTGGATCAGCATGGGATAAAACATCAATGTATAATGTTATATACAACTTAATAAAATGGAGTTGTTGAAAGAAAGAACATATCTCTTATGGAGATGGTAAGCTATATGGTCAAACATGAGGCTTTACCACATAGCTTCTAGATTGAGGTTGTTATGTGTGCAATATATGTACTTAATAGCTTTCCCACCAAAGCAATGCAATCTATCACTCATATGAGGCTTGTCATAATCGCAAGCCATGTATTGTTCATCTATGTGTCTTTGGTTGTCGAACATATGCAATTGTGCTTGAAGAACTCAATGATAAAGAAGTTAAATGTAATTTTTTGGGGTACGATTCTGAAAGCAAATGCTATCGACTATATCATCCATAGATTAAACACATTTTGGTTAGCTATGATCTTTTTTTTCTGGAAATGCATCTTGACCATTACTTTCATGTACCAAGGAGACTTCAATTAGCTCTAGAGATGTGTATGACACTTTGCTTCCTCTTTTTACAAGTGGAAAATCAAGTGCTAGTCCAAATGAGGAAATTTCTTAACGTTTAGAGGTTCCACATGATGATCTAGATCATTCCAATTCTAATATAGAGGAGGCAAACACTATTCCTAAATGGTTGGTGAAGACTTTGAGAGAAAATTAGATGCAACTTTGTCATATGCTACCCGCTAAGGCTATGATAGTGCTTCCTTTGCATCAAGTTTCTATGCAATGGATGCCTCTACAATTTGTGATGACAATGATACTATTTCTTTTGATGAACCAAAAAATTCAATAAATTGGATGGTTGCAATGCAATTAGAATATGATTCTATTATGAAGAATGGTACCTAATCTTTATGTGATTTTCCTCCAAGCAAAAAGGCCATTGGTGCTAAATGGGTATATAAGCTAAAATGTAAACTTGAGGGAACACTTGATAGGTATAAGGAAAGGCTTTTTAAAAAAGGTTTTGTGCAAGATAGAGGCATTGATTTTGATGAGATTTTTGCACCCACATGTGGAACGACCACCATTCATAGCATTTGTGACCTTTCGCTCATCATCATGTTAGAATGTACATGAGTTGGGCATTAAAACTCCATTCCTAGATGGTGATGTACATGAAGAAGTGTATGTATTTCAGCCCCATGGTTTTGTGTAGAAAGGGCATGAAAATAGTGTATAGGTTGAAAATGGCATTATATGGTTTGAAGCAAGCACCACATGCTTGGTATGAAAAGATACATGCCTACTTTATTGCACAAGGTTTTGAGAATAGTCCAACTGAGAGCACCTTATATGTTAAGCATCTGGATTATGTACTTTTGATCATTCTCATGATCATTGGTCCTAATTAGAAGCATATTGTTGAATTCAAACTGATTTTCATGCTCTTTTGAGATATCAGATTTAGGGCATTTGCATCATCATTTAGTTCATGCAAGTTGAGGGAGGAATATCTTTGTGCCAAACAAAACATATTAATGCATTAGTGTAGCATTTTGGACTTGAAGATTGTAAATATATTACCACTCCTACAAAAATATGTCAACATTTGAGTCTTCATGATGCTGGAGATGCATTTGATGTTGTTCTCTATTAGATGACTATTGGATGCTTAATTTACATATACATAACTCAGACTCATATTGAGTTTGCTATATCTCATATGAGTAGGTTTATGCATTGCCCATGTGTCAAGCATTGGCAGACGATTAAGCACATCTTTTGCTACTTGAGTGGTGTCTGATGACTTGGATTGTGTATTCCCAAAGAGGGATCATTGAGTGGTGTCTGATGACTTGGATTGTGTATTCCCAAAGAGGGATCATTACCATCAGATTTACATGTTTTGTGTGACTTAGAATGGGTTGGTTGCTATGCCACTTATGTGTCCACTAGTGGTTTTTGCTTCATGCTTCATGGCTCATACATATCTTTGTTGAGCAAGAAACAGCCTACTATGGCTAGTTCTAGTTGTGAGGTTGAGTATAGGGAAGCCTTCACACTCTTGTTGACTGTGTGTGGCTCAGACCCCTTTTGGTTCATTTGGGTGTTGGCCAATCTTCTGCCACCACCATCTTCATTGAACATCAGAGTGCATTGGTAGTTGTGAGGAACCCCATGTTCCATGCTTGCATAAAGCACATTGAGGTGCACTATCATTATGCAAGGAGAGATTCTTTGTTGGAGAGATTAGTTTGGCATATGTGCCAACATAGGATAACGTTGTATACTTTTTCACCAAGGCTCTACCTATGGAGAAGTTTGAAGCTTTCTACAAAGATTTAGGCTTACTTCTTTTTGTGGATTGATCTCCCTACACGTAGATTTGCAATTCTTTATACATGAGTGCCAATTCCTTGTTCACTACATCACACCTAGGGGGTAATTGTTGATATATTTTGGTAGTGATGTGTGCGAACACACTTTCGACCATCACGGCACTTTCTTCCCTCTTTACCATGTCTTTTTCCCTTGTCTTGTATATACGCCTATAACCCTAATTAGTTACTTATCTTTTTACATTCACTTGGTAATCTATTCAATGTTGTGTTGTGCTCCAAGCTTCTTCTTCTTTCTTGTATTGTTTTTGTTCTTCCATAGAACTCAAACACCAACAAAGATATCCTTAGGACGTGGGAAAGATTTGTTCTTCCAATGATGATTATATTAGAATGTATGGATGTAATGATCCATAGCTAAGGAATATATATATATATATATATATTCATGCATAGTCATTTTCAAGGGAAAGGGAAAAGTGGAGGCAATAGGAAGATAAAATATTCACAATGGTTAGATTTAGTTAAAGAATCTAGAGAAGAATTTTTTATCTCCAACCATAAGCTTCACTCACAGTTGTTGACATTGGAGATACTTGGAATTGTGTAATGATTTTTTTTGTAATAAATTGATCCGTCCAAGTGGTAACCTCTATTTCATGTTTTTTCATGAGGATAATGATTAGGCACCAATTAGAAAGGTTGGTACTCAAGAGTTATCTACAATTTGTAAGCACACTTCTTATGGGACTTTGTTTTATCATAGGCATGCTTAGAGAGAGTACATCAATGGCATAAGAAAGGATTTTCAAAAACGTATTTGGATTGATAAGAGTGGAAATCAACATTCTTCAATTGACTTGGCTAAATAGATAAAGAGAAATAAGAAACGCTTAGGTTTAAGCCTTGAAGAAACTTTTGTAAAAGTCTCAACCTAGCTGATGTATTGTGCAATGCAATCTCGATATCCTTGGACCCTTTGCCTCAAGAGAAGAGTGGAATATTTTGTGTTAAAGATGAAGGAAGCATGGTTCAACTCTGTGTCAAAAACCAGTCTCGTTGATGTTGTTGAGATCAGTGCCTAAACATCTGTATGTTACAAGGTCCATATCCAGTGCTTTTGGTTCAAGAGATAAAAAATAGAGTAAAATCTTTCTAGGATTATAGTTTTCGTATAGATGGAAGACTAATGCTCCTACATTATCAAGAAACACATCAGAACATGCAATAAAATTTATGAAAAGGGTACTAATTATTGTTGATGAGATGTCCTCCACATGGGTATGAAAGCAATCGGTAGAAGGTGTAGACTCCCAAGGATCATTATGTCTATTCTAAGGTATGGACCAAATGTTGAAACTATGATCAATAAAACTTCATATAAATAAAAGAATGATGGAGCAGTTGCTACATATATTTTCATTCTTGCAACTGTATGGCTGCTAGAGAACATGCAGTGAAATCTATGAAAAGGGTGTTAATAAATTTTAAGATGTCCTGCACATGGATATGGAAGCATTCAATAGAAGGTATAGACTCCCAAGCATCATTATGTCTATTCAGAGCTACAAACCAGTTGATAATTACGAACAATAAAGTTTTCTCAAAACTAAAAGATTGGTGGAGAAGCTCGTACAGATATATCTATTCTTGCTAGACATCATCCGCCTACAAGTCTGCACATGGGCTTCTCTAGAGTGCAGAACCTAGATTTCCACCTATCATACATGCAAATTGAAATCCTCCTAGACACAAATGTGCATAGAAGCTACTCTAATACTAATCTCCAAGTTTCAACACTATGGGACTCAAGGAGATGGAGTCGCATGCAGACCTTTCCTTCACTCCCAAAGATTCTTGTCTTCCAACTCCCCATAGATTTCTCGAGATGGGTGTCCAAGTGGCACATGTCCCGTCTTTCTTACCTCAAGCTTTAAAAAGATGGAGTCCCTATCGTCTTCTCATCAAAACCTATGACTTCCGTTTGATGATAAAAATTCACTAAATGTTTTGCATCACTTGTTTTTTCATGTTAGAAACCTACGCCTTGTGTTGAGATCATACTGTTTTCTTTTGAACGTGTTGATATCATAACTCCATGTGTTTCCACCCGACAACCAAACTAGCCTTACTACTTTCACATGTTGTGTTGTATGCCCCGAATTTCACATGTT
Source organism: Ceratopteris richardii (assembly GCA_020310875.1). Lineage (NCBI taxonomy): Eukaryota > Viridiplantae > Streptophyta > Polypodiopsida > Polypodiales > Pteridaceae > Ceratopteris > Ceratopteris richardii. Next base: position 111,320,365 of record CM035428.1, read on the forward strand.
GTGTTGTATGCCCCAAATATGGGGTCTGAAATGTTTTCATTTTTTAATAGAAAAATGATTTTTTATTAAAAACGATTTTCTTTAAAAGACGTTTGGCCAAACTCTACTCTCCTAGATGTGCTTGAATTAATTGAAAGTACAGATAAAGGCCGGCTTAGTGTACATGGGACCCCCGTGTCCCATAAAGCCAAGGTTAGATGCTTGCACGATCGAGATTATAGAGTCCAAAAGCCCACTAGGGTAGAGCTTGGGAAGGGATAGCCCTAAAGTCTAATAAGAGAACTTGTTTAGATGAGCCCAAAGGCCAAAGATGGAATGCGCTTGACCTAGAGGTCGCAACATGTTTTTGATCCAAAACAATAGTCCACTCACCAAGAGGGTCTAGTTCATCTTACCTTTATATGTAGGTGGTGTCCCAAGTAGTACACGGGGTTTGAATCCCTACCCCCACCCCAAAGGTAGGAAGCTAAACAAAAATGTCACCGGCAATAGGAATATGGAAACAAGAATGATTATTAAACTAGCAAAGGAACGAGACATTTATAGGCTCAAATGACATTTATGCCACCAAAATGAAGATAAAAAGAACGCCATAATTACTTTATAAAATCTTCAAAGTCTCAAACCTACTTGCTTCACTCGCACTCCTTGAGTCTTTTTTGGATACACCCCAAACTTTTCACTCGGAATGATGCAGCATTAGAAGCATGTCTAGGTCAAGGTATACTATCGCTAAAAAACACAAGAATGTCGCATCTCTACCACATCTACTACAATATGTAGATTTGTGTGTGCGATGGCCATTCCAATACTCGTGATCAATAGGATCCATGTATGACAGAGGAAGCTACAAAAGAAGAGGAAAGTACTAAATACCTTCTCAATGACTTATGGATTTGGGAAAGGACAAAGAAATCACAAAAGAAGTATGGAAGAAAGAGAGTAATCATGATATCACTTCTATAATGCAATGGAAATAATAATGATCCCCCTTCTTGTTGGGAATCTGATCCTCCTTCTTGCTGGGAATCTATTTTATGGCACCATATCGAGCAATTATTGTATGCCTGACAAGCTCTAGATACTAGCTAGAAGCCATTATGTAACTTTCTTCTCAAATCTATGAATGGAATGTATGTGTTTATTATATATGACTTCTCTCTCATGTACACAATTTTTAACTTCTATGTTTTCGTCCTCCATCTTCGCCTTTCATCCGTTGAGATCCATGTTCGCTTTCATAAGTTGTTTTTATATGCCTTGTTGTCGCATAGAAATTAGGATGAATATGTGTGTGAGAGAGAGATCATTAAAATCTTGTTCCTTCCGCGTACGTACACACCCATCCTTCCCCCCTTCTCTCTCTCTCTCAAACACACACATAGACACACACACAGGAAAAGCGGATAGATACCCTTTTTCCAAACAAGAAGCCCAAAAGTTTCATATAACATTTCGACAGACGGATTACAGAGAATGAGTTAATTCATAGAATAAAGGAAGATATGCATTCTGGCAAGAAAGGTAGCCACAAAGTCTTGCGCTTATGGTGTCTACCATGTAAGGCCTTCACCAGGTAAGAATATGCGAACTAGTGGACAAGAATCCCACAGTTCGAGAACACGTTTCCATAGCATAATTTCTGTTCTGTAACGTAGCTGACACTACAAATATGCAGAGGAAAGACCTTACTTGACAATAGCTACATCATATCATGCATGATTAAACCATTTGTTCACTAAGTGACGGCAAACTATGCGCTGCGTAACATTTTCTCATGAGCTTAGCTATGTCAGATTTCTGAACTAAAATGCAACGGCGGAGGCATTTCAGTCATGAGCATGGTTTGCGAGCGTGACGATGTGATCTATCGCGACATCAAAACAACTAATTAGAATCCTACTCAGCATACCCTCATGAAGCGTGCACGCAGGCTCATGCATGCCGGAGGCATGCGACTTCCTCAGATTGAGTGAGTCCATATGTGCGAAACGGAGTACGATGCATGTGCACAAATGCGAAGATTTGATGCTTTACCGCAAAAGCTACTCTGCCAACCTTTTCAGAAAAAGACCTGCTTTTTCTACGAGAGAAGAAAAGCCAATAGGGAATGAGACAATCTGCTTGCCATGCACAATTGGGTAACTTCTATCGCATTCGGATACATCACAAAGTTATTCCAGATTTTTCGTTCTTTTTTCCTTTCCTATGTATATAACAAACTCCGTTTTTTGCTTTTTGCCTTTTTGCGGAGTGATTTTTATTTCTTTTTTCTTTTCCTATGTACTTAACAAACTCCGCTTTTTGCTTTTTGCTTCTTTTTTTTTGGATTTTCTGTTGTTTTTCGCCGTTATCGACATCGACAGAAGGTATTTGCAACTACTTTTCACTTGAATGTGGAAACGCCAATACATGAAATAATCAGAAGCACACTCAGCTCGTAGAAAATAAGCTATGATTATCGGTAAAGGAGATGCAGAAGGAGTAGAACATGAGTGAGAACGCACATGGACGCCTCCATACAGTGCCTTTAAATACGCAAAAACGTATGAATGAAGGAGCTTAAGCTCAACTCGTATATAAAACGATTCACATAGGGCGGCATAACTTCGCTGAGACATAGTATGTTGTAGTGTGTTCAATTCACAAATAATGGTGATAGCTTCTGGAAATCAAAATTTATATCTCATATATTATTAGTTGAAAATTATAAACTACCAATCAAAATCTTCTGTCGAGAGGGGCACAAATGTGTTTCGAGGGAGGGAGTCTGACTCAAGGAATGGTGGTCCCAAAATTCTTCCATTTTTAAAATCAAATTAAATCATGCTTGGAAGCACTCACTGTGTCGTCGTGCACTGTAAACCCACTAATACTTTCATAACACAAGAAGATCACTTCATAGACTCTACTAAAACAAAGAGAAAAGCCTGTTTGAAATCTTTTTGTGACCATCATTGTTACAAAAATGGTCTTAAGTCAAAGAGCTACTCTTTTATCAAGAAACCATTTTTCATCCTACACAGAGCAAGCGTGTCCTGCAACACTTGGGGTTTGAGCTCGTGTCTCCACCCTAAGGTGATGCGCCAAACCACGGCCTTGTGCATGCAAACTCAAATGATAAAAAACTTTCTTTTCTTTCTTTAAAAGGAAATTGGACCTTAAAGCATAATCTCTTTGGATTAGTTTGAAATAATTGAAAGTATAAGTGAAAACAGGCATAGTACCCATGGGACCCTTTGTGTTCCAGAAGGGGGGTTGGGCAAGGAGGTGTTAGATGCCTTCTGGCACCTCTTTTCAATGATCTCCTAGCCAAGTGGATTTTGTATGAAACCACTTCAATTCTCTATTGGGCCTTAGGATCATAGCGTCCCAAGCCTTAAACTAGTCATCCTTCATGTTTTGTATTCTTGGACATACTAGGCATCTAACTGCTGCATTCTAGGATACCAGGGATCACATGGGTATTAAGCCCACCTTCACTTGTGCTTTCAATTTATTCAAAGTAGTCAGAGGAGATAAGGCTTCAAAGTGGAACTTTTTCAAAAAGAAAAAAACCATTTTTATTCTCCTTGCCTCACTACACGCCATGACATCTTAGCTTCCAGGGTACATATTTGCATTACTAGGCAAAAAAACCAAGACCTACAAAAGTGTTCCTTATTTAAACATTCAATGACCTTTATAATCAAAGTAGATAAGGTAAAAGGGAAATTCCTCTCTTGTAAATGCTTAGAGCTCTCTCAATCTTACATCTTGTTTTCTCATTACGATAAAATTCAATTCTTTATTAGTCCTTTTCCAAGGTGCACTAGTTTACGAAGTTCAAGGTTTCAAAGGATAATATATTAGCTAGAGGAAGAAAATCAAGGCGCAAAAAATACAACGGCTATAAAAATGTTCGTCCACAAGAAAACATTCGATTGATTGTTTTCATCCTAATATTAAGAGATGAACGTCTCACGTATATATGCGAAAGAAGCATCCTATCACACACATGGATGATATCACACACATGGATGATATCTTGGTTGCATCTCCCTATCTTCATAACGATTATCTCATATAATTTCTCAATTAGTAAGGACACGTCCTTGTACCTTTCTCATCCACTTTACACTTGAAGTATGCTTTGGGAAGAGGAACTTTCTAGCCTCTCATCCATGGTCCTAAGGATCATCCTCTAGGAAAATATAACATTTTCTTTTGGCCCTCAGTTCCACTTTGTCCTCATTATGGTATTGAAAGGCATATGGAAAGGGTTCTCTAATTGTTACTTCCCGCTGAACCCTATATACCATCTCTATGTCTTGTTTTCCCCTATCCATCTCCTTAAGAAAACTCTTGGAAATGCAAAGTGAAAATGGAAAACTATTAACTGTCTACCATATTCCATCATATGCACCTAAATTGTAGATTAGTATTCCCATAAAATCAGCACCACCATAGTGGAATAAATCTATAAATATGATAGATCTCGATTGGAGTAATAATATGTAAGATAATGTGGGATTTTATGGAGATAATAAACCATATTTATTAGAATAAAGTACCATAAAAAATGTGATTAAATATAATTCTTAAAATTAAACTACAACCTATGAATATCTGTCATCCTAGTTCACATATAAGAAATTCTTAGAAATATAATTAAATCTGTACATTCCACTATGCAGCAAGTCCTCCACTTTTCATCCACATAGGTTGGAGTAGGTTCTTTGGAAGAGTCTCTAATACCAATATAGTTGTAGCTCATATCTCTAATAGCACTATAATGCAAGCTCATATCCTTCCTCTTCCCCTTAGTTTCCCGTACAAATGGATTTGCATTCCTCTACGAGATGCAAATAATTCTTGAGTACAACCTTCATAATTGGTTCTTGGTCATTATCCTTATGAAAAAGCATAACATAAGAGGGTTACTGCACCAACATATCAAATTTATGACGAAAACCCATTCCAAGTATCTCTAATTCCAACAACTAAAACTTCCCATGTAGTTGAAGCTCATGATTGGAAATAAGATATTCATTTCTAGATTCTTTAAATCAAATTTAACTTGATGACTATTTATCTCCCTATTTATTTTAATAAGATATTGCCACTCCTACCTAAACAAGCTAGAATATAAATTCTCAATCTAGATATTTATATAGGATTAAGCTAAATCTCCTTTCTCAAGCGACAAATCCCTAGTAACAATTATCTCTATAAGTAAGCGAGATTTACTTCCTCTAAGGCAAACCTCTAAGCCCTCTACAACGTGAACATTTTCCACTTTTCCTTCCCCTTCAAACAGAATATGGATGAATATTCCTACATCCATTCCCTAGGAATGGATCATTATATCCATACGTTCTAGAATGAAGATTAAATCTTCCTCATATTCTAAGGATATCGTACTGATAAACGTCTTCTTCTACTTCGATGGAAAAAGATCTCCATGGATGATGAATCCTTTTCTCCCTATCCATATATTAAACTTTCTCAGAAGGAAATAGTTTCAATTGCCCTATATGAGTGGATCGTACTTCCAATCCATGTATTATATAACAGTAAATTACATAAATATGATATTACTCCAATGAAATCCAATGAAAAATAGATTCTTATAATTTCGCTAATGCTTCAAATCAATTAAATTGGTTTAAATTAATAACTGATTATGTATATCCTTATAAACTCAAACTATTTGATCTTTACGTGGTACTTCTTCAAGTGTTTTTTTATTGTGTCATACTTCCTTGATACCATTTATTTCTTTGTATACTCCAAACATATCCTTTGGATCTATGCTCTAACTCTTCTTAACTATCACGTGAAACCATATAGGCACCCTTCGACACTCTCTCATGAAAGCCATCTTTATGATTCTTTCTTATCGGTTTACTTATTGGTTTAACGAGTATGTTTTAACTGTTTCTTTTTCAATTAATATTATGTACTACGTTTTTCAGTATCCCATAGTCTTATATCTACTTTGTGGACTCTTTTGAAGGCACCAATCCTTCACTAACGTGGAGATAATTATGTATACTTCATAATCATCCCACAGCTGCAACTTTCTAATATGGATATTGGTTTTAATAAAGGTCTTTATCCTTCTCCTTAGTAACCTTGGAAATAATTCCTTTAGGATTTATGGTTATCAAAATACATTATTACTTTCTTATTCTTAAATATTGTCTAAATCTGCCACTCTAATGTGCATGTTCATGTGCACATAGTGCAGCCCACCTATGTCCAGGCCCCCTATAACACATAGTCCCTTGCCCAAAAATTAATAATATAACCTTATCGAGATCGAGTAAGGCCTATTCATAGAGAATACAACCAGATATTTAAGTTCCAATATAGGTGAACCCAATGTTCTTGGAGATCGAGGTCTACGGAAGCACGCAAATAGCACAAGGAAGAAGAACAAGCTTGGAGCACAACACACATTACTGAATGTGTTACCACTAGAATACACAAAGATAAGTAACATGTTAGGGGAATATGCATATATACAAGCCGGGACAAAAAAACCTTTTAAAGAGGGGAAAGAGTGCCCTTATAATCGTAGTATGTTCATACACATCATTAAATATATCAACAATTCCCCTGTGGGAGTGATGCAATGAACAAGGGGCTAGTAGTCATATATAAGAAAGTGTCAAGCTATGTGGAATCAATCCACAAAAGGACGTAAGCCCAAATCTTTGAGAAAACCTTCAAACTTCTCCCTAGGCAGAGCTTTCGTGAAAAGGTCTGCAATGTTCTGATATGAGGGCACATATGCCAAGCTGATCTCTCCAACAAAGAACCTCTCCCTGACATAATGATAATGCACCTCAACGTGCTTAGTGCGAGCATGGAACAAAGGATTCTTCACAACTACCAATGTGCTCTGACTTTTCATGAAGATGGTAGTGGTAGAAGACTGACCAACACCCAAATAAGCCATAAGATGTTTGAGCCACACATACTCAACAGTCACTGTGAAGGATGCCCTATACTTAGCCTCACAACTAGAAGTGGCCATAGTGTGCTGCTTCTTGCTCAACCAAGATATACATGAGCTACCAAGCATGAAGCAAAAGCCACTAGTGGACACATGAGGGTCATAGCAACCAGCCTAGTCAGAATAAAAAAAATCATACAAATTTGGCGGTAGTTATCTCCCCTTGGGATAAAACAATCCAAGTAATCGAGTACCACTCAAGTAGTGAAAGATGCGCTTAACTGCCTTCCAATGCTTGACACTTGGGCAATGCATAAACTTGCTCATCTGTGACACAACAAACTGAATACCTTTGCTACACATTCTTGATGAACGTCACCAGCTTATATACATTGGGGATCATTTTCAATGGAGAAAAGGAAGTGGAATGAGCTTTTGATTTTCCATATTGGGGTACCTTCTTTAGTGAGGTATGTTATTATTACTCTCCATGTGGAAGACCAAATCGCTATGAAAAAAATTTGTTTAAGTTATGTGATAAAACATATAGTAGCTTGGTCAGCCACTGACTGTACGTTGGATCGCGTCTATAAAACCTTAGCAATTTTGTGAATTGTGTGGTTTCTCTATACTTTACACTATCAAGCATCTAGGGCTCAACTTCTTAATATGAGGGTATCATCATGAAGCTCTCATGAGTGGGAATCCACCATGCTCGGTGCTCATCACATCAGTTCACTACTATCAGATCTATTTAAAGACAAAGGGTTTTTGTTGATGTGCTAGCAAAGCAAGCACCCACCCATCCACTGCTGGCTAGGAAGGCTTATGATCAAGGCATAGACCTTGGAAAAACTTTTCATGTGAGTCATTGAATTCACCATTGGCATTGTTGGCTATGTATGAGGAAGGAAAATCAATGATTAAGGAAGACAAAGTAGTAGCCTTTCTTGGGAGGCCACCTATTCTAGTAGTGTTCCCCCCAAGACTACTTAATAGTAGATTTTCCTACCACTAAGCTCTAGTTTCTTGGTGATTGTAGGAGTGAAGATACTTAAGGTTAACATTATTTTGGAGCCTTAAAGGAGTTCTCTTAGGCTCTCTATGCAAGAGAATGAGAAGTACAACCACCATATGCTAGAGAGATGACTCTGATCCTCCCAACCATATGCCTCTATATATAGCTCTCTCTAGGGGATTGCCTTCTTTGGCAGGCCAATACTAACCATCCATGTGTCAGCTATGTAACTGCATGTGTGCCAAGTGGCCATTCCACTTGAGTTAACTCAAGTGGATGCTTCTAGAAGGCTCTCGATCTCATTCGACAAAATACTCTCCCCATGTACCCCATGCGGATTGAACCCAAGACCTCCTCAAGCCTAGGGGAGGCTCCTAGGATAGTTATTGTACAAATTGATCTAATTATCACTCGAGTGGGTGTTGGGAGATCCATAGCAATTGCTGATTACTAAAAGTCACTTCTAAGGTCATATCTTTATGGACGGCATTCTCAACAAGCAAACAAAAGATAAAAGCAAACAAGTGAGTTTAAAAAGATCCATTGAAAATCTTTTGGCATAACAACAATTGCTCTAGCTGAAGTAATGGCCTATTATTCATTCAAGGGTTTGTGTAACTTTTTTGAGAACGTGGAATGCTTAGAAGCCATAGAGGGAAAGAAAGGAAATAATAGAACCATTGAGAAGTGCAAGAAATATTCTAAATCAAGCCATCTAGAGTAGAAAGTGTTGGACAATTGCTTGTGTACTAGAACCAAGAAATCAGGGAGTACTTCAGCACTTTGAAGCTCAAAGAAGAATTCAAAAATGAAATCCAAGCAAGAGAAGCCAATAACTTTAAGTTTCATCTACTTGCATCCACCTAGTTGCCTTAGTAGAGCAATCCATGAATTGAATAGAGAAATCTTGGTAAAACAAATCCTACTTTAGCATCAAAGTCTAGGGCGAATAGACCTTGAAATTTGGGAATTCGTGAAGGTATTTTTCATAATTTTGGTAGTATATAATCTTGAGAGGAAATTCTTATCCTTAGAGGAAGTTACCTACTAAGATGAGCATAGAAATGATTGCTCTAGAAAACCGATATTTAGGTTAATTCTTACCAAATAGACTCTATCAAGGTAGTGCTTGTATTGAACTAGTTGTGCTTTTCCCTATTTATGCATAGCTAGAGTCATTTTCTATAGGTATCTTTGGACAGTCACACTATCTATTGTCTATCAAGAATAAATTGTCCAAATGAACAACTAATATTGGATACTTATAGAGAAATTTCCAAACGACTAAGTGCTTTAGTTAGTAAAACAAAACTCTAATTTTTCTCAAGTGAAGTAAGTGAGAGCTTGAAATCCTAAGGAATCATGATCAAACACCCTAAGAATTTTGAAGGGGTCTAGATGCATAAGGACCAAGGAAGTACTCTCAAACTCTTTACTTCTCAAAATAAATGAAATAAATTCTTTTGATGCGAATAATACAAATTTTTTAAGAGTATGTTAATTACCAAGAGCTTATTCCAAAGAGGAGCATGTCTTCTAGAAAGATCTTAGGATACTTCTCATGTATTCAACACAAATACTTGTGTAGTTTTAATTTCAATTCTTTGCATCTGTAGAGGAGGTACTGGGGTGCTTATGTTAACAAATGTAGACAATATGCACTTCCAGTACTTCACCTACTCAAGGGAGGATCTCCTCAGGGAAATATACCCTGTGACATTCATGTGAGTAGGCACAATCTCAATAGACACATGGTGTTGCACACACTTAGAAAGAAAGTTAATGAGAAATGACACTAATGAAGGATGAAACCACTCTTTAGTTTGAAAAGGGACTTCCACGACTTCAGGATGTGACTTCAGGAACATCACAATTGTGAGCAAATGGAACAATATCTTCCAACTTCCTCCCATTAAAGATATCAAGGGTGACAAAGTGACACTTGGCATGACCATTCTTGTGGGGTTGGCGGAAGGAGGGGTGTGAGGTTGGAGGGAGGCACGGAGGCGGAGTGGGTGGGGTGTGTGTGTGAGAGAGAGAGAGAGAGAGAGAGAGAGAGAGAGAGAGAGAGAGAGAGAGAGAGAGAGAGAGAGAGAGAGAGAGAGAGAGAGAGAGAGAGAGAGAGAGAGAGAGAGAGAGAGAGAGAGAGAGAGAGAGAGAGAGAGAGAGAGAGAGAGAGAGAGAGAGAGAGAGAGAGAGAGAGAGAGAGAGAGAGAGAGAGAGAGAGAGAGAGAGAGAGAGAGAGAGAGAGAGAGAGAGAGAGAGAGAGAGAGAGAGAGAGAGAGAGAGAGAGAGAGAGAGAGAGAGAGAGAGAGAGAGAGAGGAACTAGGTGGGAGGGCGGGGGCTGTGGGTGGGTTGGTGTGGGTGGAGGCCACGGGGAAGAAGAGAGAGCAAAGGAGAACCAATGTGCTACAACATCGAATAGAAATATTGTTTGTGCATCATCAAAAGCTTGTGAGCATGTGTGTTTGATATCAATTGCTTGTGATCATCCACCTATATGCACATCAAAGGCATCATTTATATGATTTGAGGATTAGGGAAAACAGTAGCAAGCACAATGCGAGTGCACAAGTAAATGAGAGTGAAACAAGAAATAAGAAGGTGGGTAACAAGTTATCTACAAAAGAGAGAGTGATTTTTTCAGCTCTAATCTCTAGAGCATTATATGATACTCTAAGTGAGTCATATAGTAAAACTAAAGACATGTTCCATTCCATCAACATGGATGAGCTTCATAAGGAATTTATCTTCTTATCTAAGGTTGAGGGTGAGTATGACTTTATTGTCTGCTATAAGAAGGATAATGGGCATGGTGCTCCTTTATTCAAAGATCCATGGGGTCATACCTTGGTCAAGATAAAATGCACCAATGCTAGAGTAAGTCTATGCTACCATCTTGATGTGAAGCGAGAATGTAACACTTGCGTGGATAAGAGAAGCCCATTATATGTATTCCATGAGGATCTAGAGAAATTGGTTGAGAATGGAAATGACGTCCTGGAAGAATCACTAATTACCTCTAATGGCGGACCTAGTGGATTTAGAGAAATCCATTTAGAAAACCTTGGTAAGAACAATCAAGAGTAGATTTACATGAAGATAATGTTTTTCTTGATAAAAAATACAGCAGATTCAAATTTCATGGAAGTTTATTACTCCATGGATACAAGGGAAGCATTCTTGACCCTTGCTCCCATGGATGGGCCTAGAGCACCCTTCTTAATAGTCAATGATCTTAGATCTTCTAAGACTACAACCATAGTATTATATGAGGATCCCATGAAAAGAGAATCATGGGTCTTATTTCAAGATCCTTAAGATACGTACACATATCAAGGCAAACCTATATTTTTGAACAGTGTTCCTAGGCCAAAATCATCACTCCTTGGTTCACTAATCACCAATCACAGACTCCTTAAGACCTAGGGGATACATGATTCAATCAAAATAGAAACATTAATCTATACTTGCACAAGGTGCACAAATGCCTAAATCCACATAGAAAAAATCCTTTAGAGCCACAAACGCCAATCAAATGACCTCATTTGGGTAGGAGGTTAAGAGCTATGCAAGTTTTCAACTGCATGAGAGTATATGATAGAAATGGAGATATTCATGATCATCTAGTAGAATTTAGACAAATTCTTTGTGCATTACAAATAGAATATGTGATTCAATAAGAAGCTTTTGATCTTACCGTTAGAGGTTGTCCTCTGACATGGTTCCAATCCTTATGGACTGAGAGCTTTGCAAACATAAATACATTGATAGATGAATTTATTGGAGTGTTTTCTAAGAGAGGAGTCAAACATGAAACCTCTTGATGGATCCATTGTTTCAAACAATGAGGTTTGGAATTTGTGAGATTGGCCATACAAAGGTTCAAGGAATAGGTTTGTAGATGCCTTACCCAAGCATTAACTTCATAAGAGAAGATGATATCCATGTTTATAGATGCACTAAGCAATCACGAGATAAGAAAGTAAGTATTCATCAAGAGAACATCTACAATAGACGAGTGTATCAAAGAATGTATTGACTTGGAACATAAGCTTGACTTAGCCAAGGAATCTCCAAAGAAGATTAGTTGTGCTAGCATACAATCAAACTCATCGCTTGATGATCTAATAGATAATTTGGAAAGGAAATTCAATCTCTCATCAAATCTAGATAGAAACAATGATAGGTATAACCTAAGTAGATGTTAACAATAGTGTGGGGGAGGCCATATAATCATGCTTTTTCCTAGACCAAACCATGTTTTTACACATATTTATTCCACTCAACCATGTAAGAATTTTTTGTGGTGTGACATGGACCAAAAAATTACTAATCACTCCACTATAGGCTATTATTATAGAACAAGAAGTGCATGAAAATCACTACCTATGATAAGACCTTATACCTATTAGACTAAACTACATTATCAAAAGAATCAAGCACAATATAAGCCAAATATGAATAGGACTCCACAATAGAATGCTCGAACACCAATAACATATCCAAATTGGGAATTCTCTTATAGCCAAAGATAACAATAGTTTGCTCAATGGCCACCACAAAGATTCTATGGGTGAAATCCAACACAACCTATGCTAGGACACCAATCTGCTAGTCGAGGCGAGTTCATTCCACTAAAGTACATAGTGGAAGAGAACCTTGAGAGAGCTCTAGTGCCATTTGATCCACAAACTAACTCAAGAAACAATGAAGGATCATAGGAATATGGTTATGATACCCGGTAGTGATGTGTGTGAACACACTTAGGACCACCTAGGAACTTTTTTTCCTCTTTAGAAGGCCTTTTTACACTATCTTGTATATATGCCTATAACCCTAAATAGGTACTTATCTTTCTACATTCACTTGGTAATTCATTCAATGTTATGTTGTGCTCTCAAGCTTCTTCTTCTTTCTTCTATTGTTTTTGTGCTTGTGCAAAAATCAAAATCCAACAAACATATCCTTAGGACATAGGAAAGAGTTGTTCTTCCAATGATGATTCTATTAAAACATATGTGTATGATGATCCATACCTAAGGAATGAATATAGGAATATTTATCCATAGTCTTTTTCAAGGGAAAGGGGAAAGTGGAAATGTTCAATCTATAGAGCCATTTTCTTTATATGGATATAGAGGGATTAGAATTTGACTTTAGAGGAAGTAAGCCTAGCTTACTCATAGGGAAAATTCTTAATAGGGATTGGTCTCTTGAGAAGGGAAGTCTAGCTTAAATCTAGACATCAAGTTTTTATTTCCAACCATGAGCTTCAACTACATTAGGAGTTTTAGTTGTTAACATTAGAGATAGTTGGAATTGTGTAATTGCTTTTTCCTCATAAATTTGATCCGTTGGAGTGGTAACCTCTACTTCATGTTTTTCCATGAGGATAATGATCAAGGACCAATTCGAAAGGTTGGTAGACAATAGTTATCTACAATTTGTAATCACGTTTCTTATGGGACTTTGGTCTATTATAGGCATGCTCATAGATAGTACATCAATGGCATAAACAAGGATTTTAGAGAGTGTATTTGGATTGATAAGAGTGGTAATGAACATTCTTCAATTGAATTGGCTAAATAGATAAAGAGAAATAACGAACACTTTGGTCTCAACCTTGAAGAAACTTCAGTAAAAGTCTGAAGCTAATAGATGTGTTGTACAATGCAATCTCGGTATCCTTGGACCCTTTTCCTCAATAGAAGAGTGCAATATTTCATGTTAAAGACGTAGGAAGCATGGATCAACTCTGTGTCGAGAATTAATCTTGTTGATGTTGTTGAGATAAATTCCTAAACATCTGTACGTTACAAGGTCCATATCCAATGCTTGTGGTTCAAGAGGTATAAAATAAAATAAATTCTTCTTAGGATTATAATTTTCATATAGATAGAAGCCTAATGTTCCTACATTATCAAGGCACACATCAGTATGAAAAGGGTTCTAAATATTGTTGAGATGTCCTGCACATGGATATGGAAGCAGTCGGTAGAAGGTGTACACTCCCAAGGATCATTATGTCTATTCTAAGTTATAGACCACTTGATAGGTATGATCAATGAAATTTCATATAAATAAAAGAGTGATGGAGTAGTTTCTATATATAGTTTCATTCTTTCTAGTGTCTGGCAGCTAGAGAACATGCAATAACAACTATGAAAGCAGTATTAATAATTTTTAAGATGTCTTGCACATGTATATGGAAGCATTCAATATAAGGTATAGACCCCAAGCATCATTATGTCTGTTTTGAGCAACAAAGTAGTTGATAATTATGAACAATAAAGTATCACAAAACTAAACGATTGGTGGAGAAGCTCGTACAAATATATGTATTCTTGCAAGTGTGGGCTAGCTAGACATCATCCTCCTACATGACCGCACATGGGCTTCTCTAGAGTGCAGAACCTAGATTTCCACCTGTCATACATGCAAACTGAAATCCACTCAGACACACATGTGCATATAACCTTTTCTAATACTGATCTCAAAGTTTCACCACTATCGTACTCAAGGAGATGGAGTCACATGCAGTCCTTTCTTTCACTTACAGAGATTCTCGTCTTCTAACTCCCCATGGATTTCTCCAAATGGGTATCCAAGTGGCATATGCCTAGGCTGTCATACCTCAGGTGGCATACGTCTAGGCTGCCATACGTCAAGACCTAATTAGTTTATGAAATCTTCAAACTCTCAAACCTATTTGCTTCACTCGCACTTTTCTTTTTTTGGATATATCGCAAGCTTTCCAGTTTGAATGATGGAGCATTACAAGCACGTGTAGGTCAAAGTATACTATCGCCAAACACCACACGAATGTCGCATCTCTACCACATCTACTACAATATGTAGTTTTCTATGTGCAATGACCTTCCAATACTCGTGATCAATAGCATCGATGTGTGACAAAGGAAGCTACAAAAAGAAAAGAAAAATACTAAATGCCTTCTCAATGATGTATTGATTTGGGAAAGGATAAAGCGATAAAAAAAGAAGTATGGAAGAAAGAGAATAATCATGATATCACTTCTATAATGCAATGAAAATAAAACTGATCCCCCTTCTTGTTGGGAATCGGATTCGCCTTCTTGCTGAGAATCTATCTTATGGCACCACATCGAGCAATTATTGTATACCCGACAAGCTCTAAATACTAGCTAGAAGCTGCTATGTATCTCTCTTCTCAAATCTATGAAAAGAATGTGTCTTTGTTATATATGAATTCTCTCTCATGTACGCAATTTTTAACTTCTGTGTTTTCGTCCTCCATCTTTGCCTTTCATGCGTTGAGAATATCCATGTTCGTTTTCATACGTTGTTTTTATGTGCCTTGTTGTTCGCATAGAAATTAGGATGAATATGTGTGTGTGTGTGTGAAATTATCATCCTACCCTCTCTCTCTCTTTCTCTCTCTCTCTTTCTCTCTCTCTCTCTCTCTCCCTCTCTCTCTCTCTCTCACATACACACACACACAAAGCGCATAGATACCCTTTTCACAAACAAGAAGCCCAAAAGTTTCATATAACATTTGGATAGACGTTTTACACAGAATCCGTTGAGTAGCCACAAAGTCGTGCGCTTATGGTGTCTACCAGATAACGCCTTTGCCAGATAAGATTATGCCAACTAGTCGACAAGAATCGCATAATTTCTGTTCTGTAACGTAGCAGACACTACAAACATGCAGAAGAAAGACCTTATTTGACAATTGCTACATCATGCATGATTAAACCATTTGTTCACTAAGTGAGGGCGAACTATGCGCTGCGTAACATTTTCTCATGAGCTTAGCAATGTCAGATTTCTGAACAGAAATGCAACGGAGGAGGCATTTCAGTCATGAACATGGTTTGCGAGCGTGACGGTCTGCTCTATCGCGACATCAAGACAACTAATTGGGCTCCGACTCAGAATACCCTCGTGAAGCTTGCACGCAGGCTCATGCATGCCGGAGGCATGAGTCTTCCTCAGATTGATTGAGTCCATATGTGCGAAACAGAGTAGGATGGCATGTACACAAATGCGAAGATTCGATGCTTTTACCGCAAAAGCTACTCTGCCAACCTTTTCAGAAAAAGGCCTGCTTTTTCTACGAGAGCAGAAATGTGAATAGGGAATAAGAAAATCTGCTTGCCATGCATGATTGGGTAACCTCTATCGCATTCGGATACTTCACCGAGTCGTTCCAGATTTTTCTTTCTTTTTTGTTTTCCTATGTATCTAACAAACTCCGCTTTTTGCTTTTTGCCTTTCTGCGGAGTGATTGTTCGTTTGTGGCTTTTCTTGTTGTTTTTCGCTGTTGCAACTTCTTTTCACTTGAATGTGGAAACGCCAATAGATGAAATTATCATAACCACACTCAGCTCGTAGGAAATAAGCCATGATTATGGATAAAGGAGATGCATTAGTTGTTTATAAACAGTAAACGTACATAATATTTTATCCATGAGCTTACGAATAAGAATGACAAAATCAGAATCAACTCGCATATAATCCATCGATCCTTAGGTGGGTTCTGATAGGGCGGCATAACTTCACTGAATCATAGTATGTTCCCGTATGTTCAATTCACAGAGAATGGCGATAGCTTCTCGAAATCAAAATTTATATCTCATATTATTGGTTGAACAACATAAACAACCAATCAAAATATTCTCTTTGAGTGGCACAACTGTGTTTCAACGGGGGGCGTCTGACTCAAAGAATGGTGGTCCCAAAACTCGTCCTCTTTTTAAATCCAATCAAATCTTGCCATATGAAAGCACTTAGTGTGTCGTCGATCAATCCATCGAGCAATGTGAACCCACTGTTACTTTCATAACATAAGAAGACCACTTTGTAGACTCAGCTAAAACAAAGAGAAAAGCCCCTTTGAAACCTATTTGTGGTCATCATTGTTACAAAAATGGTCTTAATTCAAAGAGCCACTCTTTTATCAAGAAAACATTTTTCATCCTACACATGAACAGGGGTGCCTTGTAGCATGCAGGGTTTGAACCCGTGTCCCCACCCCTAAGGTGTCTCGCCAAACCATCGCCTTGTGCATGCAAAGTCAAAAGATAATAACTTTTCTTTTCTTTCTTTAAAAGGAAATTGGACCTTGAATCCTAATCTCCTCGGATTAGCTTGAAATAATTGAAAGTACAAGTGAAAAGAGAGATGGTAAAAGGAAATTGGATCTTGAAGCCTAATCTCCTCAGATTAGCTTGAAATAATTGAAAGTACAAGTGAAAAGAGACATGGTACCTGTGGGACCCTTTGTGTCCCAGAAGGCAAGGGTTGTTAGATGCCTTTTGGCAGCCCTTGCCAATGATCTCTAGGCCAAATACTGGATTTTGTATGAAACTGCTTTCTCTGTTGGATCTTGAGGTAATAGCTTTGCCATGCTAGGCGTCTAACTTCCATGGATATCAATCTTACTTTCACTTTTACTTTCAATCTATTCAACGTAATCCGAGGAGATAAGGCTTCAAGGAGGAACTTTCTTAAAAAGATAAAGCCATTTTTATTCTCCTTGTCTCACTACGCGACATGATATCTTACATTCCAGGGTACATATTTGTTTTACTAGGCAAAAAAACCTAGGGTACCTATTTGTTATACTAGGCAAAAAAAAAACTAAAGTTATAAGAGTGATCCTCATATACACATTCAATGACCTTTGTAATCCAAGGAGATAAGGTAAAAAGGAAATGCCTCTCTTCTTATTGCTTAGATCTATCTTAATCCTACATCTTGATTTTTCATTTGGATAAATTTCAATTCTTTATTCGTTCTTTTCCAAGATGCACCCGTTTCTGAAGTTCAAGATTTCAACGGACAATATATTAACTAATCCATGAGGAAGAAAATCAAAGCGGAAAAAGTACAACGGCTATAAAAATTTTCTTCCACAAGAAATTCGATTGATTGTTTTCCCCCAGACATTAGGAGATGAATATCACACACTTGCTTCTCAATCTAGGTGTTTATCATGGTGATATGGTTTTCTTTCCCCACCTTTGCCTCGAAAGAACTTCTCATGTGTGTGTGCGAGAGAATCATTAAGCATACAAGCTCCTATTACACACATGGATGATATCTTGGCTGCATCTCCCCATTTTCATAACTATTATCCTATATAATTTCTCAATTAGTACGGACACGTGTACGTGTACTTTTCTCATCCAGTTCACACTTTAAGTATGCTCTAGGCTGATGAAAGTTCTAACCTCTCATCCATGGTTCTAAGCTCCACTTTTGGCCCTCAGTTCCACTTTGTCCTTAGTTCTTTTGGCCCTCAGTCCGAGTTTGTCCTCAATGTGGTATTGGAAGTCATATGGAAAGGATTCTCTAATGGTTTCTTCCCATTGGCCCCTATATACTAAGTACTTAGAAAACTCTTGGAAATGCAGAGTGAAAGTGGAAAACTAACAAGTGTAGACTATTACCCCCATAAAATCAGCACCATCATAGTGGCCTAAATATATAAATATGATAGATCGAAATTGGAGTAATAATATGTAAGATAATGTGGAATTGTATGGAGATAATAAACCCTATTTAATAGAATAAAGTCCCATAAGAAATGTGATTACACGTTCTTCTTAAACGTAAGAGAAGAACTCGCTCTCATGCCACTCTAGCTATTCCTAAACTTTTGTGTACTCATAAGTAATAGTTTTACCATAAACTTTTATTTTGTCTATGAAAATGTGGCATCCTAGTTCACATATAAGAAATCCTTAGAAACATAATTTAATCTCTACATCCCACTATGCGAGACGTCCTCCAATTTTATTCCACATAGGTTGGAGTAGGTTCTTTGGAAGAGTCTCTAATAGCACGATATTTGTAACTCATATCTATTAGGACTATAATGCTAACTCATATCCTTCCTCTTCCCATTACTTTTCCATACGAATGAATATGCATAGAATAATTTTTTAGTACAACCTTCGTAATTGGTTCTTGGTCATTATCCTCATGAAAAAACATAGAATAAGAGGTTACTGCGCCAACATATCAAATTTATGTTGAAAAGGTCATCACACAATTCCAAGTATCTCTAATGTCAACAAATAAAACTTCTCATCTACTTGAAGCTCATGGTTGGAAATAACAAATTCATGTCTAGATTCTTTAAATCAATCTAACCATTGTGACTATTTTATCTCCCTATTGCCTTTACAAAGATAGTTTCACTCCTACCTAGGCAAGCTAGAAGATAAATTACCAATCTAGATATTTATATAGGATCAAGATAAATTTCCTTTCTCAAGAGACAAATACTTAGTCTAAATTATCTCTATAAGTAAGGTAGACTTACTTCCTCCAAGGTAAATGTCTAAGCCCTCTATATACCTATAAAGAAAATGGATCTACAACTTGAACATTTTCCACTTTTCCGTTCCCCTTGAAAGAGACTATGGATGAATATTTCAACATCCATTCCTTAGGAGTGGATCATCATATCCATACGTTATAATGGAATCATCATTGGAAGAACAGATCTTCCTCATATTCCAAGGATATCTTATTGATAAACTTCTCCTTCTACTTTGATGTAAAATGCTCACCATGGATGAAGAATCCTCTTCTTCCTATCCATAGATTAAACTTTCTTCCTATCCATGGATGACGAATCCTCTTGTTCCTATTCACACTTCATAAGAATGGATCCTTCTTCCAATCCATGTATTATATAACAATGCATTCCATACCTATGATAGAAATCCAATCGTATATGTTCCCAAATGCTTCAAATCAATTAAATTGGTTAAAACTATCATTTGATTATGTATATCCTTATAAATGCAAGCTATATGATATCTACAATATATTTCTCTAAGTGCTTTTTATTGTGTTGTACTTCCTTGATCACATTTATTCTGTGTACTTCCAAACATATCCTTTGCATCTATGCTCTAAATCAGAGATCTTGTGACATCTACTACACTTTTCTTAACTATCACTTGAAACCATATTGGCCCCCTTCAACACTCTCTCATGAAAGATATCTTTAGGATTCTTCCTTATCGGTTTCCTTATTGGTTTAACGAGTATGTTTTAACTTTTTTTTCAATTAATATGATATACTAAGCGTTTCCATATTCCATCGTCTTATATCTACTTTGTTAGACTCTTTTGAAGATATCAATCCTTCACTAACTTGGAGATAATTATGTACACTTCATATGCATCCCGAAGTTGCAACTCGTCAATATACATATTGGTTTTAGTGAAGGTCTATATCCTTGTCTTTTATAACCTTGAAAATATAGATCCATTAGGATTTATGGTTATCTAAATACATTAGTACATAATTATATACTTAAATATTGTCCATTTATTCAATTCTACATCTAGTGAAATTCAAATTTCAATATCTTTAAAAATCCTTTAGTTTCATAAAACTTCTATTTCCTATATTTTGCTTCTTATTTTAACTATCTTGTTATGAGTGGACTCGTTCCTTCTCCATACGCATAGTATTCTTCTTCAATCTTAATAGTACATATAAGTGTCACTATGCCGTCATGGTGCATCTAATGTGAACATAATAGAAAAACATCATTGAAGAGAAATGTAAATGTAGTGCACCCCATTTATGTCCGTGCGCTCTAACACACATAATCTCTTGCCCAAATAATATATAACGTGTTGGAGATGGAGGAAGACTTATTCACAAAGAATACAACCAAATAATATGGTTCCAATGTAGGCGAACCCAATACAAGAAGCATATGCACTTATAAAACATACAAGTATAATATTTGGGTAGAGAAAACCAATATAAACTAAAATCGAAGATTTTCCTAAGCATTGTAGGTCCATTCTAGTTTGTTTGAAAAGTTGCAAATAGGAAGCCATCAACACCACTCTCGAAAACATCAAGAGGAAGCTGCGCAAAAGTTCCTTGTTCCTACTAAGCTTTGGACTAGTGAAAAGTTTAAAATATGTGCGTCATCAAGAACTAAAATTCTCTAGAATCATGCTCTTGAGAATATTTATAGTAAAGAAACCATGAATTTGAACAACTTATGAATATTTTAAAAGGTGGAAAAGAGTCCCCCTTTCTTTTTTTGCTTCTTCTCCAAGAAAAACCATCTCAAGAGAGTCTTTTTATTTCTCGGTTAACTCTTTTCCCTAGTCTTCTCCATGTTTCCATATACCATACAAAACAATACTAAGAACTGCACCCTTTTCACATGTTCTATGGTCAAAATATAATGTTACCATTGGAGTTCTTAGTTCTTCTATTGAAAGTGGTTGCAAAATATAGATATACTATAAAATTTATCTTTAATCAAGTAGAGCTACTAAACACATCACAAGATGTACTCTTTCTCTCCGTTATGTACATTATCATGGCCCAAAGATATTGCAGAAAAGAGTTCTATCATTAAAAGATATGTAAGGGTCTTAGAGGGCCATTTTATTTTCCAAGTTAGTGATTTTCTCTCTCTGTTTTTTTAATTGATATTTTATTTGGAAATTTCCGATGAGTTGTTTTCGATCAATTTAGTATTCCACATATTCTAGAGAAAGAAAATGACTTCTATTTCATGATGGGAAATGGACGTGACTAGGTGCCCATGATTGCGTTTACAGGAAAACTGATGGGATATTAATCCAATGGCAAGCTGTTCTTCCAATCTTCTCATAAAACATATTGTGTTCTTACAATGTCTATTAGGTCGGATGGAAATACAATAGATCATATTGATGATCCTAGCAGGGATTGAGCAAAAGCTTTGTTTACTGCTCTTTCGTGCTTAAATCCAATGGTTAAGCAACCATGGACTTTCACTTTTCATTTCTTTTTTCCTAATCCATAAGGTGAATATTATTGCAGCACTACTCTTCCAAAAACTTTCTCTGTTTGGATTATTTGAAATAGTACCTATTTATTTACAAATTTCTTGTTGTGATCACACTGTATAAATATACTTAACAGAAGTACAAGTTGACATGTTTCCAATAAGTGTGGATTATATGAAATAATATATTTGGGTAGTGTTATATTTGAAGAAATAAATGCTTTAGTTTTATCCATCAATATGCATGTTCAAATGGATTTTTACTTCATCTCTTCTTAGAATTCTTGCATTTGCATATAGTAGCATCATGCTTGTGTTGTGTTGGATCTATAAAAGTAACCAAGTAAAGAGAACCACCTAATGACCTTTTGGGCATAGGACCAGACACATCTATATGAATAAGATCTAAAGGTTGAATTGAAGAGTCAATCTGCATCTTATGTACATTCCTACTTTGCTTTCCATATTTATATTTCTCAAAAAATGAAAAACCATAGAACGATAACACAAGTAGCTAGAACAAGAAATGTTTTCCATTCCACTATGAGATATGTGGCCCAAACCACCATGCCGAATACAAACAATAGGTTATTCAGTAATTGCTAACAAGTGTTCTTTTTAGTACAAATAAAGGATAAAGTGAGCCAACTTTGTTTTCTTTTGCAACAAACATATTGCACTTTGGTATGCAAAAGGACTGAGCATAGATAACCACTTTGTAACCAAGGTCATCAAGTTGAGCAACTTACATCAAACTGCATGATAAGTGATGTACATGGTTAACATTATGCACAGTGAGTTTTGAAGCATCAATCAATTGCTCAACTACATTTGCAATCTTGATAATGTCACACTCGTAAGAGTCAGCAAGTCTCATCGTACCAAGAGATTTTGTTGCATAAGTAGAAAACCATTCTCTAAGTGGTGTAACATGGAAAGAAGCACAAGAATCTAGCAACCACATGTGGGAAAGAGAATCAAACATAAGAGTCAGAGTGGCCATAGTACTGTCAAGTGTCAACACACACATCCAAAAATAGCATTAATTCCTTCTATCTTCACAGTGGATGCAAATGTCACATGTAATTGGTTAAGATGCTTATGAACACTTTGTCCTTTGCCTTTAGCATTCTTTAATACATAGCACATTTTCTTCATCTATCCTTCTTGTATTTCATTATCCATCTCCATTTTTCTGAGCATGTAATTGAGAAAATATAGCATCAAATGCATTTAGATGAGCATCAACATTATCTATGCCTTTCATGAAAAGGTCATATACCTTTCTCATTGGATACAAATTATTTGATGTTCTTTCTTTTTATATGTATTTCATAACTTCTTCAAGGCTCCTCTGCACTTTCAAAGTCCAATACTCTAAAGTAATCATTATCTGCTAGCTTTAATCGAATGGTAGACCTAGCCATTCCATCGAACTCATCCCAATCTTCATCATCCATGTCAACAAGATTTTTTGAGATTCTATTTAATTGCTTCCACTGCCTCCTTTGATTCAGCACAACTTTAGTTTGATTTTTCCATAGAGCAAAGTTTGTACTATCAAATTTCAAAATCTTGAAATGATCTTTGCCCTACAAGTTAAAGCTCCTCTCAAGAAGATTGGCACAAGTCCCTGATCCACCAAATGTGCATGAGATCTTTGATGCCGTGATGATAGAGAAATGACTCAAATGACTATGGAGTTAGAATACTCCAAAGACCACTAAGGCTAAAAAATGATGACAAAGTATTATATTCTAGGAAACATTTAATAGAGTCTCCCTAGAAGAATGGATCAATGAATAACAATGAACAACTAAAAGGATTATGTGAGAATGTATGTGCTCACACCAATAAGTGTCTAAAGGTGTGAAATCAACCACTCTATAATTGAGGAACTAAAATCTAGAAAACATTTTCCAGAGTCTCCTCTAGCTTTCTCCATAGTGTTCACATATCAAAGATTGTCGAACCAAAAATAGAGACCAGGTCTAGGAGAAAATAGAATTTTAGCAAAAGTTCTTACGCATGAATCTCTTTTAAAATAAGGCCATGCTAAGAGTAATGGTTAAAATGAGGAAAGAATGGGAAATCTCTCCTAAATTTCATAGCTGTAGCCACTAGTATAGAATGATAAAATCCTCATGATGAGACACACTCGATAATCTCCATGATAAGAGACACTCAGTAGACATGTCAGTAGCTATAGATAACGATATAATCGTGATGTCTTTCTCTTATATTGACAAAATACGCACACTTATAGAAAAAAATATTATGTATGTTTATTAGATAGTTTGTACAAAAGACTACTGCACACACTCTCCTTGTATAGAGTCCTATGTAGGTAGAGAAATGCTCGCACTAGATGTGTACATTATATAGGATGAACTAGTCGCTTTTTGAACCTCAAAGCTCATATTTGGAAACATTTGGAAGGTAATTGTCATGTGAGAGAGACGAATTTTTCTTTCACATTCCCATCCTTTTTCTTTTAGCTTGGTTGTCCATGTGCAACCTCACCAAGCAAGTTTCTCTGGATGGTATCGTCAACATTTTATTGTCCATATCTCTCTCTCTCTCTCTCTCTCTCTCTATATATATATATATATATATATATATATATATATATATATATATATATATATATATATATATATATATATATATATATATATATATGTGTGTGTGTGTGTGTGTGTGTGTGTCTGATATTTATATACAGTTTTAAAACTAATCTCAATGTCCTTAGAGGTTAGATTAATGAGGAATTAGTATCATTTAAGGATAATTAATGATCATTTTTCCTGGAATTCTCGTATATGGCACTAAAAATTATGATTCGTGGGAAGTCCAAGGATCTCATAAATTTAGTATATGATGTAGATATAAGAACAATTATCTCGGAAGCATGCTATCCTTGGAAAAGCTATGGAGTGATAGGCTTCACTATGTAATACATGTAGAAGTGAAGAAGACGAATTTTGCCTTCTCTCACCCTCGGATTGTGAGAGATCTTTGAACAAAGTGGAAGACATTAGATAATTATTCTCTTTTTGTCCGAGGAGTCTACCGATTTAGGACATGATCGAGAGCTCTTTACATATAACAACAAATAAACCTTGGCAACCTGTTATTCCTGAGAAATCTATGAGCTACTTGTTTGCAGTATGGAGTGCAACTAGATTGGATTCTGTTATAGGAACGTGAAGAAACAAATTTTTTAGCAACTTTGAACCTCAAATACTTCTTCCTCTAGATATATATCACTAAAATTGATTAAACTCCATTCTTTAATTAATTACTCTATTCTATTCTACAACCGAGGATTGCCTTTCGTTGTTCAATAATAGTGTCTTTCGTTGTTCAATAATAATAGTTTAGTAGCGGCACTATCTCCTCTATTGCACTGCCATGACCAAGCGCGAAAAAGGTCTCTACTGTGCATGTGGCCAACCGCGAAAAGCAAATGGGAAAAGCTAGTGTAGAATTATTTTAGGAAAAGCGAAAAAGTAGAGTTTCAAGAGTAGACAATACAGCAAAAGGGAAAGCAAAATAACCTGGAAGAATTGTGGGATTCCTCCAATGCAATGGAATCTAGCCAATATAGCCATGGGCAATGAAAATTTTGTAATGTTCTTTGCGTTTCTGCTTTTACAAAAAGAAAAAAAAGTTTTCTATTGGAAAAATATTGAAGAAACAGGTGCCGTGTCATTTTTAGGTAGAGCATATTTCTATTGTCTTGGACGTTTTGGACTTTGGACCTTCCTCGGGCACACTTGAGCGTGGGAACAAGAAGGTCGATGGGACTGCCGATGGATATGATGTGCCAATTCACCAGTTCTGTAACGTAGATAGCCCACTTTCATGACTAACTCCTTTCTTCAAATCGTTGTTATTTCTCAACTACCATAACCTGAAAAAGTTTTTTATCTATCAGGATAAGGACAGGATCTAGAAGTATGTCATGGCGTAAGATATGTATAGGAGTCCAAGTCTGCGTAACCTAGTGGTTTGATACCTTGACTCTCTGCGAGGAAGTCCTAAGTTCAAGTCTTGACTACACATAAGACAGGTGCCTCTACCTTACGAGGTTGGGCGTGTGAATTTGTTTCCGATTTACTGTACTGTCCAAAAAGAAAAAGATATGTATAGGACAAAAAGAAAAAGATATGTATAGGACAAGATCTTAGGCTATGAGGGTCATCAATATGTGGCCTTTGTAGTTTTTCCTGATGTTCTACCTGAAAGTTTAACCTGTGCTGAAGCGGAGTGCCATGATGGGGGGAATATTGCACATATGTTCTCACTTGCACAATGGCGGGAGTGTCTTTTGAAAGTTTTCTCATGCTTGATCTCAAAATTTGTGATAACGTCAACTCCAATCGTCATTTTTATTTGCCGTTTTCAACTTTTTAGAGACCCTTCTTTCTAGAAAATTCAATTTTGGGCCTTCATATAAAATTGCAAATGATCAAGTGGAAAAAATAGATCCGCTTGTGTGCAGGTTATTTGGACAAAGCCTTAGAGTATCCAAGGAGGAGGGTCACGAATCATAGAAATCAACCGCCATTTGGGCATGTGATTATCTTTTGTAATGCAAGGCAACACGCTCAAAAAAGAAGTGGATCCCCACAAAGGGGATGCCAGACTCCAATATACTCGATTTTCATAATTTTTTATTTTCTTATATCTCCATTCTCTTTTTGAATAGATTTTAAAGTTGCCATATCTTGGAAATAAAAGCTCACAAATGTCTGTTATCTAGTTTACAAAAGCGATTATCTGTTGCATCAGATCACCGTACGACTTCAATTAGTAAGCAGAAAAATGGAAAAGGCACCTCCAAAACTTGCGGTCCCGATATGGAAAGCCACGTCGTTGTTGTCCATGTCTTTTAGACATTCGGATGTAAGAGAAGAGACCTTTTGAGCTGGTCAAATGAACACCGGACACTTTTGTATATGTTGTGTAATAAAACATATATTAGTATGGTTGGTCCCCCGATTTCATTCCCGAAAAATCGAAATCTCTCTGCTACTCTCTCTGGGTCGAGCTCACTAACTTGCCGTACTTCTTGTATAACTTTACGTGGGACATCGTTTTTCCAATCGGTAAGCCGTTGGCTTCGTGGGAGGATATTGGTGGTTTCATTTATGAAGGTGCAAGACACTCTTTCAATGCTCAATGGCACCCTCAAATCTGTGTCGATGCTAATCTCAGCACGCCGCTTCCTTCAAAGATCAAAGTGGACTTGGACAAAGGGGAGGTATGGGAACAACTTGTTAATTACAAAAATCTACCTAATGTGTATTCTTGTTGTGGTGAACAAGGCCACAGAGTCAAAGACTTTCCATTGAGACAAAAAGCAAACAAATACAAGAAGTACCCAAAAAATCTCAAGATAACAATGGGACCCTCAATCTCCTAGTGAATGAAGAGGAATTTAAGGGCTCCCAAAACCCAAAAACTCACTCAGACGGGTTCAGGGAAGTGAGAAGAAGAAGGAAACGAAGTCCTAGGGCAACTTTTGAGAGAAACTGTACTCTAGATGCCCCCCCCCCAAACAACTTGTATTGCAATCTGGAAAAGGAGATTAATGAGCATGGAAAGAGTTTAATCTGTCAAAGGAGATTAATGAGCATGGAAACAACTTGTATTGCAATCTGGAAAAGGAGATTAATGAGCATGGAATTTAAGGGATCCCAAAACCCAAAAACTCACTCAGACGGGTTCAGGGAAGTGAGAAGAAGAAGGAAACGGAGTCCTAGGGCAACTTTTGAGAGAAATTGTACTCCAGATGCCCCCCCCAAACAACTTGTATTGCAATCTGGAAAGAGTTTGAGGTGGACACCAGCGACAAAGCCCTAGAGTTCCCTAACAACAAAGAATCCAATCAGGAGGGCTACACTACAAGCAAAGAAGATAGCTTTACCACTAGTAACGAAGATGACATGAATAGTGAAAGTTCCATCATTGGATCGACTATTCCAGATACGGTCTCTTGTTCATTTGAACAAGAGACCTCCCACAAACGAAAACAATCTATTGAGCTAACCTAGAAAAACAAGTTACTAAGTCGGGACCCCCTCCTAGTGAAAAAGAAAGACAAATCCAAGAAGAGGAAGGATCAGACCCCTTCCTGCAAAGATGGTAAATTATGGCAATGATCATCATCTCATTAAATGTTAGGGGGTTGAGTGACCCCTCAAGAGCGACCATCATTGGTCAATGGCTTTGTGACATTAGCCTATACCCTGAATTTATTTGTATTCAAGAGACCTCCAGAAATGTCTTCGATAGGTCTCCCCAACCCATGTCTGGATCTCGATGCCACACCCCCGGGGGTCGTGTGGGATGATAATTGGTATAAATCAATTCAATTTTTTAAAAGCTTGAGAACTCCATTGAAGATAAGAGCCATCGATGGATTGCCACTTCCTTTGGTGCCCCCTTTTGATTCACGTTAGTTTCTATGTATGCCCCAAATGGGGAGTTGGAGAGACTAGAGACCTAGGCCTCCTTAGACTTGCTCCCCTACAACGTACTAATTTAAAGTGACTTCAACATGGCAGAGGACCCTGTGGATAGATGGAACAACAAGGGCTAGGTCATCGAAAATCATGACAAAGAAACTTGGGACAAAACCAAACTACACTTGGATCTGGTCGAATTCAAAGACTCGAAAGGCTTTTCGTGGTCGAATCTCCAAGCACGTGAGGACTTGAGGAAAGCTAGAGTGGATAGAAGCTACATTGCTCAGAACATTATTCATCAGTGGGGCTGCCATTCCTTCTCGCAATGCACTGACCTTGCCATCTCTCATCATTACCCGATCATTATCACTTTCCAACCTCTCACCAAAATCCATAAGGGTCCTTAGTTTTATGCCTGATTGACTTCCTTCTCTCTCCCTTCCGTCCATCAAGAAATTGTTGAAGTGTGGAAGGAGGTGTTTGCCTCCGGCTTGTCCCCAACAAAGAGCTAGAGATGTGCATTCAAAAAGTCACGACAAATCATGATAAGAACCAAGAAGATGCTCTAGACTGTTTGATGGGCACATAGAGAATCTCTATATCGTAGACTCTAGAGACTTGAGGAGGAAGTAAACAAAGGAAAAGCTCAATCTTAGAAGGGTCTACAAAAAATCAAAGTCGTGTTGAGATACGAGAAAAAAATACAAAGGAAAAATTTGCAAATATTCTTTAAGCAGTGGTGGGCTAACAAAGCCCACAAACCCACCAAAGGTATGTGCCGCACCAAAACATAGAATCGATCCCCCTATTGCTAGGCTCAAAACAAAAGAAACAAAACATAGGATCGATCCCCCTATTGCTAGGCTCAAATGGTGATGTTTGCAATATGGAAGAAGAAAAATTCGGAATCATTGAAGAGCACTTTAGGAGACTCTGGGGATCTTGACCCCCCTCTTCCACCATAGACAGGACTACATGGCAACCATATGTAGGGTATCCCCCCATGGGATCCCACAAAACCTTCATTCCTTGCTTGATGCCCCTATCGCGAAAGAAGAAATCATTGAAGTCATTGATGCTCTCCCTATTGGTAAAATCATGGGGCCAGACGGGCTCACTAATGAGTTCTTTAAGTCCTTCAAGTTGGTGATTGCCACCCTCTTCGATTGTTATGGCAAGAGGTGCTCGAGTTTGGCATGCTTCCAACTTGTCTCAACAATGGCATCATCAAGTTAATCCACAAAAAAGGGGAAAAGAACAGAATTGAGAACTAGTGTCTGATTACGATCTTTCAAATTGGATATAAGATCATTGCTAAAGTCATAGCCAAGAGAATCTCCAACCATCTGAGAGCATGGTTAAACGAGGACCAAAAAGGTTTCACCAAAGTTAGGTCAATATTTGAAGCCATTATAGATATTTGAGAAGGTCTCAACTTCGCTAATGAGTCAAGACAAGATGTGGTTCTCCTCCAAATTGACTTTGACAAAGTTTACGAGAGGCTGGAATGGCACTATATTTTGCAGTCACTTAAAGATCTCAAATGCAGTTTGAAATTCACCAAGATGAACTTGACTCTTTTGGGAAACGTGTTGACTCAAATTAACATTAATGGCCAACTTTCAAAGGTGATCAAAATAAAAAGATCGATTAGACAAGGGTGCCCGTTGGCTCCCCTTCTCTTTTCCATAGCCATGGAAGGGCTTAGCCGATTGGTGGAATAAAATGTGGAAGCAGGTAATATCAAAGGCCTCCGATTGCCCCATGACCATGGATAGATCACCATGAGACTTTTTGTTGATGATATCAACGTATTTGTGCATAATGATAGTACGAGCATGAGATTTTTCAGAGGTGCCTCAACACTTTTTGTGAAGCCCTTGGATCCAAAATCAACCACTCAAAGACCGCTTTGAGAGCTATTGTCGGGATGGAGCGTGACCTTCTCTTTGATCAAGGATGTCAAAACGTTCATGAGGGCCAAAGTTTATGGCTTTTTGGGATTCCCTTGGGCTTTGATATCTCATTGGAGTAGTGGTGGAACTGGGTCCTAGTCAGACTCAAAAGAAAGTTAAACTATTGGAGAGGTATGCGAATCAATCTTCCTGGTCGCTCAATGGTTATCAACACGTTCCTCATTTCATTGACCATTTACTTCCTCTCTTGTTAGAGACTGAAACAACAAGAGTTGTCCAAAGTGGAAAGTATTTGGAGAAACTTCCTTTGGATGGGCAACCACAACAAAAGGGGATGCCTAAAAACGAATGGTCCATCTGCACTAGACAAAGAGATAGTGGGAGCCTTCGCATTCTGGACATTGGGTGCATGGCTAAGAAAATTGTAGCAAAATGGATGGGAAGGCCTCGTGGGCCAAGTTGATCTTCAGAAAGAAGAACACGTTGACTTTCGTGGGATTCCCGAATTGGAAGAATCTTGATATTCTACCTTTTGTTGTCATTGATCTAGGTTTTCGTGAAAGGCTCAAATCTTGTGTGCTCCCTATGGACGGGTTGGAATAAATTCAAAAGCTTCACAAGAATCAGTGAAGATTGGAAGTGGGTGGCCTGTATCAAACAAAATGACTCTATGTGGTTTCTGATCCATGGCATCCGGATCATGGAATCTTGGAACATTCAAAATGCCAAGAGGCTATGGAACAAAGGCTTCAAAAAATGGAAACATCTCTGGAAACAAGGCACCAACTAGTGGATAAACTTCGAGGATATTGACCCTAGTGTCAACATTCCCTATGAAGAATGGAATAATTTGCAAAGGAGATGTCTTGCCTAGGACCACTCTAAAGTTCATCTTCTCATGGGGCACAACCCACAAAGCTCGCTTGGTCCCAGATGGCACAATGCTAATTGCCTAATAAAAATCCCAAATATGAAAGAAACCATTGGTTATCAGGTAATCATCAACAAGAAGTGGTGCCTATCATGGACGCGGCTGAGTGGGACATGAAGTTCATGGCTATCTGACACCTTCTCATAGAAATCAAAAAGTTTATCCTCTTATGGAAAATTCTTCATCGTGGAATCTAGAACAACCTAAAGGCTAGCAAAATTTGTGGGGTGCCTCCCTGGTGCAAGCACTGGTACCGGTCCATTGAAGATGCTGCTCACATCTTGTTTACTTATCCCAACTCCAACAGGCTTTGGCAAATTATCAGAAAGAAAATTAGACTTCAAAAACATATCAGTTGGAAACGAGCTCTGCTGGGAGAAGCAATCATCTGCTTCGTGACTCTCTGGAATGCCATCAGAGGGGAGATCCTAGGGAAGATCTAGCGGGAAAGATGTTCTTATAACTTTGGCGACTCCCGCCTACCAATAATTGCGGCTTATTTTATTATTTGTAAGAAAGAAGTTTGTGTGATCTACAAACAATTTTTGGACGATCTAGTCCGGTCTTTTGGGTCTATTGGGTAAGGAGATTCCTTTGATTGCACCCTCCCAAATCTACTCCTCCACCAAATAACTAAGAATCTCCACAACATAGAAAAGAGGAGGACGCTAGGGTTACCGGCCTTTTCTTATAGAGCTTAGCATGAAAGAAGCAAATATTTTTTAGTTGATGATGATTTAAAAAACAACATTGTCTCGAAGAGCTAAGATCATTTTGGTGAACTTTTAACCAAAGCCCATTTCGAAGGGATTGAAGAATGAAGTCCCATTGTAGTCTATGAACAATCCTAAGAATAGATCTAAGAATAGAGATTGCTTTATCTCTTTGGTAAAATCAATACCTTCCCAAAAATCAATGATGAAAACTTCTTGTATTAATCTTCCCTTGATAAATCCTCTTTTTTTTAATCTTCGTCAATCTATCAAGGATCATCATTGATACATATACTATCTATCTAAACAAGCTTGCAACGTTTGTCATGAGTCTACAAATTAGACTATGAGTTGAAGTGGTGGTCTTCATCTCCATGAGGTGTAGCTAAAGTCTCAAAAGGCACCATTTTGTATTTTCCTACCGTTCCAAAATCTTACCTTGTTCACAAATGCACTCATATATATTGACTTCTTAAATCAAAATCATAGGGAAATTTAGGGAGTTAAGGAACTTATTACCTTGTTCACAAATACACTCATGTATATTGACTTCTTAAATCAAAATAATAGGGAAATTTAGGGAGTTAAGGAGCTTCCATGTCTCCATCCATTCTTCTAAACATATTACATCCCCTTATACCCACTACAGAATGGTTTAGCTGAGAGGAGGAAAAGAAACATTTAGGATAGAGTAGTTTCTATGTTGCATCATGAAAACTTTCACAATGCTTTTGGGTAGAAGCACTATTGACTATAGTTCATGTGATTAACCTTTCACATAGTACTATGAAAGGTTTGAAAGTGGCACAAAAGTTATCGACAAAGAATCTACCATATTATAATCATCTTTGAGTTTTTGGATGTGAAGTGTATGTCATATATGCAAGAACATTAGAAAAAATCTAGACCATAAGTCAAAGAAATGCACTTGTATATGGTTGAGAAGGGCCAATTTGGATATCACTAGAATCTTTAATCATGATCATCGATCAAAAGTAGTGATGTCATTTTCAATGAGTGTAAGATGCATAAATAACCCATTAAGGAGGTTGAAGTGAGAAGAGTGGTGTTTGAGGATACTAGTTCTCCCATTAGCATGAATAAGAATTTTATACATATGGATGCCCAAGAGAATGTCCAGTTAGATAAGTCCTCAATTGTTCTTTTTCAGCACCATTGAAACATTTTGCACATGACTTAGATCTAGTCCAAATGGATGTTAAAAGTACAAATGAGATCTATATACAACAACGATAAGTTTATGTAGTTCATGACAAACAAAGTATAGTGTGTAAGCTAAAGAAGAGCTTATATGCGCTTAAAAAGTCCCCTAGACAATGGTACCAGAAGTTTGATGCTTTTATGAAGTGTCAAGGCTATTACCAAAGCAAGGTAGATCATTTCCTCTACACAAAGATATGCTCAAATGGTAGCTTGATATGCTTGATACTTTATGTCAAGGATATGTTGATTGTTAGGAAGTCCTATGATCACTTGTTTTTGCTCAAAAAGAACTTGAGTGAGACATTTGGTATGAAGGATTTGGGGGATGCTAAACATATTCTTGGCATGTCCATTACTCATGGTAGGAGTAAAAGATGCAATAGTTCGCGTGCTTCTGTAGAGGTCTAACTCCAACAATTGGTATCAGAGCAGGTCATTACTTCATCTAGAGCGTCGTCGACACCCCTCCGATCAGAGTCTCAGAATCACACAAAATTTGATGCACATACTTAGGGCGATTAGGAGATCAAAACCACTTCGCTCTCTCGTGCCAAAATGGCAATCTGAGCTCATTTTGGCCTTCCAATGCACTATCATAGTGCTTGTGTAGGCTATTTCGTCTTTTCGTGCCAAAGATATATATCAATTCCATTTCGCCACTATAAGCATCTCGAAGTCTGCTATAGGTCTAGCAGAACTTGTTTGGGTAGTTTTGTTCAACTTTTTCAGGTACAATCATTTTTTTGCATGAAGATATTAGGCACATGCATTGATAGCTTCGTCTGTCAAACATGCCATTATTCTTAACATTCACTCTTTTAGAATAGCTAAGGATGCTTGGGATACACTTACCACATTGTACTAGGGTAGGAATGAGGCTCGTGTTGCTTAC
This sequence comes from Ceratopteris richardii, assembly GCA_020310875.1. Taxonomy (NCBI): domain Eukaryota; kingdom Viridiplantae; phylum Streptophyta; class Polypodiopsida; order Polypodiales; family Pteridaceae; genus Ceratopteris; species Ceratopteris richardii. The sequence continues at coordinate 111,354,290 of CM035428.1, forward strand.
CTCCAAAAACAATTGGAGAGCGAGCACATGAATGAAGGTGATTCTATGGACAGTTTTATGACAAAGATCAAGGATTTGGAGGAACAATTGATTTTTGCTGATGAAGTCCCTCTTGACAATTCACTTGTGCAGACTCCCAAATCATATTAGACTTTTGCTTCTACTCTTCATTTGATGATGAAAGGAAATCCAAATGCCTTAACATTTGAAGAGTTAGTTTTTGCTCTATTGTAGGAAGATCAGTCTAGGAAGAATAGGTCTATTATGTGTGTTGAAGATCAAACTTTCCTGGCTAGTCAGAAGGGCAAAGGAAAATGAAGCTCTTCTACTAGTAAACAAAAATCCACTAATTCTACACAAGCAAAGAGGGAAGAAAAAGATGAGAAGAAATCAGAGAAGAAGAAACTTTTTTGCACATATTGTAAAGCAAATGATCATGCCATTAAGAGCTGTCCAAAACTAGTTGCTAAAAAGGCAAAGAAGAAAGAGGCTAGGATGGTTGTTGCAGAGGCCTCTACATCAAAAACAAAGTCTGCTAATCTTGCTCACGATAAACAATAGGCATTTACTACTCTTTGTAGTATTGACCCATCTTCTCATGAGCAATGCATGTCTGTAGTAGAGTCCAATGAGCCATGAAACATGTAATTTCTAGGAAGGTATGGTGTTGGATTAGCATACCACACACCCATGGATTCAAGAATAATTATACGTTCCTTGATTCATAAGCATCTTGCGGTATCATAACCATATTCCTATGATCCTTCATTGTTTCTTGAGTTATTTTGTGGATCAACTGGAACTAGAGCTCTCTCAAGGTTCTCTTCCACTATGTACTTTAGTCGAATGAACTCGCCAAGACTAGGAGGTTGTTGTCCTAACATAGGTTGTGCTGGATTTCACCCATAGAATCTTTGTGGTGGCTGTTGAGCAAACTATTGTTATCTTTGGCCATGAGAAAATTCCCAATTTGGATATGTTATTGGTGTTTGAGCATTCTATTGGGGAGTCCTATTCATATTTGGTTAATATTGTGCTTAATTCTTGTGATAATGTAGTGTAGTCTAAAAGGTATAAGGTCTTATCATGGGTTGTGATTTTCATAGAGTTTTTGTTCTATAATAATACTCTATAGTGGAGCGATTGGTAATTTTTTGGTCCATGTCACACCACAAAAAATGTTGACATGGTTGAGTGGAATAAATATGTGTAAAAACGTGGTTTGGTCTAGGAAAAAGCATGATTATATGGCCGCCCCCACACTACTCGTAACATCTACTTAGGTTATACCTCTCATTGTTTCTATCTAGTTTTGATGAGAGATTAATAAATCCATCTATCAATGTATTTATGTTTGCAAAGCTCTCAATCCCTAAGGATTGGAACCATGTGAGAGGACAACCTCTAATGGTAAGATCAAAGGGTTCTTATTCAATCACATATTCGACTTGTAATGCGCAAAGAATTTGTCTAAATTCTACTAGATGATCATGAATATGTCCATTTCTATCATATACTCTCATGCAGTTGAAAACTTGTGTAGCTCTTAATCTCCTACCCAAATGAGGTCCTTTGTGGATTTAGGCATTCGTGCACCTTGTGCAAGTGTAGATTAATGTTTCTATTTTGATTGAATCATGAATCCCCTAGGTCTTAATGATTCCATGATTGGTGATTGGTGAAGCAAGGAGTGATTGTTTTGGCCTAGGAACATTGTTCAAAAATATAGGTTTGCCTTGATACTTGTACATATCTTGAAGATCTTGAAATAAGACCCATGATTTTCTTTTCATGGGATCCTCACTAGGCCCATCCATGGGAATAAGGGTCAAGAATGCTTCCCTTGTATCTATGGAGTAATAAACTTCCATGAAATGTGAATACACTAGATTTTCTATCAAGAAAAACATTAGCTTCATGTAAATCTACTCTTGATTGTTCTTCCCAAGGTTTTATAAATGGATTTCTGTGAATCCACTAGGTCCTCCATTAGAGGTAATTAGAGCTTCTTCCAAGACATCATTTCCATTCTCAACAAATTTCTCTAGATCCTCATGGAATACATATAATGGGCTTGTCTTATCCACGTAAGTGTTACATTCTCGCTTCACATCAAGATGGTAGCTTAGACTTACACTAGCATTGGTGCGTATTATCTTGACCAAGGTATGACCCCATGGATCTTTGAATAAAGGAGCACCATGCCCATTATCCTTCTTATAAGTGACAATAAAGTCATACTCACGCTCAACCTTGGATAAGAAGATAAATTCCTTATGAAGCTCATCCATGTTGATGGAATGGTACATGTCTTTAGTTTTACTATATGACTCACTTAGAGTATCATATAATGATCTAGAGTTTAGGGTTGAAGAAATCACTCTCTCTTTTGTAGATAACTTGCTATCCACCTTCCTATTTCTTGTTTCACTCTCCTTTACTTGTGCACTAGCATTGTACTTGCTAATGTTTTCCCTAATCCTCAAATCATATAAATGATGCCTTTTATGTGCATATAGGTGGATGATCACAAGCAATTGATATCACACACACATGCTCACAAGCTTTGATGATGCACAAACAATATTTCTATTATATGCAAAGAATTGAAACTAAAACTTCACAAGAATTTGTGTTGAATACCTGAGAAGTATCCCAAGATCTTTCTAGAAGACATGCTCCTCTTTCGAATAAGCTCTTGGTAATTAACATACTCTTAAAAAATTTGTATGATTCGCATCAAAAGTCTTTATTTCATTTATTTTGAGAAGTAAAGAGTTTGAGAGTACTTCCGTGGTCCTTATGCATCTAGACCCCTTCAAAATTCTTAGGGTGTTTGATCATGATTCCTTAGGATTTCAAGCTCTCACTTACTTAACTTGAGACAAATTAGAGTTTTTTTTACTAACTAAAGCACTTAGTCGTTTGGAAATTTCTCTATAAGTATTCAATGCTAGTTCTTCATTTGGACAATGTATTCTCGATGTACAATAGATGTTCTGATAGTCCAAAGATGCCTATAGAAAATGACTCTAGCTATGCATAAATAGGGAAAAGCACAACTACTTGAATACAAGCACTGCCGTGTAGGAGTCTATTTGGTAATAATGCACCTAAATATCGGTGTTTCTAGAGCGATCATTCCTATGCTTATCTCAGTAGATAACTTCCTCTAAGGATAAGAATTTCCCCTCAAGATTATATACTACTAAAATTATGAAAAATACCTTCACGACTTCCCAAATTTCAATGTCTATTGGTCCTAGATTTTGATGCTCAAGTAGGATTTTTTTACCAAGATTTCTATATTCAATTCATGGATTGCGATACTAAGGCAAATAGGTGTCTTTTCGCTCCCCTCTATCAGCCATGAAATCACCAATGCATGGCTTGAGGCCTTTGCCGTCTGCACCTCTCCAGCCAAGTGTTGGAGAAATGTGGTGGAAAAGTCTTGTGAGATCTTGATTAGGACTACGAAGGATCTCAAAACCATCCGCCGAAGACATAGAGAAAACTTATACCGCCAGCTCCCAAGACTTAAAGAAGAAGTTAATAAAGGGAAGATTCAATCTCACAAGAGACTCCAAATTATCAAAGGAAGATTAAGATACGAGGAGGAGATCAAAAGGAGAAATCTTCAAATTTATTTTAAGGAATGGTGGGCTGGTAAGGGAGACAGACCTTCCAAAGAGATGTGCAATATTCTCAGAAGAAAACAACTTAGAGAGGAGATCCTGCTACTACTTGACAAGGATGGGTTGGAATGTAAAATAGTGGAAGAAAACATTGGCATTATAGAATCTCACTTCACGAGTCTCTTGGGTAGTGCTTGTCCCCTCTCCCCCCATAGGTGGGATTGCATGGCCACCATCTCTTGGACTTCCCTGTGTAGGATCCCATGCAACTTGAGCACTCTGCTTGACGCCTCCATTTCTGAACAAGAGATCCTGGAAGTTATCAATTCGCTTCCGAACGGCAAGAGCCTGGGGCCTGATGGGCTCACTAATGGGTTCTTCAAATCATTCAAAGATGTGGTGGCCACCGCCTTGTGTCTTGTTTGTCTTGAGGCACTCGATTACAGTGCCCTTCCCACTTGTCTCAACAACAGCACCATCAAACTTATACATAAAAAAGGGGAGAGGAACAAAATTGAGAACTGGAGGCCTATCACAATGCTTCAAACCGGATATAAGATTCTTGCTAAAGTCATTGCCAACAGGATATCCTGTCACTTAGACCAGTGGCTTAGCAAAGACCAAAAAGGCTTCATTAAGGGAAGGTCAATATTGGAAGCCATCATTGATATCTCGGAAGGTCTGGACTACGCTGAAGAATCTAACCAGGACATCGTCTTCCTCAAGATTGAGTTTGACAAAGCCTACGGCATTTTGGAATGGGACTATATCTTACAATCACTAAAATACCTGGGGTGTAATCAGAGATTCCTCAGGATGATCTCCACTCTCCTTGGCAATGCTTCGACCAAAGTCAATGTCAATGGACAACTTTCAAAGGCAATCAAACTGAAACGATCCATCAGGCAAGGTTGCCCGTTGGCCCCGCTGCTCTTTGCCATCGCCACTGAAGGATTGGCCCATCTTGTGGAACAACAGATGGAGCTTGGTCACATAAGAGGCATCACTTTGCCACATAACTCTGGGCAAATGACCATGAGGCTATTTGCGGATGACACAAATGCCTTTGTTCACAATGATGATACCAGCTTGGAAACCTTTTGGTGGTGCCTCGACACATTTTGTGAGTCCTCTGGATCCAAAATTCACCATACCAAGACTGCATTCAGGGCTATCAAAGGGAATCAACCCAATCTCCTCACTGTGCAAGCACTACAACAGATCGATGGTATACCGAGGTTTTTACCGAGGAAAATGAACGTGGCTTTATTTGCCGCGACACCGGTGTAAAGGTCGGTTTCCGTGTCGGTACCAAAGAGTCGGTATAGGCGTCGGTGTAGACGTCGGTATAAGCGTCGGTAAAAGCGTCGGTATATGCATCGGTTTATGCGTCAGTATAAACGTCGGTATATGCGTCGGTAATCGGCTTCTGCTGCATCGCCTCCTGGGTGTACCGACGGTTATTCCGATGACACTACTGGGAGTACCGTCGCTTATACCGACGACCATACCTGCAAAATTTTTTTTGGGCAGAATGTTTTGTCTTTTGCTACAGCAACATTACCATGATGTTGCTGAACAAAAGACAATACACTCTGCCCAAAAAAAAACCGAGTACATGTGATGTGTACTCTAATGACAACCGAAATATGATTTCATGAAACAGAGTATTATTGTACACAAAAGAGATCGATAATCAGAATGAACAATGAACCATGTACAAAAGAAGTTATATATTTCAATAATGAAGCATGTACAAGAGTGTGGCAAACCACTGTCATATATGACGCTTTTACAAAATGTGGCAAAGCAATGTATTGCCATATGGAAATCAAATACAAAATATTGGTCTTCCACTGCCATACACATGCAAAGAACGTTCCATATCAACAGTCCTACAACAAAGAACATGAATGGAATCAGACAAATTCACATGAAAATTACAAACAAGTAAAAACCAAGTTTATAAATTAATTACCTCATCGCAAACGCTCCCATGAAACTACCGCACCGCGTCCCTCCAAGTCCTGCAATAGTGCAGTCAACCCATGACTATATCCATAAGACTCCTCCGTTCGTGTTGGAGGACGACCCATTGCCAGCTCCTGAAACAAATATAACAAGATTAGAGAAATATATATGAGAAATTTAACACAAATAAATTCAATAAATGAAATGGTACTTACAAACTAATGATGCATCGTGTCATATCCGCCGCTGCCCAAATGTGACGGTCCAATCGTGTCTAGACGTGTGGCTGTGGCATTTCGTTGCTGGCGATATCGATCAGGAGTTTGCTCCTGCTCATCACGAATCATGTACCACTCCTCAACATCTAACCACACGAGCTTTGGTAAGCCTTCTTTGAATGCATCACGAGCCTCGGATCGTCAATCGACATGACCTCACGTGCGGTATGCAGAATCCACTCTGAACTGACAATCGACTGTCCATCGGCTGGTTGGAACTCTTGGTAAATCGTCTGTGTGATATAATTCTTCCAATCTTTATCCTGTTCACTCCATTTCAGCATGATGGAGTGTCCAAACTGGATGGAGCAAAGCTGTCGTATGCGTGCACGCATTGCTTTGCCAGCCGCATCCATCACCGGAGCTCCATCTCGGATACTATACACCTTGGAGTCATCATGGTCATGAGCACCCCAAGGTGTACGTGGTGTACTGCATGGTGTACTGCGTGGTGTACTGCGTGGCGTACCTACATCTGAGGTACTCGTCCTAGGAGTAGAAGCGGGCGACACAATGTCCGTCGCACTGCCTCCACAACAACCGCCTCCTTCGTCTCCAGACCTACCTGTAGATCCACTCCTAGAACCTCCTGCTCCAGAGCGTGACCTCGATCTACGAGACAGGCCAGACCCTGTATCGCGCTGAGGTGTCGAACGCACATGTCTACTTGTAGACCCAGTAGGAGATGGCTGCAAAGATGGTCGTGGTGGAGTCACAAAGCTAGGAGACATACCTCCTACGGTAGTAGCACCACCCTCAGGAGTGACACCGGCAGGAGTGACACCCGTGGGAGTGACACCGGCGGGTTTGAGGCCAGCGGGAGTGAGGCCGGCAGGAGTAAGGCCGCCATGAGTGAGGCCGGGAGGAGTGCTACCACGAGCGATCCAATACTGTGATGCAGCGGCCATATATGCAGGAGGAACCTGAGAGATGAACTCCAAAAACTGCTCCTCTGTCATGGACTGTGGAGTGACTGGAGGACTGTCTCCTATCGTGCTCTGTAATAAAAGAACTCAAATAATTAGCATGCGATAAGAAAAATAATATAGGGAATAAACAAAAAAAAAACCAAAAATTAGTACGTACAAGTCTTTTATTCAAAAGTCCTCTATTCTAGCATCCTTTTGAAGATCCGATGCACCGAGAATATCTATCTCTAAATTGATGGCTTCTAAATCGCTTGCTATGCTGGTTTCCTCCTGATCATCGTTTATTGCTTCGTCTTCTCGAACAATGACCTCTTCTTCTCGAACAATGATCTCTTCCTCCTCAACTATCGAATGAATCTCTGAGTCCACTAGAGATGGACTTTCTTCTACATCTGCATTTTCAAAAATTTGTCTACTACGTGGAGCGACTTGTAAAACAAATAGCAACTCTGGGTCTTTTGAATCTGGTATAAAAACAACTTGCTCACAGTGTTCAGGAAGTACAAATGTATCCCTTTCATCTGTCCATAATCTTGTGGAGTCGACTTGAAGCAAACCGCTCTTATCTCGTCTCACTGTTGCGTTTCTTCCAGAGGTGACTACTTTGAACCATTTCACATCAAAAACAAAGTAATCAAACTTTCTGAAAGATAGTTTCAAGATGTCTTGAATCACACCACAATAATCTAACTCGCCTTCTAGAGCATTATCATCTCTTGCACTTGCTCTAATTTTTTGCAAAAAATTCACCATCACTCCACTATCAAAAGTAGACCGGTTTTGATTGATTCGTTCGATTTGAAAGTGTCATCCATGAGACCATAGTGCACCGTATTTGATATACTCCCAATCACATCCTTTTGCGAGTTCTTCTTCTTCTTTAGAGACATCTTCACCCGCTGCCTTTGCTTGTGAAACCGCTGCATCTAGCCATCTGCTCGTTGGAAAAGGTGGGAGAGGTCGAAGATTTTCTGGAAGAGGCAAAAATCGAGTGGAACGATTTCTTCGAAACTGAGCTCTTTCCTTTGCGTTAGTTTCCTTGGCAAGTTCATACCTTTCTAACCACTTTTGCATAGGCTCAGAGTTAACTATGCAAAACTTCATTGCCTTCTCTCTGAAAGCTGCATCTATTTTTCTTTGCAATCCTTTACCTTGTGGTTCATCGCCTACGAGATGAACATCTTCATCATCGCTCCATAAGCGAGGCATTTCGGGATCCGATATACGTAGAAACTCAGTAATGAATACAAGAGATTCTTGTACAAGCCATCCCTCTGCCATGCTACCCTCTGGACGTGCTCTCTGTCGAACAAACCCTTTTAATGTCTTCATAAAGCACTCTAAGAAGAACATCCATTGACTATGGACAATTCCTGCTATTGTAACTTCATCTACTACCTGAACCAGTAAAAGAAGTTGAATAGTGAGAATACTTGTGGGAAAGTATTTCTCTACCATAAAAATAGCCTCGATAGCATTGAGTTTTGCACTCTCTATGCTATCTCTATTTATCTCTTTAGAAGATATCCACCGTACTAAAGAACTAATTTTATAAATGGTTTTTCGTACATCCTCTGAAAGATAATCTTTTAGGGCTACAGGGAGCACAAACTGTAAAAACTTGTGCCAATCATGAGACTTGAGTCCTGCAAGATCGTCGTTTCGTGTGAAAGCAGTCTTTAGACATCTCATGCATCCAGTAGGTGTACGAAACTCTGAAATTGTTTTCTTCACTTGTTGCTCTTCCATCCCAGCAACTCGATTTTCTGAATCCCACAGTTGTTTCCAATTGCTAGCTTTCATTTGGTGTTGCGCTTGTCGACCAATCTGTCCTTCACGTAAAACATGCCCATCAGGCAAATGTCTATGATGTCCTTCATAGACAGTTTTACGTAGTGCTTTGGAATAGCGTGCTTCGAGTCGTGGTCTGCATAAAGGACAAGCATTGTAACCCGAAATCGATAAACCTGAACATTCACCATAACCAGGCCAATCATGCATTGTCCACATAAGTATGCATTGCACTCGCACGTCTCGTCTTCTTATAGGTTGAGACATGTCACGCACAGTGATCCCATCCCATAAAATGCGCAGTTCTTCCACAAGTGGTGCAAGATATACATCCATGTTTTTTACCTTATACTTACCTGGTACAATAAGAGCTAATAATAAATGACCTTTCTTTGTGGTCAACCATGGTGGGATATTATAATTGACCAAACATACAGGCCATGTGCTCCATGAAGAACTGCGTAATCCAAATGGATTCACTCCATCCATAGCTAGGCCTAGACGTATGGACCGAGGCTCACTAGGAAACTCTGGCCACTTACTATCTATGTGCCTCCAAGCATCAGAGTCAGCTGGCACTCGCATTACATTATCTGTAGACCTGCTCTTTGTATGCCATGACATTAACTCAGCTATAGATTTGCATCTAAACATGTTCTTAATTCGTGGAATGATAGGAAAGTGGCGAAGAACCTTTGCGGGGATCGCTTCGCCTATAACGTCTTCTCTAAATCTATTTTCTCCACACTTTGGACATACGTGGAGATGCTCATACTCATTCCGAAAGAGAATGCAATCATTCGGACAAGCATGAATTTTCGTATAATCCATTCCAATGGACTGTAAAATTTTTTTCGCATCTCCACGTGTTGGAGGCATGTCATTGCCCTCTGGCAAAATTTGATCTTTAAGAAGCCTGCAATAAGCAATTAAAATGATATTAGTAAATGAAGTTATTGTGATACAACAATGAAAGTCAATTTGTTCTCCACTTACTTGAACAATTCAGTGACACTACTATCTGACCATCCATAAATGGATTGCAGATTGAGCATCGCGAGTGAAGCACGTAGTACAGATATCTTTGCTCCATTGTAAAGTGGTAAACGAGCTAATCTTCGCATGTTTTCATATTCTTCATCAACTTCTGATCGCGGAATTTCTGTTGTGTCCATGAAACTCTCGTCGACACCTTCTTCACCATCATGATCTTCGTCCATCTCATAAAATGCTTCAAACATCTCTTCCATATGTTCATTCTGTGTAATATTATTAGTGCTTGCTTCTACATCTAAGTCCTTTTTTGCTCTCTTTTGTCCACGAGAGGTTACCGGTGCAATTTCGTTTGGGTCCATCTGCTCACTTGGGGGACCATGCGAATGATAGCATAGGTTTTCCAGTCCACTCCTATCAAAGGATCCATACTCTCTAACATGTGCAGTACAAATCCGTCGTTTCCGATATATTTGATACTTGCACTATGTGCAAGGACATGCCATTCTCTCTTCAGGATCCAAAGAAGCCATCTGCTACAATATGGACATTTTAGAACATTTGGTTTTTTATTAAACCTAAAAATCTAACTCTTAAAGACCTAAATACTTCAATACCTAAAAAAACTTAAAATCTTAGTTTTAAAACCCTAATCTATATAGCTATCCTATTTTATCTATATATTTGGATTTTTTCTTGATTGATCCTATTTTATATATATATTTATTTATTTATTCAGATTTGTTTCCTCTTAATTAAGTTATATGTATGCCTAAACCCTAAAACCCTAATTTTAAAGATCTAGACCTAAATTATGTATATTTCTATACACATGTGTATATACATGTATATATGTATTATATGTGTATGTGTATGTGTGTATATATGTTATGTACATGTTAAAACCCTAAAATCCTAATCCAAATGACCTAGAACTAAAACATGTATATATATGTATGCATGTGTATATATATATATGTGTGTATATGTATATATATGTGAATATAGATAGGTATATAAGTATGTGTGTTTGTGTATTTATATATTTATTTATATATTCAGATTTTTTCTTTACTTAATTATATTTAATTATATATATTTAATTAAATAATTTAAAACACTAGTTGTTTTTATATTTATTTATGTATATAATTATCTTATTTTATATATATATATATATATATATTTATTTATATATTCAGATTTTTTTTCTTACGTAATCCTATTTTTATATATTAATTTTATATATTTAATTATAAATATTTAATTAAATTATTTAGAACACTAGTTCTTTTTATATTTATTTATGTATATAATTAGCTCATTTTATATATATATTTATTCATATATTCAGATTTTTTTTCCTTATGTAATCCTATTTTTATATATTAAATTTTATATATTTAATTATATATATTTAATTAAATTATTTAAAACACTAGTTCTTTTTATATTTATTTATGTATATAATTATCTTATTTTATATATATATTTATTTATATATTCAGATTTTTTTCCTTACGTAATCCTATTTTTATATATTTAATTTTATATATTTAATTATATATATTTAATTAAATTATTTAAAACACTAATTCTTTTTGTATTTATTTATGTATATAATTATCTTATTTTATATATATATTTATTCATATATTCAGATTTTCTTTCCTTACGTAATCCTATTTTTATATATTGAATTTTATATATTTACTTATATATATTTAATTAAAAGCCTAATCTTAAAATTCTAGGTCTGAAATACTAAACCCTAAAACCCTAATCTGAAATATGTAGACCTAAAATATGTATATTTCTGTATACATATGTATATACATGTATATATGTATTACATGTGCATGTGTATGTGTGCATATATCTTATGTAGGTGTTATAACCCTAAAACCCTAATCTTAAAGATTTAAATCTAAAATATGTATTTTTTTTTATGCATGTGTATCTACATGTATGTATGTATTATATGTATATGTGTGCTTGTGTATATATGTTATCTACGTATTAAAATCCTAAAACCCTAATCAGAAAGACTTAGACTTAAATCTGAAATACTAAACCCTAAAACCCTAATCTTAAATATCTAGACCTAAAATATCTATATTTCTGTATACATGTGTATATACATGTATATATGTATTACATGTGTATGTGTATGTGTGCATATATGTTATGTAGGTGTTATAACCCTAAAACCCTAATCTTAAAGATTTAAATCTAAAATATGTATATTTTTGTATGCATGTGTATCTACATGTATGTATGTATTAGATGTATATGTGTGTTTGTGTATATATGTTATCTACGTATTAAAATCCTAAAACCCTAATCAGAAAGACTTAGACTTAAATCTGAAATACTAAACCCTAAAACCCTAATCTTAAATATCTAGACCTAAAACCCTAGAACCCTAATCTTAAATATTTAACCCTAAAACCCTAATCCTATTTAAAACCCTAAAACCCTAATCTTAAATATTTAACTCTAAAACCCTAATCCTATTTTTATATATTTGATGTAAAACAAAAACTTCAAAATAAAAATAGGCTTATATGTGTGTATGTATGCAGGTGTGTATATATGTGTGTGTATGTATGCATGTGTACATATGTGTGTATGTATACATGTGTATACATGTGTGTGTATGTAGGCATGCATGTGTGTGCATGTGTGTGTACGTGTGTGTATGTATGCATGCATGTATGTGTATGTGTGTGTATGTGTATGTATGCATATGTGTATATATGTGTGTGTATGTATGTGTGTATACATGTGTGTAAATTTATGTGTGTGTGTATGCATGCATATGTGTATATGTGTGTGTGTATGTAAGCATGCATGTGTGTATAGGTGTGTGTATGTAAGCATGCATGTGTGTACATGTATGTGTGTATGTATGCATGTGTAAATTAATGTGTATCTTCCTTTCTCTTCTCTCTCTCTTTCTTTCTCTCTCTCTCTCTCTCTCTTTCTCTCTCTCTCTCTCTCTCCTTCTCTCTCTATCAATAGCAAATAAAAGAATCACTTACAAGTATGTCTCTCTTTGAATCGTTGTCGTCAAAGCGTAATGTAGGTCGTCTCTCGTCCAATTCCAAACAATCGACGCCAACGAACTTCTGCAAAATCAACGAAAAGAGAAATTAGAAACCCTAAAGCATAGAGACACAAATGCTAACAGTACGTGCAGCACTTACCAAGATGTGAGAGCTAAGGCGAGAGAGTGTGTGTGTGTGTTGAGAGAGAGATCCGTGTGTGTGTGTGTGCACAAGACAATGCAGGTTCGCACGCGCAAGTTCGATAGTAGACCGAGAGTACTCAAACATGCGCAGAAATGTGAAGTTTTGCTCTCGGGTTCGCGATATGTTTAAAAATTCGCCGTAGGTATAGGGGCCGGTATGGACGTCCGTAGATGCCAGTAAATTATCAACACTTATACCGACGCTCATACCGACGCTTATACTGACGCTTATATCGACGCTTATACCAGCGGCTGCGGGCCACACCGACAATCTGTTTAAAACGGTCATACCGACGGTCACTTGACTGTCGGTATCTCTTAGTCAGATTTTCCGAGGACTATACCGACGCTGACTATGACCGTCGGTATATGCAGCGTCGGTATGCCCCTCATATGTTGTAGTGAAGGATGCCAAAGCATTCAATCATGTCAGGTCGTTCGCATTCTTGGTATCCCCTTGGGATTCGGTGTTACTCTGGAACAAAGGTGGGCTTGGGTCCTCACTAGACTTAATAATAAACTTAACTACTGGAGGGGTTTGCAAATCAATCTTGCTGGCCAGCCCATGGTGATCAACACGTTCCTCATATCCTCAATCATATACTTTCTTTCTTGCTGGAGACCGAAGAATCAAGATTTAGCCAAATTAGAAAGTACTTGTAGGAACTTTCTCTGGAACGGGGACCATAACAGGAGGGCAGTGCCTAAAACCAAATGGTCCTTATGCACTAGCTGAAAGGAGAATGGAGGTCTAGGTATTATGGACATTGGGGGCATAGCCAATAAACTTGCGGCTAAGTGGATGATTAAGGCGTGGTGCAACAGAGATTCCTCTTGGGCCACATTAATTTTGAGAAACATAAACGCATTTACTTTGGTAGGCTAGCTTGGATGGAAAAACCTTGACATCCTCACCCTCCTATTCTCTCCAATTCTAGTCTCACCCAAAGGATTGATCTTGGTAAGATCCTTGTGGTTGAGCTGGAACATATTCAAACCTCACATCAGAATTAGTGAAGATTGGAAGTGAGCTATAGGTATAAGACAAAACGACTCTATTTGGTTCCCGATTCAAGGCATGAGAATCGTGGAGCGTTGGAATGTCTTGAGTGCCAAGAGACTTTGGAATAAGGGATTCAAACAATGGAAGCACCTCTGGAAACAGGACACGAACAGATGGGTGGACTTTGAGGACCTTGACCCTACTACTGCGGTCACATACGAGGAATGGAATGTTTTACTGAGCAGACGCCACACTTGGGACCAATCTAAAATCCGACTACTTATGGGATAGGACTCTCCGAACCCAATGGGCCTTAAACGGTATGATGGTAATCACCTCTCCAAGCTTCCATATGTCAAAGGTTACAATGACATTCACATCAGACTGAACAAGAAATGGTGTCTCAACTAGACATGTCTTCGATTTGATATGAAATTTATGTCTATCTGGCACCCTCTCATTGAAAATAGAAAGTCGGTTCTCCTATGGCAAATGCTACATCGTGGAATATGGACCAATGCAAAAGCTAACAAGATCTGTGGGGTTCCACCCTGGTGCAAGCGATGTTGCCATAGCAAAGAGGATATAAGTCACCCGTTCTTTGCTTTCCCTAAATCCCTTTGGTTATGGAGGGTCCTTGGTCGTTATTTGGGACTCCAAGAACAAATCAATTGGAAGCAAGCCCTCATTGGTGAAGCGATCGGTTTCTCTGCGGCATTGTGGAATGCGCTTAGGGGAGATATCCTTTGGAAGATTTGGCAAGAAAGATGTGCTCAAAACTTTGGCAATACCCCCAAGGAGTGGTCGATGGAGAAGTCCCTTTTCCTTCTCAACAAAAGAATTGCTAACTGTAAGAAAACCCCCCCTTCAGACATCACAAAGAGCTACAGTATGTCAACAATAAGCTTAAAACCAAGTGGTTTCCACGTGATGGGGATGTGAGGTTTATCAACCTCCTCTATAAATCCATGTAACTCCATGTAAGCCTTGCAACGCCTACCACAAAGGCTATGGTAGATCATCAGAATGAAAATTAGTCATCAGAAATATATCAGTTGGAAGCCGCTCTCCTGGGAGAAGCGAGTGGTCACTCCCCGACTCTTTGAAATGCTTGAAATTCTAGTCGATTGAGTATTCAATGTCCCTCCTTGGCAAAAGGATCGCTAATTGTAAGAAACCCCCCCTTTATTTTAGGAGTCATCAAGTATTCCTTTTGATCAAGAACAGACTCTACCCACGTGGGCTCTACTTGAGGGTGATGAGTGGACGATTAACCTTTTCTTGTAAAGCTAGCTACACTTTGTAAAAGCTTCCCCCGCTTTTTGGGATTCGGGGGATCCGGTGGGCACTAGTCCCCTTCTTTTGTATTTTTCCTTTATTTAATTCAAGTCCAGGAGAGAGTAGGCTAAGGCCGAACTTCCTTTATTTAAAAAAAAACTAGGTGAATGAAAGTAGATGAAACTTTAAGTTATTGGCCTCTCTTGCTTGGATTTCATTTTTAAATTCTTCTTTGAGCTTCAAAGGGCACAAGTACTATTCGATTTCTTGGCTCTAGCACACAGGCATTTATCCAACACTTTCTACGCTAGATGGATTGATTTGGAATATTTCTTGTACTTCTTAATGGTTCTATTATTTGCTTTCTTTCCCTCTATGGCTTCTAAGCACTCCAAATTCTCAAAAACGTTACACAAACCCTTGAATGACTAAAAGGACATTGCTTCGGCTAGAGCGATTGTTGTTATGCCAAAAGGTTTTCAATGGATCTTTTTAAACTCACTTGTTTGCTTTGAGCTTCTGTTTGCTTCTTCAGAATGCCTTCCGTAAAGATATGACCTTAGAAGTGACTTTTAGTACTCAGCAACTGCTATGGATCTCCCAACACCCACTCGAGTGATAATGAGATCAATTTGTATAATAACTATCCTAGTAGCAACCCCTAGACTTGAGGAGGCCTTGGGTTCAATCCCCATGGGGTACATGGGGAAGAGTATTTTTTCCAATGAGATCGAGAGCCTTCTAGAAGCATCCACTTGAGTTAACTCAAGTTGAATGGGGCACTTGGCATACATGGAGTTACATAGCTGACACATGGATGGTTAGTATCCACCTGCCAAGGAAGGTAGTCCCCTAGAGAGAGCTATATATAAAGGCATATGGTTGGGAGGATCAGAGTCATATCTCTAGCATATGGTGGTCATACTTCTCGTTCTCTTGCATAGAGAGCCTAAGAAGACACCTTGAAGGTGCCAAAAGAATGTTAACCTTAATTATCTTCACTCCTACAATCACCAAGCAACTAGGGCTTAGTGGTAGGAAAATCTACTATTAAGTAGTCTCGGGGGGAACACTACTAGAATAGGTGGCCTCCCGACAAATGCTACTACTTTGTCTTCCTTAATCATTGATTTTACTTCCTCATGCATAGCCAACAATGCCAATGTTGAATTCAGTGAATCACACGATAATTTTTGCCAAGGTCTGTGCCTTGATCATAAGCCTTCCTAGTCAGCGGTGGATGGGTGGGTGCTCGCTTTGCTGGCACATCAACAGAAACCCTTCGGCTTTAAATAGATCTAATAGTGGTGAACTGATGTGATGAGGAGAGAGCATGATGGATTCCCACTCATGAGAGCTTCATGGTGATACCCTCATAGTAAGAAGTTGAGCCCTAGATGCTTGACATTGTAGAGTGTAGAGAAACCACACAATTCACACATACATGAACTCGAAATCACTAGGTTTTGTAGATGTGATCGATTGTACAGTCACTAGCTGACCAAGCTACTATATGTTTTATCACATAACTTAAACAAAAAAATAAATAAAGCCCAAAAGACATGCTAAGGTATAGTTTGGAAAAGGGACTACCCTATGGCAACACGAGTACATTGGGTTTGATGGGTCCAAAGGCTGAAATTAGGGAATAGCCGCAAGACACCAAAAGTGAATATCCTTATCCTTAATGACATAGAGAGACATCCGATAGCTAGAAGGGGGGTCCAACTCTCACACTAGCCTAAGAGGCATGAGATCAAACCACACCTCCATCTAAAGTAGAAAAAAAGATTGAGGTGTGGTTTGATCTCCATCTAAAGTAGAAAAAAACACCTCCATCTAAAGTAGAAAGAAAGATGTAGAACTAATTATTCTTGGATTAGCATTTTGAATTGATGTGTCAAAGTCTCTTGGATCCACTTATAGAAAAGGAAGAAGGTTGCTCTTCTATTAAAAATCTTGCACCAGGGAGTGTGGATCAATGCCAAAGTTCACAAGTTGAGAGTCGCTCCTCCAAATTCTAAGCATTGCTTCAAAGGTAAGGGAGAAATTGACCATCTTCTCCTTACTTGTTAAAATAGCATGAATTTGTGAGAAAGCATCAAAAGGGTGCTCAAGTTTAGTTGGACTATTGTTGGTGTAAATCACAAGCCTACACATTTGGCTTGGAAGATATCATGAAGACTCTACATACATGAAGAATCATAGGAACATATGCTAGTGGTTAATTACCACTTTATCCCATTGTAAAAGTCAAATTGACTTAGAATCTTTTGTAATCACCTACCTAAGTGATTCGTGGAAAAGTAACTCACTTGATTGAGAGAATATCTCCAAGCATTTAGGAGCCTGATCATAGGGAGCAAAAAGTTTGAATTTGAACTCAAACTTTACTCATTACATATAAAAATGGACATGAAAAGTCATGGGTAAGATCACTTCACTCCCGAGCTTCATTCTACTGTAATTGAGTGTGTGTGAGGAGTATACCATAGCCTACACCTCTCTACACCATTAGGCAATGTTATTCATGCCAATGGGATTGTACACAAGTGTTAATTTATAGATACATTTACAACATTCATCTCTGTGTTCTCTACTAGTCTACTCAAAACTCTATCAACTTGTCAAGGGCATATCTCGGTCAATAATCCACCAAATTCCGTGATTCAAAGCTTGTTGGATTCAGCTTGAAGCCTACTACGTGAGGTCAAAATTTGAAGACATTCTATTCAGCCAATGCAGAGAAATCTGCGTCGAGGTGCTCACAGGTCTATTTTTGCTACAGTCCTAAAAAGTCGGGGGTATAGCTAATCTTGCTAAATTGATTTCTCTTAGCATAGTTTATCTTTTTACATCATTCCACTTGAAAATGGTAGCTCTGTCATCATATTTTTCCTCCAATACAAGGGCTAGAAAAAATCAGTTGTGGATTGAATTCACAACACTAAGGAAGCAACCTAAGCAAGCTGTTTCAGAATTTGTGACCAAGATCAAAGATGTTGCAGATCAGCTAGCAAGCATAGGAGAAGAGATTGAAGAAGAACAAATTGTGAGGTAGGTAATCAATGGAATCAAGGCTGATGACAAGTGGGAAAGCTTCACCACTGTAATGGATCTCTACATGGACATGCACACTCCAGATCTTACAACTCTCATGGGTCAACTATTTACACATGAAGCAAAGCTCACCAAGAGTGGAGATACATCCAAAGGTAACAACTCTTCTGCCCTATACACTGATAAGAAATCTAAGGATAAAGACAAGAGTAAGAAGGTGGAAGATGAAGGCTCTACCTCCCAAGCCAACTATGCAGGGAGAGGTAGATCTTCAAGAGGAAGGGGCAGAGGAGGTAAGCAAGGTAGGGGGAGACCCTATAATTCATCACCATGTAACATTTGTGGTTTATCAAATCATACCACAGATGAGTGTTTCAGGAATTACAAAAATCAGAGAGGAAGAGGCTACCAAAGAGGTGGATACTCACAGTCAAGAGGAAGGTTCAACAATCATCAAGGCCACAATAACAATTACAACAACAATTACAATGGCAACTACCAAGGAGGTTTCAAAACTAGAAGGGACTACAACAACTACACAGAAGAGCAGGATGACTCTCTTCTGATCATGAACATGACTTCAAAGATAGGTACAAATGATGATCACTTATTTTACATTGACTCAGGGTGTTCAAACCATGTGGCTGGTAATGTGGCACTACGCTCTGATCTTGAGGAACCAAAAGGTAAACACCAAGTCCAAACAGGTGATGATACAAAGCATTCAGTAGTTAAAGTTGGAAATGTGAAGACTTTTGATGGTAATCAGAATTTGTTGAGCAGGGTACTTTATGTACCAACAATTACAAAGAACTTAATGAGTGTTGGTCAGATTGTGGAGAAAGGTTTGCAGGTCAGATTCAATCAATATGGAGCATTTGTGGAGGACCCAAGACATGGATTCAAAAGGATAGCTAAAGGAGAAAAATCAGGTAGACTTTTCACTTTTGAGTTGGAAGATACAAAAAATATTGCACTATACAGTTATAAAGATCAAACACTTTCAGAGCTTGAGATTTGGCACAAAAGGTTAGGGCACATAGGAGAAAGAACCTTGAAACAAATGTGCAGGGACCAATGTGTACTTGGGATACCTAATGTATCCAAGCAACATATGATTTACAAGTGTGGTGCTTGTCAATTTGGTAAGTCTCACAGGTTACCCTTCTCCAAGAAAGGATATATGCATGAAGACTATCTAGAGCTTGTACACACAGATGTTTGGGGACCTAGCAAAGACCCCTCAGTCTCTGGATCAAGGTACTATGTGTCTTTCATTGATGATTATAGTAGATGGAATGTATTATACTTCATGAAGCACAAGGACGAGGTATTTAATTGTTTTAAGAAATATCTTGCATTAGTTGAAAACCAGACAGGAAGGAATTTGAAGAGGCTAAGGTCAGATGGAGGAGGTGAGTACTTCTCCAATGAATTTGAAGACTTCTTGCACGACAAAGGAATCAAAAGAGAGATAACCACAAGGTATTATCCTGAACAGAATGGGGTAGCTGAGAGAAGAAATAGGTTAATTGTTGAGACAGCTAGATCTATGCTTAATGAGAAGAAATTACCTAACTATCTATGGGCAGAGAGTGTTTCTACTGCCACTTACCTAATAACAGGTTACCATCTAAGTCACTTGATGGTATGACACCCTATGAAGCATGGCATGGTAAGAGATCATCATTAGATCACTGCAAAATATTTGGATGTGTAGCATATGTACACATTCCTTCTCAGGTAAGAGGTAAGCTAGATCCAAAGGCTGAAAAATGCATTTTCATTGGATATGATTTAAATAAAAAAGGTTACAGGTTTTATAATCCTACCAATAAGGGATTTATGGTAAGCACAGATGTGATCTTTGATGAGAATGATTCTTGGTATGAGAATGAATGCAGGAGGGTCCAACTACCCTATGATTTGGAAGAGGAATTTCCAAAACTTGCAAAGGAGGAACCTACTCAGAATGAAGCCTCAAGTTCAGATGATGAAGACACTATCAACCTTGAAGAATTCAAAGCATGGAAGTCCAAGGGCAAAATGAAGATGAAGAAGCTTGAAGACATTCCTGAATCATCAACTCAATCAATCAGAAGATCTCAAAGAGAAAGCAAGAAACCTATCAGATATGGGTATGATACATCTCTTGTTACTAAACATTCAGTTTATCTTGCCAAAGATTTGTCAAATGAAGAACCATGTTCATATGAAGAAGCAATAACCAAATCAGAATGGAAAGAAGCTATGGATGAGGAGATTGAAGCACTCAAGGAGAGTGACACATGGGAGTTAGTACCCAAGAAGGATTCTATGAAGGTAATAGGATCCAGATGGATCTATAAGTTGAAAAGAAATTCTGATGGAACAATTAATAGGTACAAAGCCAGATTGGTAGCCAAGGGTTTTGCACAAACCCAAGGCATTGACTATGAAGAGACATTTTCTCCTGTGGCCAAGACGCCAACAATCAGAGTGTTGGTAAGTGTGGCTGCATCAAAGAATTGGAACATGTACCAATTGGATGTCAAGAATGCTTTCTTGAATGGATGGATTTCAGAAGAAGTTTATATGTCACAACCTCCTGGCTATGAGGACCCTAAGAAGGTAACTTATGTTTGCAAATTAAAGAAGGCTTTATATGGATTGAAGCAGGCACCTAGGGCATGGAATTACAGGCTAACTACATACCTCCAAGACCAAGGATTTGTTATGAGCAAGGCAGATACTTCTCTATTCATTAAGAGAAGTAATTCAGAGGTAAACTATCTCTGTGTTTATGTTGATGACATCATCATTACAGGTAATGATGTCAATGGAATTAGGTATATCAAAAGCGAGATGATGAAGGAGTTCAAGATCAATGATCTTGGGCTATTGAAGTATTTTTTAGGGCTTGAATTAGTTTACACTAATTCAGGGATATACATTACTCAGAAAAAGTATGTACAAGATATGTTGAAGAAGTTTCACTTGCAAGATGCTAAAGCAGCAAGCACTCCAATGGAGGTGAACCTAAAGCTAAGTGCCCATGAAGGTGATGAAGTCCAAGACATTACAGGTTATCAAAGTATGGTGGGTAGCTTGAACTATGCTACCTTAACTAGAATTGATATTGCATATGAAGTTAGTGTGCTAAGTCAATTTATGCACAAGCCAAGGATACCTCACTTAGAGGCTGCCAAGAGAATCCTGAAGTATCTTAAGGGTACACAGAACCATGGCTAGTATTTTTCCTTTCACTTCAGATATTGATATAAAAGTCTATGCAGATGCAGATTGGGCAGGATGCAAGGATGATAGGAGAAGCACTTCTGGATACATTTCTTTTGCAGGTGACAAACCAATTTCATGGTCTGCAAAGAAGCAACCAACTATGGCCTTCTCTTCTACAAAAGCAGAGTATAGAGGGCTAGCTAATGCCACTCAAGAAGCAATTTGGATTAAGCTTTTGTATACAGAATTGGGCTTATATACTAGACCTCCAATTATCTTTGGAGATAATACAAGTTCTCTTCACCTTGCAGCTAATCCTATCTATCATGCTAGGACAAAACACATAGAAGTGCATTATCATTATGTGAGAGAGAAGTTGATAAGCAAGGAGATTCAACTTACCTATGTATCAACCAACATGCAATGTGCAGATTTGTTGACTAAAGCTTTGGATGCAACCAAACTTTGCAGGTTCAAATCTATGATTGGATTGCAGGATATACTTGAAGATTGAAGATGAAGACTTAAGCCAAAATGTTTGGCTTGAGGGGGAGTTGTTGGTGTAAATCACAAGCCTACACATTTGGCTTGGAAGATATCATGAAGACTCTACATACATGAAGAATCATAGGAACATATGCTAGTGGTTAATTACCACTTTATCTCATTGTAAAAGTCAAATTGACTTAGAATCTTTTGTAATCACCTACCTAAGTGATTCGTGGAAAAGTAACTCACTTGATTGAGAGAATATCTCCAAGCATTTAGGAGCCTGATCATAGGGAGCCAAAAGTTTGAATTTGAATTCAAACTTTACTCATTACATATAAAAATGGACATGAAAAGTTGCGAGTAAGATCACTTCACTCTCGAGCTTCATTCTACCGCAATTGAGTGTGTGGGAGGACTATACAATAGCCTACACCTCTCTACACCATTAGGCAATGTTATTCATGCCAATGGGATTGTACACAAGTGTTAATTTATAGATACATTTACAACATTCATCTCTGTGTTCTCTACTAGTCTACTCAAAAATCTGTCAACTTGTCAAGGGCATATCTCCGTCAATACTCCACCAAATTCAGTGATTCAAAGCTTTTTGGATTCAGCTTGAAGCCTACTACATGCTGTAAAAATTTGAAGACATTGTATTCAGCGAATTCAGAGAAATCTGGGTCGAGGTGCTCACTGGTCTATTTCTGCTACAGTCCTAAAAAGTCGGGGGTATAGCTAATCTTGCTAAATTGATTTATGTTAGCATAGTTTATCTTTTTACATCATTCCACTTGCAAATGGTAGCTTACTAAGCTAATTAAATACCCCTAGAAGGAATTTTATCAATTACTACTGTACTGGTCACACTGAGCAAAACATCCAGCAGGTGTCAAGACCAAAATAGAAGGTTTTCTTGAGTTTGTGATTTCCAAAGTCATCTGTTTTGATTCAATCTTTGCTCACATCATTTGCAAAGGACATAGACCATTTTTTGGTGTCATTGGAAAGCTAAGGATGCCTAGTAATCAAGTCTGAAGCAAAAGAGGGCTGGTACAAAGCATGTTTAGCAGTACCTACTCAGTCTCTTGGATCATGCATCCATCGTTCCCAACAACTATCTCTTGTCAAGAACCTCTTTCCGAGGAGGCAATGAAATGCTTGAGGACCCTCTAGAGCACGATAAGAGGAGAGGCTTAATGAGAATTCTGAGAATGAGGATTTCAAAAGTTTTTTTAATCGTCGCAAAGAGATGCCACTTGAGAAAGCACAAGAGAACGTAGGAGAAGGAATTAAGAATCCTCAAACTAAGCCCCCGTTTTTTCATAGGATGATCTTTTTACTTCATAAAAACAAAATCAAAAGACGAACGTTGTCTCATCAATCAGATTACATGCTTCTTCTAAGCTGTTTCGTATTTTACTCTTATTTTAAATACAAAAGAGAATCTACTTGTTTGTATATTACTCTTCTTTTTCTAAGAATATTCAAAGCCTATTTTTATTTAAGCACATTAGCTCAATTGGTTGGTCCTTTTTCTATCAAGATTGGGGGCAAGTTCAACTCCTCTGGATATTAATTGCACATCTCTCATCATTTAGGTGGTGAGATGTTAAAACCTTCCTCTTCAGGGAATTATTTGACTTTTGAGCAACCTAGTGCAAACTAGTTGTCTCATTTGGCCTTAGAGATGATTGGGCTTTCGAGCTACCTAGCTCAAACTTGAGAAGCTATATCCTAGTAATTGCTAAGGGGTCAACCTCTTCATTGTGGCCTTAGAGATCAACTGGATTTCGAGTTACCTAACTCAAACTTTGAAAGCTATATTCTACTAATTGTTAAGTGTTTAACCTCTACTTTGTGAGATTCAGAGGGTTTTTATGGGTGTTATTCTTGTCATTCATTGTACTTTCAAATAAATTCAAACTAATCAGAATAGTAACTCTCAGTGTCAAACTTTCTTAAAAACAACAAAGAATCTAGTGATCAAACTTCCTTAAAAAGAAAAAGAGAGAATCAAAAGAGGAACAATAAAAAAAAAATAAGAATAACTCTTGTGTAAGAATAAAGTGTGATGCTTGCCTGTTTTCATTTTGCTATGCGTCCATAATATCGAACAAAAAATTAGCGCAGTTGTTCATCTCTCATACATCGTGTTAGTGTTGAAATTTTGTTTTCTCTTTGTGGTTGTTTCGCCATGAATATGTATGATCCCTTGTGCGTTTTCTTTTTGTCGACGCTGTATCACTCCATCTCATGTAAAGCGTTTTGTCATTCTACTTACATACATTGATATGATACCTGCCTTCCTTTTCATGAACTGTGTGTGTATGTGTATGCAGGGTGTTGCGCCTAATCAGAAATCGATGAAATCGGATGGGACTATACAAGATGGAAAACAACACACGGATTCTCTCTCTCTCTCTCTCTCTCTCTCTCTCTCTCTCTCTCTCTTATATGCAAGACCCAACGACTTATGAGATTCTAGCTTCACATTATTTCTGCGTGCAATGTCCAACAGGATCACTATCCCTAAGTGAAAACGAACATGTGCTACTTGGGCTGTCGGAAACAAGAAAGAGAAAGAAGAAGGCGGTTATGAGAATGGACTATCTACGTTACGGAAGTCTCGTAACCAAATCATGAAGTCCATCAGCGTTGGAGATTGACAGTTCCATCGAGCTTCTTGACCCCATGATAAAGGGTGCTACTTTTGCATCCTGCAAGTGGAACTTATTCAACATGTTCTGCACATATTTCCTTTGAGTGATGTAAATTCCAGAGTTAGTGTATACTAACTGATGTCCAAGAAAATATTTCAAAAACCCTAGGTCACTAATCTTAAAGATCTACTTCATTTGATTTTTGATTTGTTTGATCCCATTGGCATCACTACCTGTAAGAAGGATGTTATCCACATATACACATAAATATATCATTTTTTGATTACTCCTCTTGACAAACAGAGAAGAATCTGCCTTGCTCATCATGAATCCTTGGTCTTGAAGATAGGTTGTTAGCCTATGGTTCCATGCCCTAGGTGCATGCTTCAAACCATAAAGAGATTTGTTTAATTTGCATACATGATTTACCTTGTTTGGATCTTCATAGCCAGGAGATTGAGCCATGTAAACCTCCTCTAAAATCCAGCCATTGAAAAAAGCATTTTTCAAATCTAGTTGATACATATTCCAATTTCTAGATGTAGCTATACTTACCAATACTCTGATGGTTGGCATCTTAGCCATAGGTGAAAAGGTTTCTTCATAGTCTACTCCTTGGATTTGTGCAAAACCCTTAGCCACAAGTCTAGCTTTATACCTATTTATGGATCCATCTGAGTCCTTTTGATCTTGTAAATCCATCTAGAACCAATTAGCTTCATTGATGCTTTCTTGGGTACTAGCTCCCAAGTGTCATTCTCTTGAAGTGCTTCTATTTCTTCATCCATAGCTTCCTTCCATTCTGCTTTGGTACTTGCTTCTTCATATGAAGAAGTTTCTTCAAGTGATGAATCCTTAGCAAGATAAATAGAATGCTTAGTGAGTAACAAAATATCATACCCATATTTGATTGGGTTCTTACTCTCTCTATGTGATCTCCTTAAGGCTTGATTGGATGACTCAGGTATGTCCTCCAACCTCTTCATCTTGACCTTGCCTTTTGATTTCCATGCTTTGAACTCTTCCAAGTTGATGGTGTCCTCATCATCTGATTTGATGTCTTTCAAACCAAGAATCATTCTCATCAAACACAACATCTCTAATAACCATAAATCCTTTGTTGGATGGATTATAAAACCTATATCCTTTTTTATTTATATCATACCCTATGAAGATGCATTTTTCTCCTTTAGGGTCTAACTTACCTCTGATTTGAGATGGAACATGCACATAAGCAACACATCCAAATATTTTGCAATGTTCAAGTGATGGTCTACTACCATGCCATGCCTAATAGGGGGTCATCCCATCAAGGGACTTAGAAGGTAACCTGTTAATAAGATAAGTGGCAGTAGAAACACTCTACCCACAAGCAATTTTGCAACTTCTTTTCATTTAGCATAGATCTAGCTGCTTCCACAATCAATTTGTCCATCCTCTCTGCCACTCCATTTTTCTGAGAGTATATCTAGTAGTGATCTCCCTTTTGATACGTTTGTCTTGCAAAAATGCATGAAATTCATTAGAGAAGTACTCACCTCCTCCATTTGATATTATCCTCTTTAGGTTTTTTCATGTTTGATTTTCCACAAGTGCAAGATACTTCTTGAAACAACTGAACACTTCATCCTTATGTTTCATGAAATACAAGATAGTCCACCTACAAAAATCATCAATTAATGACACATAGTACCTTGACCCCAAAATTGAATTGCTTGGTCCCCACACATCTATGTGGAAAAGTTCCAAGTAATCCTCATGCATATAGCCTTTCTTTGTAAAGGGTGACCTATGTTATTTACCAAACTGACATGCAACACATTTACAGATCATATGTTGTTTGGATACATTAGGTATCCCAAGTACATATTGATCTCTACATATCTTCTTCAATGTTCTCTCACCAATGTGCCCTCATCCTTTGTGCCATATCTCTAACTCAGACAAGGTTTGATCCTTATAATTATAAAGTGCAATGTTTCTAGTGTCCTCAAGCTCAAATGTAAACAATCTACCTATTTTCTCTCCTTTGGCAACTCTCCTGAATCCATGTTGAGGGTCCTCCACAAAAGCTCCAAATTTATTAAACCTAACCTGCAAACCCTTTTCCACTATTTGTCAGACACTCATCAAATTCTTTGTGATAGTAGGTACATAAATACCTCTGCTCAACAGATCCCTATTCCCATTAGAAGTTTTGACATTTCCTACCTTGACAACTGAATGCTTGGTATCATCACCTGTCGGCACTCGGTGCTTTCCCTTGGGATCTTCAAGATAAAAAAGGAGAGCTACATTCCCTAATACATGATTTGAACAACCTGAGTCAATATAGAAGAGGTGATCATCATTCATACCTTGTTTTGAAGTCATGTTCATAATGAGAAGAGAATCCTCTTGATCCTCTGTATAGTTGTTGAAGTCTTTTCTTGATTTGTGTCCTCCTTGATAGCTATTGTTGTAGCTATGGTTCTATCCATGATTATGGTTAAGTTTTCCTCTTGATTGTGAGTAGACACCTCTTTGAAATCATCTTCCTCTCTGGTCCTTGAAGTTCCTATAGCACTCATCTATTGTGGGATTAGAGAGTCCACATATATTGCATGGTGAAGAGTTGAAAGATCTCCCCCTACTTTGCTTACCTCCTCTGTCCCTTTCTCTTGAATTCCTACCTCTCCCCACATAGTTTGTTGGAGAAGTAGCACATTCATCTTCAACTTTCTTGCTCTTTCCTTTATCCTTAGACTTTCCTTTATTTGTATAGAGGGCAAAAGAATTTTTGCCTCTTGATGGTTCACCATTTTTGTTGATCTTGGCTTCATGGGTGAAGACTTCTCCCATGAGAGTGGTAAGATCAGGGATTTGCATGTCCATTTAAAGATCCATGGTAGTTGTGAAAGATTCCCACTTATCATCTGCCTTGATGTCATTGATTATCTGTTTCACTATTTGCTCTTCTTCAATCTTCTCCTATGCTTGCCAATTGATCACCTACATCTTTCATTTTGGTCACAAACTGTGGAACATTCTACTTAGGTTGCTTCCTTTGAGTAGTAAACTAAATACACAATTGATTTTTTCTAGCTCATGTATTGGAAGAAAAATATGAAGATAGTGTATCCCAAGTCTCTTGGGAAGTTTTGCAAATCCTAATATGAGGAAGAAGGAAGTCAGAAATAGAGTTAAGTAGATATGATCTGGCTAAAGCATCTTTGGCATACAATGAGTTGAGTCTTTCTAGCTCCTCTCTTGTAGGTTGACCTTTGCTTCTAAATGTGGGCATCTCCTCATCTCTTGATATGTATCCATAGAGACTCCTTCCTTGTAGATAGGTCTTCATCCTCAAGGACCATGCTGGATAATTATTCCTACCCAATCGATGAATGAAAAAAGGGAAACCATCTCCCATTTTACTTCAACTTGCTTTGATACCACTGTTGGAGGAGAAGGATGGATACCTCAAGAAATTGAGGTGGTACTGCTAAAACTTGCTTTTTACCTACTGTAATAAACTTCGGATTTATATGGTAGGACCCTTTAGCTTGCAAATGACACCAAGAAAGTACCTATGTACTTTGGAGTTGATGCTTGAAACAATTGAATCAAAACAGACTACTTCATGAATAGCTAGTTTCATCAAACTTGCTATTTTAGTCCATACACCTGCTAATTCTTTTGCTTAGAGCTCACTGTACAGAAACAATTGATGCAATTCCTTTTGATGTAAGTAACGTAGCTTAGATAGCTAATGATTGCAAGTGGAATCATCTAAATGATAAGCTATGCTCTAAGAAATAAGTTTAGCAATCCAAAGCTTACCCCCGACTTTCTAGGGACCAATGTAAATGACCAGTGAGAACTTCGACGAATTCTCCCCGATGGCTGAACAAAAGACTTTGAGATTTTAACAGCACCAAATAGACTTCACATCGGTTCCAATAAGCCAAAGAACATGCAAAATGGTTGATAATTCACTCATATATGACTAGAGAAAGTTTACTATTCTGAGTAGTCATAGTAGAGAAGTAGACAAAGATGATCAATGAGCTATATGTTTTATATAACATGATTGTACAAGATCATTGGCATAGTAATGATGATGAGTGGGCTATGGTGTGAGCCACTCAACTTCTACCAATGATCAATAATAGAGCTCTGAATGAGGCCACATAGCCGCAAGGTTTACAAAGGCTTTTTATAAGAGTTTCTTCCAAGTTTGAATTTGAATTCAAACTTCGCTCCAACTAAAAGTGACTCCTCTAATTTAGGACTTATTCTTTCAATCTAAAGTTGTAACGAATACTCTATCTAACCCCATGAGTTTATAGACTTTTACAAGATTCTCTCAATGATTTAATCTTTTACAAATGGTAAACGACCAAGTGTTTACAACCCAAGGTTCACATGCTTCATCAAATGATATTTGAACATATTGCCTTCCATGCTAAGCCAAATGTGAAGGCTTGGACATTTGCACCAACAGTTTATGCCATTCATGTACTATCTATGAGCATGCCTATAATAGAGCAAAGTCCCGTAAGAAACATGATAAAAAATTGTAGATAACTATTGAGTACCAACCTTCTGAATTGGTCCTTGATCATTATCCTCATGGAAAAACATGAAATAGAGGTTACCACTCCAACGGATCAAATTTAAGAAGAAAAAGGCATTACACAATTCCAACTATCTCTAATGTTAACAACTAAAGCTCTTGATGTAGTTGAAGCTCATGGTTGGAAATAAAAACTTGATGTCTAGATTCTTTAACTCAATCTAACCAGTGTGAATAATTTATCTCCCTATTTCCTTTAAGAAGATAATATCACTCCTACCTAAGCAAGCTAAAAAATAAATCCTCATATTAGATACTTATATAGGATCAAGCTAGATTTCCCTTCTCAAGAGACCAATCCCTATTAAGAATTGTTTCTATGAGTAAGCTAGACTTACTTCCTCTAAAGTAAAATTCTAATCCCTCTATATCCATAAAAAGAAAATGGCTCTATAGCTTGAACATTTTCTAATTTTCCCTTTCCCTTGAAAATTAAGACTATGGATAAATATTCTTATATCCATTCCTTAGCTATGGATCATCATATACATATGTTTTAACAGAACCATCATTGGAAGAACAACTCTTTCCCATGTCCTAAGGATATGTTTGTTGGAGTTTGACTTCAATTTAAGAAAGAAGAAGAAGCTTGGAGCACAACATAACATTGAATGAACTACCAAGTGAATGTACAACGATAAGTAACCAGCTAGGGTTATAGGCATATATACAAACATTGTTGCAACAGCTAGATCAATGTTAAATGAGAAAAAATTACCTAATTATTTGTGGGCAGAGAGTCTATCTACTGCCACTTATCTTGTTAACAGGTTTCCATCGAAATCGCTTGACGGGATGACCCCATATGAAGCATGGCATGGTAGAAGACCTTCACTTGATCATTGTAGGATCTTTGGATGTGTTCCTTATGTGCATATATCATCTCAAATAAGAGGTAAGCTAGACCCTTAGGCAGAGAAGTGCATCTTCATAGGGTATGACTTGAATCAGAAAGGATAAAAATTTTACAATCCTTCCAACAAAGCATTTATGGTCAGTAGAGATTTTGTCTTTGATGAAAATGATTCTTGGTTTGAGAGTGAATGCAGGAAAGTAAAGTTGCCTTATGACTTGGAAGAGGAGTTCCCAAACCTCACCAAGGAGGAGCCAAACCAGATTGAAGACATCAACTTAGATGATGAGGACATCATCAACCTAGAAGAATTCAAGGCATGGAAATCCAAAGGAAAAGCCAAAATGAAGAAGTTGGAGGTTATACCTGAATCATCCAACCAAGCAATCAAAAGATCACAAAGAGAAAGCAAGAAGCGAGTCATATATGGGTATGACACTTATTTAGTTACTAAGCTTTCTATTTATCTTGCAAACTACTTGTCATTTGAAGAGCCATCATCCTATGAAGGGGCAAAGACCAAAGCAGAATGGAAGGAATCTATGGATGAAAAAATTGAAGCACTCTACAAGGAGAATGATACTTTGGAGCTGGTGCCAAAGAAGGAGTCTATGAAGGTAATAGATTCTAGATGTATCTACAAAATCAAAAGAAATTCTTACGGGTCAATAAGCAGGTACAAGGCTAGAATTGTGGCTAAGGTTTTTGCACAAACCACAAGGAGTTGATTATGAAGAAACCTTCTCACCTGTGGACAAAATGCCAACCATCAAGGTATTGGTAAGTGTGGCTACATCAAAGAGTTGGAACATGTACCAATTGGATGTAAAAAATGCATTTCTAAATGGATGGATTTCAGAGGAGGTGTACATGTCTCAACCTCCTGGCTATGAGGATCCAATCAAGGTAAATCATGTGTGTAAATTGAACAAAGCTCTTTATGGATTGAACCAGGCACCTAGGGCATGGAACCATAGGTTGAATACATACCTTCAAGATCAAGGATTCATCATGAGTAGAGCAAATACTACTTTTTTTATTAAGAAAACTAATTCAAAGGTGATATACCTATGTGTGTATATTGATGATATCGTACTTATAGGTAATGATGCTAATGGAATCAAACAGATCAAGAATCAAATGATGCAAGAGTTCAAAATCAGTGATCTAGGGTCACTAAAGTATTTTCTTGGACTTGAGTTAGTCTATACTAACTCTGGAATTTACATTACACAAAGAAAGTATGTATAGGACATGTTAAAGAAGTTTCATTTGTTGGATGCCAAGGTAGCAAGCACTCCAATGGAGGTAAATAAAAAATTAAGTGCTCATGAAGGTGATGTGCTTGATAATATTGCAGGATATCAAAGCATAGTGGGAAGCTTGAACTATGCTACATTGACAAGGATTGATATTGCTTATGGAGTAAGTTTCTTAAGCCAATTTATGCACAAACCTAGGGCACCTCACTTGGAAGTTGTCAAGAGGATTTTGAAATACCAAAAGGGCACTCAAAATCAGGGCTTATATTTTCCTTATTCTTCAGATTTAGACATCAAGATATACTCTGATGCAGATTGGGTAGGTTGCAAAGATGATAGAAGGAGTACCTCAGGATATATATCTTTTGGAGGTGACAAACCTATATCATGGTGTTCCAAGAAGCAACCTATGGTTGCCTTATCTTCAAGAGAGGCAGAATATAGAGGATTGGCCAATGCTACTCAAAAGGCCATATGGATCAGATTACTATATGCAGATTTGGGTTTGCATACTAGATCTCAAATAATTTTTGGAGATAATACAAGATCACTACATCTTGCAACAAACCCTGTTTATCATGCTAGGACCAAACATATAGAGGTCCACTATCATTATGTGAGAGAGACGCTATAGAGAAAGGCAATTGAGTTGGCATATGTATCAACCAATATGCAATGTGCAGACTTATTAACCAAAGCACTTGATGGTACTAAACTTTGTAGGTTTAAAGCTATGATTGGATTGCAAGACATTCAAGAGGATTCAAGAAGAACACCAAGCCAAAATGTTCGGCTTGAGGGGGAGCTATTGGTGAAAATGCCAAGCCTACACACTTGTCTAGGCATGAGAAGATCTCATGAGGAATAATTGAAGTTCCATGGGAATTATTGCTATGAGTCACTCTATCTTTTAACATTTGTAAAAGTCAAATGACTTGAAAGAATCTTGTAAAGTCTCTAAATTCGTGGATGTTGGAGAGCTAAAAGCTACGAATCATTTGTTGAAGATAAATGTACAAGCTCATTTTCATATGAGCCATGCTTGGATAATTTACCAAATATAAAGATAAAGGAAAAGAAGAGAAAAAAATGATAAAAGAAAAAGTCTAGTCAAAATTCATGATGAGTACGAGATACAATATCTTGCCTTGTAGTTAGTAGCATGTAGTGGAGAAAGTGGTGAGTTAAGAACAAGGCAAAAACTTCTTCACATGCTCATTGGTTATAAAAATGAAGTGGGAGAACATTCAAAACAAGGAGAGAAAGAGGCAAGAGCTCCCAATAGTCGGATCTAGCCATTTTGTCATTTTTGTCTTTCCTTAGACTCCTTCCAGCCGCATGTCAGTTTGTACACAGCTCTGTTGTGGAGCTCATATCTCAATGCATATGCAACCATTGCTTGCGTTTAAGCATTCATTGGAAATCGTATCTTGTAAAATTTTGCATACCCAATATCACATTGAAATCTTATGTAACTTGTGAGAAATCAGTGAAAGAGTGAAGTCCAGTTTTTTAGAATACCTGTGTAGATAGGTAGTCTATATTGGTCGGTTAAGTGTCATGATCAAAACATATCCAAATTGCGTGATTTTTGTCTTGTTGGAAAGCGCTTGGCATCTTATTTCACTGTCCCAAATATCTTATTCGGATCTTTTATATTCAATGAGATATTTGTCAGAGAGTAAAGTCTAGTTTTACAGTGTACTTATATGTGCAGGTGGTCTATTTTGGTCAGTTGAGTTCCCTAAGCAAAACTCATCCAAATTAATTGTTTTTTAGCTTCTTGGAAATCTATTTGTGTCTACTTTTTCTATACCAAATATCTTTCTCAAAGGATATATATTCAGAGAGTTATCAATCTGAGAGTGAAGCTCAATTCTTGAGCATACCTATGTGGACAGGTAGTTCATCTTTTTCAGTTGTGTTTCCTAATCAAAACTTGTCCAAATTAAGTTATTTATAGCTTGTTAGAAATCTCTCTATGTCTACTTTGATTGACTAAAGGCTCAAGTCCATTTGAGATTTGTAGTAAGAGCACCAAGCTATCTAAGGTGCAGCTGTTTGTCAAAGTGCTGGACATACAAGGGCTCACTACACACTTCCGTTGTGCATAGGAGAACTCATTCTCCACATCATTTTGGTGTAATGATTCCTAATTTCGAGGAAAAATTTTATGTAAATCCAAGTTTGAATTTGAATTCAAACTTGAAGGCAAAAGCATCTATAAAAATGACTTGTAAAACTCGTAGTAGAGAGATCTCCAATCCCGAGGAAATCAGCTGATCATGTTTTAAGAGAGTGAGGCTCACATCATAGCCTACACTTCTATCAATCATTGGGCATTGATTACCATGCCAATGATCATGTACAACATTGTATCATAACACAATAGGTCATTTATTGTATCTGTTGATCTCTCTATTAGTGTCACTCAAAACAGTCATTTTCTATTGCTCATATCTCAGTCAATAATCCATCATTTTCAGTTTTCTATAGCTTGTTGGAATATGCTCTAAATTTTCTACACTGTTGACAAATTATTAAGACATTCAGTTCAATGGATTGGGAGAAAAGCGTACGAATTGATCACTGGTCAATCTCTGCAGAGGTCCTAAAAAATCGAGGGTAATGCTTTGATTGCTAAATTGATTGCTCTGTGTATAGTCCATTATTTCAAGTGATTCCACTTAAAATCATTAGCTCATTAAGCTGATTTGATATCTCCAAAAGTAATTTTCGTAATTTTTACTCTCCTAGAAGCACTGAGCTTCACAAGCAGCAGGTGTGTGTACCAAAATTGAAGGTTTTCAGTAGATTGTGAACTTGGGAGTAGTCTATTTTGTATCAAACATTACTCATCTCATCTCAAAAGTACATAGGCTCTTGTTTAGTTTCATTGGAAAGCTAAGAGGGCCTACAACGCAACTCTAAAGCGAAAGAGGGCTGGTACAAAGCAGATATTAGCAGTACCAACTCATTTTCTGGAGTGTCCATCCATCTTTCCCAACATGAGTGTCATAGCAACCAACCCACTCTGTGTTAGAAAAAACATGTAAACATCAAAATCCACATAGTTGGATACTGCTTAAGTAGCAAAAGATGTGCTCAACCACCTACCAATGCTTGACACATTGGCAATGCATAAACCTACTCACTTGAGAGATAGCAAACTGAATATCACGCCGGCTTATGCATAAGTAAATAAAGCATCCAATAGCCCACTGATAGAGAACAACATCAAATGCATCTCAAGCATCATGAAGAATCAAATGTAAACCTATTTCCATAGGAGTGGCAATATGTTTGCAATATTCAAGCCCAAAATTCTACAGTAATGTGTTAGAATATTTTGTTTGACACAAAGTTATTTCTCCATGAACTTGCCTAAATTGAATGCCCAAATAATGATGCAAATGCCCCAAATTTGACATCTCAAAAGAGGCATGCAAATCATCCTAAAATTTAGCAATATGCTTCTCATTCGGACCACTAAACACAATATTAATCAGAAGTACATCATGTGCATGAATAACATATAAGGTTCTCTTAGTTGGACTATTCTCAAAACCATGTACAATCAAGTAG
Organism: Ceratopteris richardii; assembly: GCA_020310875.1. Taxonomy (NCBI): domain Eukaryota; kingdom Viridiplantae; phylum Streptophyta; class Polypodiopsida; order Polypodiales; family Pteridaceae; genus Ceratopteris; species Ceratopteris richardii. Next base: position 111,389,173 of record CM035428.1, read on the forward strand.
GCATGTAACTTTTCATACCAAGCACATGGTGCTTGCTTCAAACCATATAATGCCATTTTCAACCTATACAATGCTTTTGTCTTCTTTCTACAAGAAACCATGGGTCCTAAAATACATAAAATTCTTCATGGACGTCATCATTTAGGAATGCAGTTTTAATGTCCAACTCATCTACATTCGAACATGATGATGACTGCAAGTGCAGAGATGCTATGCACGTTGTTCATTCAACATACGGGTGCAAAGGTCTCATCAAAATCAATGACTCTCTCTAGATCATAATCTTTTGCAACAAGCCTAGTCTTACACCTTTCAACTATTTCCTCAAGATTATGTTTTTGTTTGTATATCCATTTAGTGCGAGTGACCTTTTTGCTTGGAGGCAGATCGACTAGGTATCATTCTTCATAATAGCATCATATTCTGATTGCATAACAGCATAGGCTCATTCTCATCACACAGAATAGAGGTAGCCATTGCATAGAAATTTGTGCAAAGGAAGCACTATGAAAGACTGAATGAGTAGGATATGACAAACCTACATCTAATTTGCTATCTGTGAAAGTATACACTAGCCATTTAGGCATAGTGTTTGCCTCATCTATACCTCCCCTCTAATCAACAAGTGCACCATGTAAATCTACATAATAAATTAAATGATCTACATCATCATGTGGAACCTTTAAAGGTTAAGAAATTGCCTCATTTGGACCAGCACTTGAATGTCCACCTATAAAAAGAAAAAGGGAAGCAAAATCTCATACACATCTTTGAAGCCAATTGAAGTCTCCTTGGTATATGAAATTAATGGTTGAGATACATCTTCCACAAAAAAAAAAATCGTAGCTAAGGAGAATGTCTTTAGTCCATGGATGGTACACTCAATAGTGTTTTCTTTTAGAAGACTACCCAAGAAAAATACGTTTAACTACTTTATCATTGAGGTTTTCAAGCATGAATGCATATGCCAAACAACTAATTACACATAGATGAGCCATAGTTGTGTTGCAACCATGACAAGCCTCATACAGAGTGATAGATTATAGTTGCCTTGGTGGGAAACCTATTATGTACATATGTTTCACACATAAAAAACCTCAAGCAAGAAGCTATGCAGTAAAGTTTAAATTTTGACCATACACCTTGCCATCTCCATGAGAGACCTATTCTTTCTTACAACAAATCCATTTTCTTGAGTGTATATGACATTGTACACTAATGTTTTATCCCATGCTTGTTGATTTTTATTGACCTCAAAAGTATAGCTAGAAGTAGGAGGGACCCCCTAGTAAGTATTTGACCTTCTCACAAACTTATGCATAGAAAACTAGTCATGCTTGTACAGTTCTCTACTATCCACTTACTAAGAAATTTTTAAACTTATCTTGAAGACATATACTAAACACTACTAAGAAATTTTTAAACTTATCTTGAAGACATATACTAAACACCAGGAGCTTTCCAATGAGCTAGAGAACACTTTAGTTGGATAAATACACAAGGACATATGAAATCTTCCATTTTGAGCTTCAATGGAGACCTTCAATAGAGATAAACCCAAGAATACACACTACTTGCAGAGACTACTACTTTCAATTGAAAACTCCAATTATTTTTAAACTTTAAAGGATTAATGTAGAGAGTAAGAACTTTCCAATGAACCATGCAACATGTAATCTCTAGGAAGGTATAGTGTTGGATTAGCATTCCTCAGGTATAGTGTTGGATTAGCATTCCTCACACCCATGGATTCAAGAATAATATAATCATATGTTCGTTGATTCATATTTTATAGAGAGCTATGTCCTTGGGTGTAATTCCCATGCATCTTGTGGTATCATAACCATATTACTATGATCCTTCATTGTTTGTTGAGTTAGTTTGTGAATCAACTGGCAGTAGAGCTCTCTCAAGGTTCTCTTCCACTATGTACTTTAGTCGAATGAACTCACAAGGACTAGGAGCTTGTTGTCCTAGCATAGGTTGTGTTGGATTTTGTTCTTCGTGTTTGAGCATTCTATTGTGGATTCCTATTCATATTTGGTTAATATTGTGCTTGATTCTTATGATAATGTAGTGAAGTCTAATATGTATAATATCTTATCATAGGTTGTGATTTTCATACAGTTTTTGTTCTATAATAATAGTCTATAGTGGAGCGATTCGTAATTTTTTGGTCCATGTCGCACCACAAAAAATTGTTACATGGTTGAGTGGAATAAATATGTGTAAATACGTGGTTTGGTCTAGGAAAAAGCATGATTATATGGCCACCCCCACACTATTGGTAACATCTACTTAGGTTATACCCCTCATTGTTTCTATCTACATTTGATGAGAGATTGAATTTCCTTGCCAAATTATCTCTTAGATCATCAAGACATGAATTTGATTGTATGCTAACACAATTGCTCTTCTTTGGAGATTCCTTGCCTAATTCAAGCTTACGTTCCCAGTCAATAGATTCCTTGATGCACTCATCTATTGTAGATGTTCTCTTGATGAATACTTAGTTTCTTATCTCGTGATTGCTTAGTCCATCTACAAACATGGATACCATCTTCTCTTATGAAGGAAAGGCTTGGGTAAGGCATCTACAAACCTATTCCTTGAACCTTTGTGTGGCCAATCTCACAAATTCCAAACCTCATTCTTTGAAATAATGGATCCATCAAGAGGTTTCATGTTTGACTCCTCGCTTAGAAAACACTCCAATAAATTCATCTATCAATGTATTTATGTTTGCAAAGCTCTCATTCCCTAAAGATTGGAACCATGTGAGAGGAAAACCTCTAATGGTAAGATCAAAAGCTTCTTATTGAATCAGATATTCTACTTGTTATGCGCAAAGAATTTGTCTAAATTCGATTAGATGATCATGAATATCTCCATTTCTATAATATACTCTCATGCAGTTGAAAACGTCCGTAGCTCTTAACCTCCTACCCAAATGAGGTCCTCTGATTGGCGTTTGTGGCTCTAAAGGAATTTTCCTATGTGGATTTAGGCATTTGTGCACCTTGTGCAAGTGTAGATTAAAGTTTCTATTTGGATTAAATCTTGGATCCCCTAGGTATTAAGGAGTCTATGATTGGTGATTGGTGAACCAAGGAGTGATGATTTTGGCGTAGGAACACTGTTCAAAAATACAGGTTTGGCTTGACACATGTACATATCTTGAAGATCGTGAACTAAGACCCATGATTCTCTTTTCATGGGATCCTCATATAATACTATGGTTGTAGTCTTAGAAGATCTAAGATCATTGACTTTTAAGGGTGCTCTAGGCCCATCCATGGGAGGAAGGGTCAAGAATGTTTCTCTTGTATCTATGGAGTAATAAACTTCCATGAATGTGAATCCACTAGATGTTTGATCAAGAAAAACATTATCTTCATGTAAATCTACTCTTGATTATTATTCCCAAGGTTTTCTAAATGCGTATATGTGAATACACTAGGTCCACCATTAGAGGTAATTAGTGGTTCTTAGGTCGTCATTTCCATACTCAACCAATTTCTCCAAATCCTCATGGAAAACATATAATGGGCTTTTCTTATCCACTTAAGTGTTACATTCTCGCTTCACATCAAGATGGTAGCTTACACTTAATCTAGGAGTGGTGCGTTTTATCTTGACCAAGGTATGACCCCATGGATCTTTGAATAAAGGAGCACCATGCCCATTATCCTTCTTATAGGTGACAATAAAGTCATACTCACCCTCAACCTTGGATAAGAAGATAAATTCCTTATGAAGCTCATCCATGTTGATGGAATGGGACATGTCTTTAGTTTTAATATATGTCTCACTTAGAGTATCATATAATGATCTAGAGATTAGGGTTGAAGAAGTCACACTCTCTTTTGTAGTTAACTTGCTATATACCTTCCTATTTCTTGTTTCAGTCTCCTTTACTTGTGCACTAGCATTGTGCTTGCTACTATTTTCCCTAATCCTCAAATCATATAAATGATGCCTTTTATGTGCAGATAGGTGGATGATTACAAGCAATTGATATCAAACACACATGCTCACAAGCTTTGATGATGTAGATGCAATATTTCTATTAGATGCAAAGAATTGAATATAACACTTCACAAGTATTTCTGTTGAATACTTGAGAAGTATCCTAAGATCTTTCTAGAAGACCTGCTCCTCTTTGGAATAAGCTCTTGCTAATTAACATACTCTTAAAAAAATTGAATTATTCACACAACAAAAGACTTTATTTCATTCATTTTGATAAGTAAAGAGTTTGAGAGTACTTCCTTGGTCCTTATGCATCTAGACCCCTTCAAAATTCTTAGGGTGTTTGATCATGATTCCTTAGGATTTCAAGCTCTCACTTACTTCCCTTGAGACAACTTAGAGTTTTTTTTTACTAACTAAATCACTTAGTCGTTTGGAAATTTCTCTCTAAATATCCAATATTAGTTGTTAATTTGGACAATTTATTCTCGATAAACAATAGATGGAAGATACCTATAGAAAATGACCTTGGCTATGAATAAATAGGGAAAAGCACAACTAGTTCAATACAAGCACTGCCTTGATGGAGTCTATTTGGTAATAATGCACCTAAATATCGGTTTTTTTGGAGCAATCATTCCTATGCTCATCTTAGTAGATAATTTCCTCTAAGGATAAGAATTTCCCCTCAAGATTATATACTACTGAAATTATGAAAAATACCTTCAGGACTTCCCAAATTTAAGGTCTATTGGCCCTAGACTTTGAGGCTAAAGTAGGATTTGTTTAACCAAGATTTCTCTATTCAATTCATGGATTTCTCTACTAAGGTAACCAAGTGGATGCACGTAGATGAAACTTAAAGTTCTTGGCTTCTCTTGCTTGGATTTCATTTTTTAATTCTTCTTTGAGCTTCAAAGTGCTCAAATACTCCTTGATTTCTTGGCTCTAGCACACAAGCAATTGTCCAACACTTTCTACCCTAGATGGCTTGATTTGGAATATTTCTTGCACTTCTCAATTGTTCTATTATTTCCTTTCTTTCCCTCTATGGCTTCTAAGCACTCCAAATTCTCAAAAATGTTACACAAACCCTTGAATGACTAATAGGCCATTGATTCAACTAGACAAATTGTTATTGTGACAAAAGGTTTTCAATGCGTCTTTTTAAACTCACTTGTTTGCTTTTAGCTTATGTTTGCTTTTTGAGAATGCCTTCCGTAAAGATAAGACCTTAGAAGTGACTTTTAGTAATCAGAAATCCCTATGGATCTCCAACACCCACTCGACTAATAATGAGATCAATCTATACAATAACCATCCTAGTAGCCTTCCCTAGACTTGAGGAGATCTTGGGTTCAATCCCCATGGGGTACATGGGGAGAGTATTTTGTCCAATGAGATCGAGAGCCGTCTAGAAGCATGCACTTGAGTTAACTCAAGTTGAATGGGGCACTTTGCACACATGCAGTTACATTGCTGACACATGGATGGTTAGTATCCACTTGCCAAAGGAGGTAGTCCCCTAGAGAGAGCTATATATAGAGGCATATGGTTGGGAGGATCACAGTTATCTCTTTACCATATGGTGGTCATACTTCTCGTTCTCTTGCATAGAGAGCCTAAGAAGACACCTTGAAGGCTCCAAAATAATGTTAACCTTAAGTATCTTTACTCCTACAATCACCAAGCAACTAGGGTTTATTGGTAGGAAAATCTATTGTTAAGCAGTCTTGGGGGGGACACTACTAGAATAGGTGGCCTTTTGAGAAATGCTACTAATTTGTCTTCCTTGATTTTCCTTCATCATGCATAGCCAACGATGCCAATGGTGAATTGAGTGACTCACATGACAAGTTTTTCCAACGTCTATGCCTTGATGATAAGCCTTCGTAGCCAGTGATGCCTGGGTGGGTGCTCGCTTTGTTAGCACATTAAAAAAAACCCTTTGGCGTTAAATAGATCTAATAGTAGTGAAGTGATGTGATGAGCACGAAGCATGATGGATTCCCACTCATGAGAGCTTCATGATGATACCCTCATAGTAAGAAGTTGAGCCCTAGATGCTTGACAGTGTAGAGTACAAAGAAACCACACAATTCACACATACATGAACTCGAAATCGCTACGTTTTATAGATGTGATCAAACTTATAGTTAATGGCTGACCAAGCTACTATACGTTTTATCAATTAACTTAAACAAATGTTTTTCACAACCATTTGGCCTTCCACATGGAGAGTAATGATAACATACCTCACTAACGAAGGTACCCCAATATGGAAAATCAAAAGCTCATTCCACTTCCTTTTCTCCATTGAAAATGATCCCCAACGTATACAACTTGGTGACATTCATCAAGAATGCATAGAGAAAGTTGATATTCCATCCTAGCATCAATAATCAGTGTAAATGGCTGTCATATCTTAAAAAATGATTCCCTTTTGTGTACGTTTTTTTAAAGGACATTCTTTCAATACCTAATCTTCTTAGATTAAGCTTGAATTAATTGAAAATTATAGGTCAAGAAGGGAATAACGCTTGTTGGACTCCTTTGTATCCCACAAAGAAGTTAATAGATGCTTGATATTGCCAAAAAATAAAACCGAAAGGCCTGTTAAGGTATAGTTTGGAAAAGGTACAACCCTATGGCCACACGAGTACATTGGGTTTGATGGGCCCAAAGACTGAAATTAGGGAATGTCCACAAGACCAAAAGTGAATATCCTTATGCTTAATGACATAGAGAGGCATCCGATAGCCACAAGGAGGGTCCAACTCTCGCACTAGCCTAAGAGGCAGGAGATCAAACCACATCTCCATCTAAAGTAGAAAAGAAGATGGAGGTGAGGAGATCGAACCACATCTCCATCTAAAGTAGAAAAAAAGATGGAGGTGTGGTTTGATCTGCATCTAAAGTAGGAAAAAACACCTCCATCTAAAGTAGAAAAAAGATGGAGCACTAATTATTCTTGTATTAGCATTTTGAATTGATGTATCAAAATCTCTTGGATCCACTTATAGAAAAGGAAGAAGGTTGCTCTTCTATTCAAAATCTTGCACTAGGGAGTGTGGATCAATGCGAAAGCTCACAAGTTGGGAGTCGCTCCTCCAAATTCTAAGCATTGCTTCAAGGGTAAGGAAGAAATTGACCATCTTCTTCTTATTTGTTTAAATAGAATCAATTTGTGAGAAAGCATCAAAAAAGGGTGCTCAAGTTTAGTTGGACTGTCTCTTGTCAAAAAGCTCTTTCTAAGGAGGCAATGAAATGTTTGAGGACCCTCTAGAGCACGATAAGAGGAGAAGCTTAATGAGAATTCTGAGAAGGTAGATCTCAAAAGTTTTGATAATCATCGCAAAGAGATGCCATTTGAGAAAGCACGAGAGAACGTAGAAGAAGGGATCAAGAATCATCAAGCTAAGCCCCCGTTTTTCATAGGATGATCTTTCTACTTCATAAAAAGGAAATTGAAGGACGAACGTCATCTCATCAATCGGATTACATGCTTCTAAACAACTTTATAACTTCTTCTAAGCTGTTTTGTATTTCACACTTATTTTAAATACAAAAGAGAATCAACTTGTTTTTATATTACTCTTCTTTTTCTAGGAATATTCAAAACCTATTTTTATTTAAGCACATTAGCTCATTTGGTTGGTCCTTTTTCTATCAAGATTGGGAGCAGGGTTCAACCCCTCTGGATTATAATTGGACATCTCTCATCATTTAGGTGGTGATATGTTAAAACCTTTCTCTTCAAGGAATTATTGGGCTTTCGAGTTACCTAGTGCAAACTAGTTGTCTCATTTGGCCTTAGAGATGATTGGGCTTTTTGACCTACCTAGCTCAAACTTGAAGAGCTGTATCCTAGTAATTGCGAAGCGTTCAAGCTGTTCTTTGTGGCCTTAGAGATCAATGGGATTTCGAGTTACCTAACTCAAACTTTGAAAGCTATATTCTAGTAATTGTTAAGTGTTTCTGAGGGTGTTTATGGGTGTTATGCTTGCGTTTCATTGTACTTTCAAATGAATTCAAACTCATCAGAACAATAAATCTCAGTGATCAAACTTTCTTAAGAACAAAAAAGAATTTCAGTGATCAAACTTTCTAATAAAAGAAAGAGAGAACAAAAGAGGAACAAGAACAAAAAAATAAGAATAACTCTCGTGCGAGAATAAAGTGTGATGCTTGCCTGTTTTCATTTTGCTTTGCGTCCATAATATCGAACAGAAAACTAGCGCAGTTGTTCATCTCTCATACATCGTGTTAGTGTTGAAATTTTGTTTTCTCTTTGTGGTTGTTTCGTCATGAATATGTATGATGCGTTTTGCGTTTTCTTTTTGTCAACGCTGTATCACTCCATCTCATGCAAAGCGTTTTGTCATTCTACTTACGTACATTGATATGATACTTGCCCTCCTTTTCATGAACTGCGTGTTTGTATGTGTTGCGGCCAATCAGAAATCGATGAAATCGGATGCGATTATACAAGATGGAAAACAACACACGGATTCTCTCTCTCTCTCTCTCTCTCTCTCTCTCTCTCTCTCTCATATGCAAGATCCAACAACTTATGAGATTCTAGCTTCACATTCTTTCTGCGTGCAATGTCCAACAGGATCACTATCCCCAAGTGAAACCGAACATATGCTACTTGGGCTGTCGGAAACAAGAAAGAGAAAGAAGAAGGTTATGACAATGGACTATCTACGTTATTGAAGTGTCATAACCGAATCGTGAAGTCCATCGACGTTGGAGGTTGGCAGTTCCATGGAGCTTCTTGACCCCATCATCAAGTGCACGCAAGGAAGAAGTCTTACTCGGATAGCTGAAGGCGGAACCCCATATTACTCGGATATCTGAAGGCGGAACCCCATAATAGCGAAGGCAACAGAAGGCATAAAATATTTGACCCTCTACATTAAATCAAACGAGAGATGTTTCATCAACCTCTTGCTTATTAAGACCCGCTTCGTCAGACCTTTTCTTAAGAAAAGCTTTTTAGAGAAAAAGCAGGCTTTTGTTTTTTACTTTTGCTTTTCGCGGCTATCGAAATGCAGCACAGGGCTTTCTTTGCGTTCGGGTATCCGAATTCTGAACTGCTACACAGGACTTATAAACCGATTATAATTCGTGAAGGAAATATAATTTTCAGTGAATCTGTTTGTGAGAAATGAGGAAGCAACAAAAACGCAAAGGTTATTGAAACAGTTATCGTAAACGGATTAAAGACATTACACAATTGGGCCTGACACAACGAGAGATCATGAACACGCACATGCTCACACAGCTACATTTACATACATAGAGCACATGCAAATACATATACAAAGAACACATGCAAATGGGGTGTTCTTACATCCTAAAACAAAATGGCCACCTCGCTATGAAGCACAAAATCTCGCGAGTGTTTGAAGGGAAGTCTACTCTTACTTCCGATCAGTGCTGAAAAGGCACTCTTCTCTTACATCGGAATGTTTGAAAGACGTGGAAAACAGCGACACGGCTTCCCATTTCGGGATCGCAAGTTTTGAAGGTGCATTTTGGATGTTTCTACTTACCAATTGAAGTCATATGGTCATTTGATGCGATTGATAATCGTTTTTCTACACTAGATAACAGACATTTGTGGGCTTTCATTTCCAAGCTTTAAAAGCTATTCAAAGAAAGAATTCAGATATAATAAAATTAAAAATTATGAAAATTGAATATATTAGTGTCTGACATCCCGTTTGTGGGGATCCATACTTTCTTTTTTGAGCGTGTTGCCTTTCATTACTAACGATCATCACATGTCCGAATGGTGGTTTATTTCTATGAGTCGTGATTTATCTTCCTTAGATACTCTAAGGATTTTTCCAAATAACCTGCACACAGCCGGAACTATTTTTTCCGGTTGATCATTTGCAGTTGTATATGAAGGCCAAAAATTGAGTTGTGTAGAAAGAAGGATCTCTAAAAAGTTGAAAATTACAAATAAAAATGACCATTGGATTTGACGTTGTCACAAATTTTTAGATCAAACATGAGAAAACTTTCAAAAGATACCTCAGCTATTGTGCAAGAGGGAACATATGTGCAATATTTTTCCCACCATTGCTTAAGCTTTCAGGTAGAACATCACGAAAAGCTACAAAGGCCACATATTGATCACCCCTCAGGGCCCATCGACCTTCTTTTTTACATTCCATTTATTGACTTCCACTGCCTCCTTTGAATCTAGACATCTTTGATTTGCTTATTTCATAGAGAAAATTTTGTGCTATTGAGTTTTGAAATCTGAAAATGATCTTTGCCTTGCAATTTATAGCTGCTCTTAGGAACATTCGCACAATGAGAATGTATGGGCTCACACCAATACACCTGTTGAGTAAAATCAACCACTCTATAGCTGAGGAAGTAAAATCCAAAAAACATTTCCTAGAGTTTCCTCTATAAAATGAGCATGTAGAGAATGTCAAAAATGCATAAAATTATGATTATTTACATGTAAACCTGCAAAGTGAGTCACTGGCTCCACCGCATACAGCCGCTTAATGGAAGAAGGCAACTAGGCTTATCGAGCACCTAGGAACAACTGGCATACATACCTTATGGTGAGGGTGGGTAAGTCTTCCACCTACATCACTGAAGACCTCTATATCTGGGTATCTTTCACTTAAGGGAACCTCCCCATGACCCTCTTTATGAAGGTCAAAGGCTTTATGCAAAAGCATAGCCACTATATAAATGATCACATGGACGTACATAAATGATATCCATAGAAGCATACATAGTGTGTGTGTGTATGCGCACTCAGGATATGCAATAAAATAGCAATAAAAGGCTGAATTTATATCCTAAACAATAGCCAATAACACTTGCAAGTCTTAAGCCGATGACAGGCTTATAGAAAACTTTATAACTTCTTCTAAGTTGTTTGTATTTTACTCTTATTTTAAATACGAAAGACAATCAACTTGTTTGTTTATTAGTCTTCTTTTTCTAACTATATTTAGAACCTACTTTTCTTGAAGCACATTAGATCCCTCGAGGGGATACAATTGGAAATCTCTCATCATTTAGGTGGTGAGATGTTAGAACCATCCCCTTTGGTGAATCATTTGGCTTTCAAGCTACGTAAAGCAAACTAGTTATATTGTTTGGCCTTAGAGATCATAGGGCTTTTGAAGCTACTTAGCTCAAACTTTGAGAGCTATATCCTAGTAAGTACTAAGCATTCAACCTCTATTTTGTGGGGTTCGGAGGGCTTTATGGGTATTATGAATGGTTTTCATTGTACTTTCAAATGAATCCAAACTAATTCGGAGTAGTAAATCTCAGTGATCAAACTTTCTTTATAAAAAAAAGACAATCAAACGAGGAACATGAAAAAAAGACAATAAAAAGAGGAAAAAGAAAAAATTAAAGTATAAGAATAACTCTCGTGTGAGAATAAAGTGTGATGCTTGCCTGTTTTCATTTTGGTATAGAGAGAAACAGAAAATAAGCGCAGTTGTTCATCTCTCATACATCGTGTTCGTGTTGAAATTTTGTTTTCTCTTTTTGGCTCTTTGCCCATGAAAATGTATGATGCGCTCTACGTTCTCTTTCTGTCGACGCTGTATCATTCCATCTCATGTAAAGCGTTTTGTCATTCTACTTACATACATTGATATGATACCGGGCTTCCTTTTCATGAACTGCGTGTGTGTATGTGTATGCATGTGGGTATGTGTATGCAGGGTGTTGCGGCTAATCAGAAATCGATGAAATCGGATGGCACTATACAAGATGGAAGACAATACACGGATTCTCTCTCTCTCTCCCTCTCTCTCTCTCGCAAGATCCAAACAACTTATGAGATTGTACTTCACATTCTTTGCACGTGCAAGAGGATCACTATCCCTAAGTGAAACCGAACATGTGCTACTTGGGCTGTCGGAAACAAGAAAGAGAGAGAACAAATCGGTTATGAGAATGGACTGTCACGAAGTCCATCGACGTTGGAGGTTGGCAGTTCCATCGAGCTTCATGACCCTATCGACGTTCGAGATTGGAGTCTTATTCGGATTGCTGAAGGCTGAAGCCCATAATATCGAAGGCAACAGAAGGCATGAAATATTTGGCCCTCAGCATTGAATCAAACGACAGCTGTTTGGTCAGCAACTTGCTTATAAGACCTGCTTCGTCGGACCTTTTCTTAAAAAAAAAGCCTGCTTTTGTTAGAGAAAGAAAAAGCAGGCTTTTTTTTTCCCAGTTTTGCTTTTCGCGGCTATCCAAATGGAGGAGAGCGTTTGGACATTTCCGACTTTTGAACTGCTACACGACTTATAAACCGATTATAATTCGTGAAGGAAATACAATCCTCAACTAGACCTCCGTAAAACAACAAAAACACAAAGGTTATTAAAACACCTATCGTAAACAGATTAAAGACATTACAAAATTGTGCCTGACACAACGAGAGATCACGAACACGCACATGCCCACACAGCTACATTTACATTCATAGAGCACATGCAAATACATATACGAAGAACACATGCAAATACATTTACAAAATGCAAATGAGGTGTTCTTTCCTCCGTAAAACAAACTGGCCACTTCGCTATGAAGCACAAAAACTTCCGATCAATGCTGGAAAAGGACTCTTCTCTTACATCGAAATGTTTTCGCGACCGCAAGTTCTCAAGGTGCCTTTTCTACTTACTAAGTGAAGTCATACGCTCATTTGATGCAACTGATAATCGTTTCTGTAAACTAAATAACAGATATTTGTGGGCTTTCATTTCCAAGATTGCAGCTTTTAGAGCTATTCAAAAAGAGAATTCAGATATAAGAAAATTAGAAATTATGAAAATTGAATATTGAGAATTTAAAATTAAAAATAAAAAATGCATTTGACCTCAACACAGCTGAAACTTTCAGGTAGAACATCAGGAAGAACTACAAAGGTCAAATATTGATCACCTCCCATAGCCTAAGATCTTGTCCTATACATATCTTTTTCTTTTGAGAGGACAATGCATTGGAAACACACTCACACACCCAACCTTGTAAGGTAGATGCACTCATCTTAAGTTCAGCCAAGACTTGAACTCCGGACTTCCTCCAAGAGAGTCACGGCATTAAACCACTAGGTTACACGGGCTCGGACTCCTATACATATTTTATGCCATGACATACTTCCAGATCTTGTCCTTGTCCCAGTAGATATCAAACTTTTTCACTTTATAACAACGAATTTAAGAAAGGAGTTAGTCGTGAAGGTGGACTATCTACGTTACAGAACTGGCGAATTGGCACATCATATCCATCGGCATTCCTGGTAGGTAGTCCCATCGCCCTTCTTGTCTCGAGGCTCAAGTGTGCCAGATCTTGAAGTTCCAAAGTCGATAATGTCCAACACAATAGAAAGATGCTTTACCTAAAAAATGACACGGCAGCTGTTTCTTCAAGAGTTCTACAATAAAAAATTGCATTTGCTTTTTCGTAAAAGCAGAAACGCAAAGAAGATTCAAACATTTTCATTGCCCATGGCATTATTGGGTAGATTCCATTGCATTGGAAGCATCCCCACAATTCTTCCAGGTTATTTTGCTTTCCCTTTCCTATATTGTCTGCTTTTGAAACTCCGCTTTTTCGCTTTTCCTAAAATAATTCTACACTAGCTTTCCCCATTTGCTTCTCGCGGTTGGCCACATGCACGATAAAGACCTTTTTCGCGCTTGGGCATAGATATGCAATACACGAGATAGCTCTACTTCTAAACTGCTAAACAAAGGCCTGCAAGACAATTACGAAAACACCGAAATGCAATCCTCGGTTGTAGAATAGACTAGAGTAGCAAGACCAGCCTTAATTAAAGAATGGAGTTTAACAAATTTCAGTGATATATATCTAGAGGAAAATTATTGAGGGTCAAAGTTGGTAAAGAATTTGTTTCTTCACGTTCCTCTTTCTGAATCCATTCTAGTTGCACTCCATAATGCAAACAAGTAGCTCATAGATATCTCAGGAATAACATTCATGTTGCCAAGATATATTTGTTGTCATATGTAAAAAGGTCTAGATCATGTCCTAAATCGGTAGACTTCTCGGACAGAAAGAGAATAATTCTCTATAATTCTCTAATGTCTTCCACTTTGCTGAGAGATCTCTCACACTGCGAGGGTGAGAGAAAGGCAAAATTCGTCTTGTTCACTTCTAAATGTATTCCATAGTGAATCCTACCACTCCATAGCTTTTCCAAGGATAGTATGCTTCCGAGATGATTCTTCTTATATCTACATCATGTCCTAAATTTATGCGACCCTTGGATTCCGATGAATCACAATCTCTAGTGCCATATAGGACAATTTCAGAAAAAATGATAAATTATCCTTAAATCATACTAATTCCTCATTAATCTAACTTCTAGTGACACCTACAAATTTGAATTCATTACATCTTAGGCTGCAAATTTACTCTATCAAGAAATTTTAACATTACCTCCTAGGCTGCAAATTTAAATTTCATGTGCATCACTCCACCTTAACCTACTTGTTCTCACAATAGAATTCAGGTAGAAGACCCACTCACGGGCTTATCCTCCTTCAAAAGTTTAATTATGACATGATTCATCGCCCCCGTTCATCCCATGTGATTGTTGATTTCCTCTCTCAGTTAGATTCTGATCAAGCCCCAATGTAAATGGATGATTTGTTCCCTGCCATTTATGGGGCTGAATCTAGTTCCTCATTGGTTCCTTGGAATCTAGGAAACTCGTATTGTGATACTCTCATGAACTTTATAACTTCTACTTGCCCACCCAACTCCCTCTCTATAGTTGCTTGACAAAAGCTTCCCTATACAACTAGTGTTTTTCTATCATTATGGGACAAGTATACCATGCCGATCCATCAAGACCTTCTCTCTGTGTGTCTCTATTCATGAGGTGCCTTCAATATTGGCATTGGCCCATTCAATGCCTAATGCTGGTCATTTTTCGTTGATTTCATGCAGAAGAAGGTTCTACACAGTGGACTGTGGTGGCCAATGATGCAACACAATGTGCATGCTTATGACCGATAGGGTGATCCTTGCAATTGCACCAGCCAACCATTGGCGTTGTGGAGGTGATTGCAATCCGAGTGGATCCGGTCTGGTCATGGCATACGCAGAGTTTAAAAGACTACTGAGTTCTGGAAGGTTTCTATGATCAAAATGTGAATGGGAAGATGGAGTTGGGTATGGAGAGGAGATTTTTCATGATTTGATCATGGGAAGGGGAACATATCAATGCAAGATAGATCCATGAACATGAATGATGAGAACAAAAAGAAAACCATTAACATGAGTCGATTTCAAAAGGAAGAATGGTAAAAAAATAGAGCTTCTTATACACTTCAAAGTTTAATTCATATGCATGAGCTCGTTTGGATGGTATGTACACATGATGAGAAAAAAACAAAAACCACACACATGAATCAATTTTGAAAGGAAGAATGGTCCAAGACTGGAGCTTCTTATACACTATCAAAACTGAAACATATGCATGGGTGTTTGTGGGTGGTATGAATGCATGTGGATCATGAAAATAGAAAATTATTCTCTCAATCTCAATGGATAACCCTCAGTGGTTCAACGCAAAATTGTAGAGCCTTTTCATACATAGAAAGAGATAAAAGGAGACATGTAAAAACACATAAGAGACTAAGAGACAATAGACAAGAGACATGAAATAAAAGATATTGTAATGAAAGACATGTACATGAGTGTTGTGATACGTCAAGCTAAGAGTTCTACTGGTCAAAGGCAGTCTGCATGACCCTCCCACCATGATAGTTCAGCCGAATGTCACACGTAAGAGGATAGGCTCCACATCATTGACCTTGTATCTTTCTAGGAACCTAATGTGTAACTAATGAATTCTAAGACTCATAAAGCCAACTCTAACTCACTCACACACTCCACTAAGGTTGACAAAGATAGAGAAACCATTGGGTTTATGAGCCTATCCTAGTTTGAAAGTCTAACTTACAGTCGGTTCTAGGAACTATGCTCTTACTAGCCCACCTTGGATCCTTACACGCTCAACTGAGGGTGATCATCTCAAGGAAACCATGTGCTAGCGAGGGTCCTATGGATTCCTAACAATGATACTCTATGAGATTGGAGGGGGGTTTTACAACCATTGTATTTATCAAATGGATGGCTAGGATTGGTTCTTCGTATGATATCTATGGCAAAGGGGGGAAAAATAGGCCCCTTAATTCTCCACCATTGGATATGGGGAAGTTCTAGACCATCAGATCAGTGCTGACATCAATTTGGATAAGATAAGCTGTTATTTTTGGAAGAACTTTGCATTATTGATCTTTGATCATGAAAAAAGCTTATCTTATGAAAAAATTTGTGGATCCTCCGTGTTTTAAGCTTTATCGCATCTCCACCCTTGAATATGATCTCATCTTGACCGTACAATAAAGCTCAATCATTATTTTCCATGTGGCAACCCTTCGAGCCTCCAATTTGCTTATTCTAGGAAACTACAATGACCTTGAAAATTGGATTTTGTGCTCTTTGACCCTCCAAATATCCTTTGATGGAGATGAAAAT
This sequence comes from Ceratopteris richardii, assembly GCA_020310875.1. Taxonomy (NCBI): domain Eukaryota; kingdom Viridiplantae; phylum Streptophyta; class Polypodiopsida; order Polypodiales; family Pteridaceae; genus Ceratopteris; species Ceratopteris richardii. Next base: position 111,405,727 of record CM035428.1, read on the forward strand.
TTGTAGGGCTATGTTTTGAAAGGTCTGCTTAAGGAATATGCAAAAAAAAACTCGCACCTAAATCTCACTTATCCAAGTTTGACTACATTTGGAAGCTTGTAAGGTGGCATTAAGGTGTCTAGGAAGCTCTAATAGCCTTTAAAATTTGTTTGAATCTATGGCCACATATGATCTTTATACATGCCATACCATATGGCTAACAAAAATTTATATGCAAGATTTTGTAGGGTCTAAGTGGAAAAATTACATTTTTATAGAATGCACATGGCATATCAATGTGCTAGAAAATCCAGTTACATGTGAAATTCAAGCTATAGAATGCCTTTGATAGGCTTTAGAAGTATATGAATGTTCATGCGACTTGGTGACATTGAATGTTTTTCCCTAATTTCCAAAATTTGACCAACTTTGATGGCTACCCTAGATTTGCTTGATTTCTTCCAAAGTTTGCATGTGAACTTCCTTTGAGATCCTTGATGCATCTTGGAATTCTTAGGGAATTATGGCTACCTTCACCAATTGTGTTTCCTGTATGCCTTCATGAGTGAGAGAGGAGAGAGAATCTCGACGACATTCATCCACAGTAAACCTGCAATGCCTTCAGAAGCGCCACTCTAGTCCCTCTGAAAAACAAAAAGTTTTAGGCATGAAATTCTTTTATAGAAACATAAGAACCTAGAAGCAAAAATTGATTATATGGACGAATGAGTAGGCAACGTGACATGAAGCAAAATTTGCATGAAAGAAAGATTTGAAACAAGCAACATGAATATGCATGAACAAATAGGCAACATATATGCAAATTAACAGGCAACATTGACAACATGTAAAGAAAGAAAATAAACAAGCATCAATATGAAGTGGAAGTGAATGTATTGAGTAGTTTTAGGCATTAGTTCCTCTCATCTTGAAGAAAACTTTGTACCTTTTTCATAAACCAATCTACTTTAAATAGGATTATAAACAAAGATTTAGGATTTTCAAGAGACATCTTTCATCTTTAGCTTATTTTAGATCAACTTCTTTTCTAAATAAATATGAAAATGTTGTGTCTCTACTTACAAATAAGGAAATCCTATTAAACTCCATTAATGCATAGATCTACCTATATAGCCCTTGCTTTCTTCTTGTATGCCTCCTTAGCTTCCTTTCGCTTGCTCTCTCTCTCTCTCTCTCTCTCTCTCTCTCTCTCTCTCTCTCTCTCTCTCTCTCTCTCTCTCTCTCCCTCTCCCTCTCCCTCTCCCTCTCCCTCTCCCTCTCCCTCTCCCTCTCCCTCTCCCTCTCCCTCTCCCTCTCCCTCTCCCTCTCCCTCTCCGTCTCCCTCTCCCTCTCCCTCTCCCTCTCCCTCTCCCTCTCTCTCTCTCTCTCTCTCTCTCTCTCTCTCTCTCTCCTTTTGATGATGATTTGGTGACTTTATGGTTACATTCACTTTTTTGGGGTGGAAGAAAGTGTAAACTTCCTGGTAACATGTAGCAGCTAGCTTATCTGCTTTTTTCTTTCTTTGATGAAGGGGAGAAATTAAACCCAGATACAAGGTACAACCATTTTTTATGACGGAGAACAGTCATTTAAACTCTGATACAAGTGTTGTGAGGTGGACTAAGGATGTAGAAACATGCAAGTAGCAGGAGCTAGGACTTGAACAATTATGCTTTCGATACAAGATACATATGCATGTTTGTATATGAAAGCCATGTTACCAAAATGAACCTCCAAGTCTACATGCGCTATCTTTCCATAGTCCTAGATTATAACCAATTTCTTAGTAGATAAATTACTACTTAAGATACAATTTTACACAAGTAGAGAAATCATCATTTGCCCTTCTGACTCAAGTGATGTGGATATGCAATGCAATGCAAAGAGTGAAAAGAAACATGCATGAAGTGAAATTTCAAACAAGCAAGAATGGAAAAAAAAGTGAAATGAACTTGAAAAAAACAAAGCAACATGAACTTGAAAAAGAATTTTTTTTTTTAAATCATGGAAACTCTTGTTTATGAATTAGCCTCATTGTTTTCATCTTCTTCAATGTACCTGGAATCAAAGTTTCTAATACAACACCATTTAATTCACAAAGAGCATACGTACCATTATTGTTGACTTTTGATACAATGGATGGCCTAAACCACCATTGAGTGTGTTTTTTGTGTGCATCATATTGAGAGTCAAATGTACTATCATAAATGAGCACCCAATCTCCTACTTCAATCAGCTTAGGATTCAATTGATGTGTTTTGTCAAAATAATGTTTGTTCTTCATTCTAGATTCTCGTAATTTTTCAATGGCATCATCAAGTCTTAATTTACCTTCTTCTAACTGTTTAACGCGCAAACTCAAAAAATCATAAGTAGACACGTTTTTCAGACCACGGCAAATTTGATCATGCAAAAATATGAGACTAAATTGGAAACAATAGTTTTTTACAATACATGAGTTCAGTAGGCATATACCCAGTGGTACGTGTGCATGTCATTCCATGTGTGCAAACTGCAAAAGGTAAGAATCTAGGCTATTGTTTAACATCACCATTACATACTTTAAATATGGCTTTCACAATAGATGGATGTCCTCTCTCTATTTTATCATTTGCCTGTGGATTATATACAGTAATGAGAGACAAACAAATACCATGATGTTCAAAGAATTCTTTAGCTTCTCTCGTAGCTAAATCTCCACAATGAGTAACTACTTTCTCAATGTACCCAAAGCGACTTATTACATCTTCAAGCAAGAATTTGCAAACATTGTATGTTAGTTAAGTCTTCTCTTGCAAGTAGAATGTAACACATTTTGTCAATACCTTTAGGCATAGTTACAAGATCCACTACTCACTTGTAGTGAATACAAGGTGGATAAGTAGGATGCAAAGGATCTATATGTTTGACAGAGGAATGAAGTTGACAAGTAGAACATGTAGAAACATAGCTACTAATTTCAACATACATCCTATGCCAATAATAAATACTTCTTATTTTTTCATATGTTCCAAAAAATCCTTTATGACCCGTGCACAATGTCTCATGCATTTCCTTCATTACTTACAATTGAAGACCTCACTTTCCTAGGACTCGTTTTGGATTCTTAACCTTACCCTTAACATGTATCAAAAGATAACTGTTATGTAAGAAAAAATTGTAAGCTCATTTCCTAATGTTATGCAATCTATTCGTAGTCCAGCTAGGTAATGGTTGTACTAGTGTATTGAGATACTTTCCTATATCTCTCCATTCATCTTCGTACTCTAACTCATGAAATTGCTCATACTTGTATATATGTGGAACATAGTCAACTAAGTTCACATTCTTTATCAGATCACTTTCAAGACCATCATCAAATCTAGCTCTCGATAACATATCAACAACTAAATTTGACTTACCTCAAATATAGAGTAACTCAATATTTATGAACTTAATATATTAGATCCATCTAAGCATGGCTATATCATGAGATAAACAATTGGCTATCATTCCAATGAGAGGAAAACAACCAGTATTAACTTTCACATTTGCACCTATGAAATATTCTTTGTCTATTTTCAAAGTGGTCAACATACCCCACAATTCTTGTTTAGTTTGTGGATATTTTTTTTGTGTTTCATGTAAAATTTTAGTATCAAACCTAAGTGCATATCTATTCCCTTCACTATCATCTTGACTTATGACCCAACATATACCAATAGGACTAGTATCAAGAGTCAATATAATAGGTTTGTTAACAAAATATTCTACATGCTTAAGGATGGGAGCCTCAAGCAATAATTTCTTCATTTTTACACATAGCTTGTTTTTACACAAATAATTTCTCATTTCTTCCTCAACAAGTCATAGAGACAATCAGCAACATCAGCAAAGTGTGGGATCCAAATAACATAAAAAATGCAAGCACCAAGAAATCTGTGTACCTCACTCACGTAGTTACATGTTTCAGAAATCTTGATAATGGCATCAACCTTTTGTGGGTATGGATTTTGACCATAATGACCACATAAATGTCCTACAATAAGAACCTCCTTGACACCAAAAACAGATTTTTCTATCGAAAATATGAGACCTACCTCTTCAAATAGTTCAAATATTCATTCACAATCAGATATATGGTCAAGAACAAATTTATGACATCCACATGAATATAAAGTAATGTCCTTTACACGTTCCTCACTCCCTTTAATTGGAATATCATCATGAATGGCATGGTTATATGAGGGATAAAATCATATAAGGCCATATTCATAGCACTCATCATATGAGCCACAGAATTAGTCGCTCCTTGAGGTAAAGTACACATTCACACTAAGCCTAAAGGAGTTTTCATTGTGGTTATGTCATGACTATCAACTTCTAATTGGAGTTGGTCATACCCAAAATATAAATCACCCATTGAATAGATAGAATGTCCTAAAAATGATTCAACAAACTCATCTACAATGGGTCGTGTTCCTACATTCCTTATGGTGACTTTATTGAGGGTGGGAGATCTTGAATAAAACGTATTTTTCCATTCACTTTAGGCACAATGAACCATCTATTTGAGTAAGATGCAAAAGATGGCTCTAAAATTCTCATGTTTATCTTCTCCTTAAGTAGTTTCATTAGCTCAAGCACGTGAGCCTTTGGAACTGGTATAGGGCAAAGATTCCATGGAATATATGGAATAGTATAGATTATCATGGGTGCAACTAGCTTAGGATCTGCACAACCAATCTTATGAGGATACATAGTAAAGGCTTTTCCATGGCTGCATATGAATCTCTCAAAGTTATCTCTCTCTACTAGCAAAAGAAAGTCATCATCTCTACCAATTTTCACCAGTTTGATTGTCTCATCCATGAATGTATGTCCTATCTTTTTCTTATCCCAAACAATTGGATCATTTTTCACATCAATAATTTTTTCATTACTTCCTTGGGGTAATAGTTGAGCTACAGGGTTGATTTTTTTTCTATAGTTTGTACTTTGTTTCAACTAAGGCATCATGTGTTTGGTTAAAATCTTAGCACTTGTCAACATTGAGAGCATACTCTTGGATTAGAGCATACTCATCAAGGGAAGAAAGAAGAATAATATGGGAATTAGAACTTTGTGGAAGACATAAGTCTAACTCCTCGAGAGTAGAGAAACAATGAGATGTCTCAATCACATGCTCAATGTTCTCATCATGTTCCATGATTTTGTTGGTTTTATAATTTTTTTTGGGTTTTTTGGATAAAAGACTTGAACAATTGATGCTTATAAAGAAAATCTAATCTAGAATGTGGAAAATAAGGTGAAAAAGTATTCTACAGGTTGGTTGGTTGCAAAATGTCAAACCAATGTTCACTGTTCTCTTGCTCAACAATGGATTATATCCAAAATTTTGATCATATGTAGCTCCAAACATGAATCGAGATGCACAATCACTACCAGCATGCTCATGGCCATGAGTAACAATAGGTTTCTTTCTAATTGACAATCAATTCCTAGGATGATTCACTCCTACCATCATGACCTGAAGTGATTGCATTCCATCCTTAGAGTGAATTCTAGCATAGGTAGACCCATCATCCATGGCTTTAGTTTCCATAGGACTCTCATAAATAAAGTTTTGACCTAAGAGAACTTCATAGGAGTAGGTATCTTGAATAAAGAAGCGAAACTCTTCTTTGATTCCTCCTATGGATATGGGCACACCAGCACAAGCTCCATACAAGGTACCTACACCATTATCTACAGTTCTCATACACCATCAATAATCTTTATCCATAGGCCATCAAAATTTATCATAGACTTCTCTTAAAATCACACTGATTTTGGAGCAAAAATCTATTAATGCACTTACAATGATAGTGTTCTTTTCTTTGCCTATTTTAAAACGCATCTCTGATGTACCTCTACACCAAATTTTTCTCTTATAGTGACTTTCAGAATTGTTTTCACAATTTTCATGGTGAGGCCGAATAGGTCCGAAGAAATGTTTATTAACATTTACTTCATCATCATCAAGGTCTTCTTCATCAGATTCATCAAATTTTAGGGTTTCATTCATAGCTTGATCTTGATCTAGAGAATCTTGCATCACAATATCTAGATTAAGCAAAAACATCTTTCTTTTAATTAGCCCAATAAAGTTGTCTTAAAAAACAATCTTTGCAATAGAGAAAACTTGTTCTAAAGTCATAGTCACTTGAGTCTTAAGCAAAATGTCATCTAAAATCTCCATACGATCTATTTTTCTCTCAATTTCTGAAATCAAGATGGCTTTAGGTTTTCTCTTTGGTTTCTTTTATTTTTGCTCAAGATCTTGTTTTTTATCATGTTCTTGTGTTTGTTCTTGAGTTTCCTTTGATTTTTCTTGTTTCTCTAAAGGCTTTGGTTCCATTTTTCTTTGCTTTGTCTTCTTACCTTTTTGTTTCTCCTCTTTTTTTGTTCATTTCTTTGTGTTTCTTGTTTTTTATCTTTGGGTTGCGATGTTTTCCCTTGCTCTATGATGGTTTCTATTCCCGTTGAGGTTTGTTTTTGAGTCACTCTTCTTTCACTACACTTAATTTCATCTCTTTTTCATTTTTCTTCTACATTGGATATGTGAGAAATAAGAGATTGATCTTCTATCGGTGACTCCCAAGCCGTTATTCTCATAATCTCATCTGATGCTCTTACTAATGCCTCTATACAAAAGTCAACTTCCATTGTGGGCTTACTTGATTCTACTTCCTCTTCATCAAGAGCTTCTAGTTTCAACCCTCTAGTTCCTGCATCCCTTATCATTATATTTTCATAGTGCTTTTTCATTCCCTTCTTACCATAATTTCCTTGCAAAGGTAGCCTAGATCGATAGTCACAGGTTTTCTTATCCATGTCTATTATTAGTCACTCCTTATCAGCCTTCAATAGTTCACAATCTCTCAAAAAGTGCTCTAATGAATCACATCAACAACACCTACGAGGATCACACAAAACCATTTAGATTTTGATTATTTTGATTAACTTGTGGTGGGAAATTTTGAAATTGAGGATTTTGTTGGTAAAGGTATTGCTCGACTAGGATAATTAGGATTTTGATAGAGAAATTGATGTATTTGAGGAGCTTGGGGAGCAACATGTGGTACTTGAGGTGCATGAGAAGCTTCCATAATATAAAGTTGATAATTTTGGAAATTTTGATTTTGAAGATTTTGAGAACGAGGATGAGGATTTTGCATTGATCGATTATGCATTGGAGGAACTTGATATGCTTCAGTAGGAGCTACTTGTGGATTTTGATTAGGAGCTATAACATGTTGATTACGCTCTTGAAAAAACATTGGTTCATTTGGTTTTGGAAAGTTTTGATGTATTAGATTGTAAAGCACCTTGAGTATTGGAAAAATTGGATTGTGTAGCGATAAGACTTTCTATTTGCTTAGTGAGAGTTTCCACTTGAGGAATAGGAATAGGAGTAGAGTCAAAAAACATAGCTTGGGATTGTTCTCCAACTTGCTCCTTAGCTTGTGGAAGACCAGCTTAAGGAATACTAGTTTGCTCATAAACCATGGATTGTCTTTGATGTCTATGGGCTACAACCTCTACTACTCTACATACTTTTTTCCAATTGTGAGTAAGCCCATAGAACTTATCCGGCTCTTCTAATTTCCGTTCAACATCCCTACGAGTTTGAGGATGAAGAAGCTTAAGAAATTTGATCACAAGATCAGGTTCCAAATTTATCTTATCCTCATCAGAAAGTTGTTCATAGCATCTAACATACTCATTTTGTAAGTGAGTAATGGAGCCACTAGGCTTTGGGGAATTGACCCGTCGTAAGAATCCATCCCAATTATGTTGGGTATAACCCTCAAGATATAATTATTTGAGAATCTCCTTTCTAAAATCGGTCCAAGGAAGACTATCATATTGAGTGACATGGTTTATGATAGAGCTATCCAAAATTCGTTCAAAGAATGTTATCACAAGATCTTCAAGAAGACCAAAAATCATAGCTTGCTCTTCAAACAAATCTAAGTAGCTTGTAATGTTGATGCCATTGAATTTTCCCTTCTCTCTCAATATAGAACAGACTATTCTTTGGCCTTGTTTGTCAACAATAAGGGCATTGAATGCTTCCTCCATCTTACATGAATGTGCAAGCAATGCACGATGCTCTAGATCTCTCACAAATGAGAAATCCAATGCAACACTCAAGAATGATGATGATGATATGATGATAAAAAATATGCAATAAAAGTTATGGATCATAATGTACCAACAAGATTATAAGCACACGCCGTGAAGCATTTCATGTCGGGTTTAAATGTGGAGGTGATTGCAATCTAGATGGATCGGGTCGAGTTAGGGCACACACATAGTGTAAAAAACTATTGAGTGTTGGAAGGTTTCTATGATCAAAATGTGAATAGGAAGATGAAGTTGGGTATGGAGAGGAGAGTTGTCATTATTTGACTATGGGAAGGGGAACATACGAAGGCAAGATAAACCCATGAACATGAATGATGAGGAAAAAAGAAAACCATTCAGATGAATCAATTTCGAAAGGAAGAATGGTCCAAAAAAATGAGCTTCTTATAGACTTTCAAAATTTAATTTGTATGCATGGGCTCTTTTGGATGGTATGTATGCATTATGAGAAAAAAAAAGAAAACCACACATGAATGGATTTTGAAAGCAAGAATGGAGCTTTTTGTACACTTTCAAAACTGAAACATATGCATGGGTGTTTGTGGGTGGTATGAATGCATGTGGATCATCAAAATAGAAACTTATTCTCTCAATCTCAATAAATAAACCTCACTGCTTCAATGCAAGATTGAAAACTGGGTTTTGTGCCCTTTGACCCTCCAAATATCCTTTGATGAAGATCAAAATTTTTTAGGGCTATGTTTTGGAAGGTCTCCTTTAGGAATATGGAGAAAAAACTCTCATCTAAATCTCCTTTATATAAGTTTTACTACATTTGGAAGTTTGCAAGGCAATATTAAGGTGTCTAGGTAGCTTTCATAGCCTTGAAAATTTGTATGAATGTGTAGCCACATATGATCTTTATACATGCCAGACCATATGACTAACATAAATTTCTATACAAGATTTTCTAAGGTCTAAGTGGAAAAAATATATTTTTACAAAATTCACATGGCATATCAATGTGCTAGAAAATCCATTTACATGTGAAATTAAGGCTATAGACTACCTTTGATAGGCTTTACAAGTATATGAATTTTCATGTGATTTGGTGAGATTGAAAATTTTTTCCCTAATTTCAAAAATTTGACCTGCTTTGATCGCTACCCTCGATTTGCTTGATTTCTTCCAAATTTTGCATGTGAACTCCCTTTGAGATCCTTGAGGCAACTTTGACTTCTTAGAGAATTCTGGCTACCTTCACCAAACGTGTTTCTTGTAGGTCTTCATGAGTGAGAGAGGAGAGAAAATCTCGACAACACCGTAGAATTATTTTCCTTTGCAACCCGTTGTTTCTTTGGAGCCTTTGTAGAACTGGGGATTGGATTTCATCGATCCAGTTACTCCTCTAGCACCCTTAATGCCAACCCATACATCCTAAACTGCATCGCTTATGCCACTCATTGGGCAAAGTCTTGGGCGATCGGATCAGCCACTACTATCATGGTCGTCAAGTGTTTACCCATGATCTCTTTTTGCAGTTTGGCCTCCCTCTCCAAATTGTGTTCGAAAGAGGCATCCACTTTGTCAATGAGTTAATTGAAGCTCTTATGCACTCCTTCAACATTATCCATAAGTTCAGCACTTCATCTTATCCATGAGGAAATGGCCTTGCTAAAAGTACAAACAAAACGTTGCTCACCTTGTTCAAGAAGTTAATTCTTAATTGTCCTTATCAATGGGACCAATTTTTTCCTGTCCTATTCTGGTCATATAGAACTACTGATAAAGTTACTATGAGTTATACTCCTTTTAAATTGGCATATGTTATTGAAACAATTGCTCCTATGGAGGTTGTCATCTTGAGCCTATGTATAACCATTGAACACAAATTGTTACCAACTAATTTGTTGTATGCTCGAATTGATGATCTGTGTGCTCTAGGTGAACAAAGTTTTGAAAGATTTTTGCTCATGCAAGAAGTGCATCTGCAACAAGCGCAGACTCATGATTACTTTTTACGGACTCCAATCTTTGAAGTAGGCCAATTAGTGTTGTTTTACATATTGAAATCAAATCATGTTGTATATTATTGAACAATGCATTGTTAAAGTATTATATTCTTAATGTATTAATACGTTTTTGATGTTTTTGATATATAGCAGCTGAAGGTTCGTGAGGAGCGTGCAAGGCGTGAAAGGGCAGACATCAATAATCTGAATAATTATTATTTAGTTTGTAAATAAATCTGCGTAGAAGGTTCTATTGTTAGAAAAAGTAATGGTTAGAATAAGGGTCGTTGTAGACCGTAGTTTCTGTTATTGAAAGCAATGGCTTTCTGTAAAAGTTATCAACTTTTAGTTTCATGCCTGCTTTTCGAAGCCGCCCTCTTGTAACCACTCTTTTCGACGTAATCAAAAGTCCTATAAATACATGCACTCTGTGGACTGTCGAAACAGAGTGCATGGGGGGAGATTGCACCCAATCTTGCGTGTTCTGTCTCGTCTCCTGTTTTCTCTATTTTCTGTGTGTTTTTCTGCGTCCGTAATCTCTGTACGCGCGTTAGCAAGATCCTGACAACAGTGGTATCAGAGCTCTGCACGCGTCAATACAGAGGGTTCTGCTCTCTGTTCGCGATTCTGAATTCCGACTCCATCTCCATCTCCGTCTCCGTCTTCGGTTTCAGTTTCGGTTTCTGTTTCTGTTTCAGTTCCGGTTTCGGTTTCGATTTCTGTTTCAATTCCAGTTCCGGTTTCTGTTTCTGTTCCTGTTCCTTTTCCAGAACCAGAACCTACGTTTACACCTACGTTTACCAAGCGTCGACTAAGGCAAAGAACTTAGGCAATAACTTAGGCAATACATTGGCAACATTGGCAACATTGGCACCCAAGGCTCCCTTGGCGACCGTTGGCTACGCGCGAGGCAATTTTAATTTTTTGAGTGGTAATAGAGAGGTTTAGAGTCCCTAAGGTAGGAGGATGTGAACCCACAACCTCCTACTTTAAAGGGAAGTACTTTGACCACTCCACCATCTCTTGGAGTTGTACTCAAGTCTCTCTCTCTCTCTAGTACTTGTGGAAGGCGCTCGCGGCGATTTCAAGGATGGACCCAACAAAGAATCAAGTGTAACTTTCAATCCGTAGGTCGGATTGAGGCGTGTAATATACCGTTGGAAAGCTCTCGGAATGAACTTTCCAATGAGCTAGCTTGGAAGTGTGAATTCTTTCAAAATCCTTGGGTGGCACTTGATTGAGTGTTCAAGATACCAAGCAAGGTTGAGAACACGGGATCAAGACACCAAGGTTGCAAACAAGAAGGTTCAATACACCAAGGTTGAGAGCAAGGGTCCAAGAGCACCATGGAAGATTTCTGTAATTCATCTTTACCTGGAGTTTCATTTGAGCAAGAGTTAGAGATTATGAACCAAGAACTTCAAGCACTTCAACAAGCCATATAAGGACGTTATGCTATGCTTCAATTCGACGGACGAATAGATGGCCGCTTTGTCTTATCATGGCTATCCCTATTCAACGATTTCTTTTCCGATGAGTTATATTCAAAAAATAAGAAAATCGAGTTTGCCACTAATTATTTGGTCGGAAGAGCGCAGCAATGGTGGAATGATCTTTCTCAGACTGCAAATTGTCCACGCACATGGAAGGATTTTCAAGAAGAGTTTCAGGATTCATTTCTACCTTTAAAGTTTATCCTACATGTTTGATATTGTGATGCATTTACATAATTGAATTTAGTTTATAGGAGCATATTCAAGTTTTGCTAGCCCAAATTCATTAGAAAGACTATGTCAGCATCTTACAGATACTCTTAATAACTTAACACCTCCATGAACATTTCCATGCATGTATTTTTACATGGCACATGCCTATTTTCTTTATTCGGTGATGAAACATGTGACTGGCTATCCATGTTTATTATTTTATCAACTGAGGTTAGTTGTCTTTTCAACTAAGGGGCATGTTAATATGTTGAACAAGTAATTGTTGGAGTGTGTTAAATTATTAATGTATTATGAAAGATGTTGGCCAATGCATTGTTGGATTGTAACAGTAACATGGAATATGTTGAACAATGTATTGTAATTGTTAGAGTGTTACATTATTTTATCAACTGAGGTCAGTTGCTTGTCAACTGAGAGGCATGTTGTATATTATTGAACAATGCATTGTTAAAGTATTATATTCTTAATGTATTAATATGTTTTTGATGTTTTTGATATATAGCAGCTGAAGGTTCGTGAGGAGCGTGCAAGGCGTGAAAGGGCGGACATCAATAATCTGAATAATTATTATTTAGTTTGTAAATAAATCTGCGTAGAAGGCTCTATTGTTAGAAAAGTAATGGTTAGAATAAGGGCCGTTGTAGACCGTAGTTTCTGTTATTGAAAGCAATGGCTTTCTGTAAAATTTATCAACTTTTAGTTTCATGCCTGCTTTTCGAAGCCGCCCTCTTGTAACCACTCTTTTTGACGTAATCAAAAGTCCTATAAATACATGCACTCTGTGGACTGTCGAAACAGAGTGCATGGGGGGAGATTGCACCCAATCTTGCGTTCGGTCTCGTCTCCTGTTTTCTCCTATTTCTGTGTGTTTTTCTGCGTCTGTAATCTCTGTATGCGGGTTAGCAAGATCCTGACAACAAATCAAGGGAGAAGAAAGTTTAAAGTCCTCGTGGCTCGGTCCTTACTAGATTTAAAAACCTCCTAAAGAGGGAAAAAATGCCCCGACACTCCTAGTCTGTTCACACACATCACTACCTAAATATATCAACATAATCCATGTATTAGATACAATGAATTGCATACCTATGATAGAAATTTAATGAAATCCAATAAAATTAGATTCTTATAAATTCCCTAATGCTTCAAATCAATTAACGTGGTTCAAAATTATTAGTTGATTATGTATATCCTCATGATCTCAAACTACTTGATCTCTACAAGGTACTTCTTGAAGTGCTTTTTATTGTGTTGTACTTCCTTGATCCCATTTTCTTCTTTATGTAATCCAAACGTATCTTTTGGATCCATGCTCTAAATCACAGAGATTGTGCCATCTGCCACACTCTTCTTAACTATCACTTGAAACCATATAGGCACCCTTCCACACTCTGTCATGAAAGCCATATTTAGGATTATTTCTTATAAGTTTCCCTATTGGCTTAACAAGTATGTTTTAACAATTTTTTCTCAATTAATATTATATTCTAAGATTTTCCATATCCCATAGTCTTATATCTCCTTTGTGAGACTCTCTTGAAGGTACCAATCCTTCACTAACTTGGCGATAATTATGTACACTTCATAATCATCCCAAAGTTGCAACTTTCTAATAGGAATATTGATTCTAATAAATGTCTATATCCTTCTCCTTAGTAATTGTTGTGTGAGAGCTCCATAGCTTCCATACAAACTAAGAAAACTAACTAGCTAGACTACTCTAGGGAGAGAGATGCACCTTCCACCTAACCAACCCCTCGAATATATAACTCTAAGTCCAAGGGGGTAAATCCCTCTCAAGGGGACATGTGTACCTTCCATCACATGGGTCTGTAAGATGGTCACATGGTTTCCAAGCTTAGGAAATCACATGAAATCACATGGCTTCTAAAATAAGAGTCTCGGAGCTCTCACGTTTAAACCAAGTGGCTAGGAGAAGCTTCCAATCAAGCCTGAGGTACTCAACCTTAGAGAATTGACCCTAGAAGCCCAAGGGTTCCACCCCTTAGACCCATGTAATTATACAACATTCTCCCCCCTTAAAAGCATTTCCATCCTCACAAATGAGTGGAGATATATACCTTGGGGTATTCCCTCATGCTCCATGATCAATCTCAAGTATCATGGTCTTCATCCCTCTAATTTTCCTCTTAATTTAGAAAGGGTGATTTCTATTCTCGCTGAATTTAAAAGAGGAAAATCCATGACATGTGTTCTAATTCCTTGCCCCAATCATTCAAGTTACATCTAGTTTTGCATACAAAAAAGAAGAGACTTGAATGCAAAGTATGAAAGAATAAAAAGGGTGGAAGAAAAAATCCCTGCATATTCCCTTGTTTAAACAATGTTCCATATATAGATGGCTCCATAGCTCAAACATTTGAATTACATCGATTCAGAGTGAGTTCAACTAAATTTCTACCTTCGTCCATCTCTTTGCACCACTTGTGCATGAACATAGCAAAATAGATGAATGCTTCTTAAGGTTTCCTTATCATTCATCTCTCAAGTCAGAATTCAACTTGTTCTAAGAAGATGAATTTTTTCATAATCCTTTCCCAAATCACTTCTCTTAGATGTATACATACTCTTATACTTTTCATGAAATGGGTGGATTTCTTGTTTGCAATTTACCCCTAATAAATATAATTAGAGGGGATTTCCTTTTATAATCCCTACCCAACCAATAAAATGGTTTAGGTGGAATATCTAGTTTTAAGAGGATATAATATCCTCTTTACTTTGGAGAGGATTTGAATATCTTAATTAAAGTGGGTTCAATATCCTTTCAAAACTTTACATAGTTTTGAGCATCCACTTTAAGAAACTAGAACCCATAGGGATCAATCTAACTCTAGTTGGTTGAAATCTCTTTTACTTGTTCTTCCAAAAGATTGATATCTTTATAACTATGTCTCAAGATGGAAACTCATAGTGTAAAAGATTGTATTATATTTAAGGTCACAAGTAAAAAATAGATTATTCCAATCATTTCTTCGATGTTTGTATTTATCGATCTTTAGTTGGATCTCAAACCTTAAAGGTTTTCTTGATCCTTCTAGAATTATCTCCCTTTATATTCTAGATCTATATTAAGATGCCCTATGTTGAGATTGTAACTAGATCTTTCTTATTCTCCAATTGCTTGAATTATCAAGTATTCAAAAGATGATCTTTCTCAGCATTCTTTCAAGCTTGCCCGAAGAGCATATTTATGTTCCTAGAGCTTCAAACTTTGGAGTTTACCTTCAAACTCCAAGAAGTTGATCTTCTCTTCATTTCTAATTCTTTATGAGAGATAGATCCTTTAGTATCTTGTTGGAAGAATTCTTCTTCCCTTTGAGAGGATAATTTAAGAAGATGCCTATTATCTTCTTATCGTATTCCATTGGATCATGAGTCCCTTTTCTTATGGTCATCAAGAAAAAGTACTCAATGGGATTTAGTAACCACCATGCCATATCAATGGGTAGTTCATCCAATCCACATAACTATACTTTCACACCTTCTCTTTCCTTTATGATGCTCTCTATCTGCTATGGTACCACATTATGAGAGCAAGGACTAAGGTGTTTGGATACACCACAATTAATCTTACTTAAATATTTGGTTAACCATTTACTGTGGTGTGACTCATTTTATCAAACTTAAAGTTTGACCTAATCTTTACCCTACTTAGGTCTTTTGGCTTTCTTTTCTTCTTTAGCCAAAATAAGAGATAAGACTAGGTCTTTCTCCATTAGATCCCTTCATGTTTAATGCTTTACCCATGGATTTTACTTGGGGATCTAGCTATTATGCTTCATTTAGAAAATCCATTTTCCTTATATTATTGTAATCCATAATGTATGTTACGTTATCCCCATGAAGCATCAAGATACCTTTACAATTATGCTTTATAGCTCATCCAACTTCTTTTCCTAACCCACTTAGGATTTGTACAATCTTTATGGTGTATGAAATTCTTCTCTTGCATTGAGGTTCTTTCAGAACTCCCAATCCTTGAGAACTTCATTAAGGTTGGAAGACGTAATGAAAGAATTATAAAGCACTAGTACACGAGGAAGTACTTCAACTTTATCTATTTCTTGCATATCTTTTACCTTATAATACCTTTTTTGGTCTTTTTAAGGCATAAAATAAAAGTTCTTAGGGAAGAGTTTTCGTCCTCGAAAACTACTTGAGGCTATATTGAAAATTGTGATCTTTCAATATAATTTGAAAGATTTTATTTTTAATCTTTTATTGTTTTCCCTGCTTATAAGAACTAGTGAGAGCTTTTTCCTTTCTCTTCTCCAAGCTTGCCAAACAAATGTCCCAAGGTTCAAGTTTGAATTACCTCTAAATTCGATGTCCCATCCCACTTAATCAACTTCAATGATATTGTAAGCCTAGATGTCCCATACCATCCAACTTACACTTCCACTTAAGGTAAGGTAGTTTTAGCTTGAATTTTGGGATCAAAACGTCTTTTAGTCTAATCAAGTAATATCCATTACTTCCAAGACTTGTAAGAATTATTTCCATTGTAGAGCATGTCATTGTTATGTCATGATAATAGAGCTAGTTTATATATCAACTACATATTATCTTTTTTGACATAATGAGTAATTTGAATAAAGAATAGTTGACTTGCCAACCACATCTTTATGTTTAAGTAGATGGTAATGCTATTTTACCATCTTAAATAGTCCTTTACTCATAGGACATTTGGAAAATGGTATTTAGGGCTAATTACAACCCTTTAATTTTACCTCCTCTTCAAGCCTTGTATTTTCTTTGGAAGAAAAATGGAAAGCTCCGAATAGTTCTTTAGTTCTCTCAAACAAAGAACTTTCCTAAATAGGAGAGCTAATACTTCCATCTTTCAAAATTACATAGATTCTTTTATATCTTTCTTAGAGCTTGAGAGTGGGTGCTCTAAGTTACCACCATTGTATCATGGTTTTAAGAGAGAGAACTTTGTACTATTACCTTACATCTATGGCCTTGCTGATCATGCATGCCATGGGTTTTTATAGTGTGATTCCACAAGAGGGACTTTAGGTTTAATTTATTGTACTGTTTCTTGGCTTGTAATAAGCCAATTATATAGGAAGTGAATTATAGCTTTAATATGGCCAATCGGCACTACTCCATTATTCCTACCATGGAATTTGTAACCATACTTAAGCTTGAAGAAAGAAAATCTCCCTTTTAACTCTCAAACCCATGTAATACATTCCAAATGCATACTTTGGTTTGTGCCAGGACATTTACACCTTTATTGGAAAAAGGTGTAGCATGCATAAGGTTCATATACTGAACCCCTATTTAAGGCATGCAAAAGCTCTAATTTCGAACTTTGTTCATTCAACGGATGGTTCCCATGCATCTTTCTTTTTATGCATATAAGTTGTCATAATGTATACACAAATCATGACTATATTTATGCATAACCAATCTTTCTTTTCCAATACCATAAGAATTTGATGCATAGTGCACATTATTTCCATGAATTAATTGTGTATGTGACCAAACAAATAAGGCTAGTTCAATCTATGCATCCTTTTTCAAATTCCTCTCTATTATGGCATGCACTGTATGTTCATTTGTCTGCAAGGAAAAGAAATAGGCGCAAATACTTACCTAGAAATTAAGCTTTGTCCATCCTTTGACTCTACTTTAATGATCTCATGGTGATGAAGTAGGCTTGGGCCATCCACCTCTTCCATTGTTGAAGTCCTTCTTGGGAATTTCTATACTTACTTGTGTGTCTGAAGTCTGAAGTAAAGGTGCTTCCAAGAACATGCCTTGATTTTATGTATATATACTAACGGTTGTCCTTATGTATAACTATTCACATGCTTCCTTTATTCTTGGAAAGAGAAATATCCTTGAAATAAAACCATGATCGCATTCTTACGTGTGCTAGCATTTTGCTTAGGATTGCCTTTTGTATATGAGAAAACCATGTACATAATGCATACACTATCAATCTATCATGCATGATGTTCATCTAGATGATTCATATACATGATTCTTAACCTCCTATGTCATGAAATCATGCATGACACAAAATAAAAATTGAGAAGGGGCAACATTCAAAGAATACATATCCTTCATTCCAACCTTGATCTTTTTTCATATGCGGAACATGTGCTACCGTTTCATGCATCTTCATTATTGTTCTCATGAATTTATGTATTGAAGATGAAACTTGAGGTGTACAAACAGTGAGACTTTTGCCCATCTGTAGTCCATAGAAAATACACACACATTTCTAATGTATATATGCATGAAAATATTTGAGGAACTTATATTATCTTCATCACACATGGGTTTTCGAATTAAGTATTATCTTCCATTGTCCTTCTCTATATAATAATGTCCCCTTGGATGATAATAAATTAGCTTATTGTTGAGCCCATAAAAGTCATATAGGTCAAAGTCAACTATAGTCAAAGTCAAAAGTTCAAAGTCAACTGGTCAAAGTCAACTGGTCAAAGTCAACACGTGTAAAGTCAAAGTGCTAAAGTGCAAGTGTCAAAGTGCACAAGTAGTGCACAATTAATTGTCCACAAAGGGTAAATTGGAGAAAGTGGGTTGCAGGTTGCAGAGGTATTTTCTCTAATTTCCCTAAGGTTCAAAGTGTGTTTTAAAGTGTTTTGGAAGGTTCAGGTGAACCCCCTCTTATGTGCAAAAGTGAAGACTTAAAAGGAAGATGTGAAGGTATGTGAAGCGGCGACGTACGCACAGGTGAAAATATGGCCCCCCAATTAAATTTTTTGGTTTTAGTCTAAAGTCACTATAGGACAAAACAGTGAGTCGTTGGCTGCCACTTGTGAAGACAATCTTGGGACATCAAAGTGAGCACCAAGATACTATTTCAGTTAGGAGCGTACGTGATCGACACACTCAAATCAAGGCAAGGACTATTCTTGGACCAATTCTAGAGTAAGCAAGAGAAGCATAGTCTAAGTGAAGCAAGAGAGAGAAGTGCAAAAGTCACCAGTGTGCGACGCAGAGAAGTGGAGTTGAAGGAGTGCATAGAGAGTGACTAAGGGATTGTGTAGAGAGTGCTAAGCTAGTCCCCCAAGGATCTCAAGGTCTCTTTGCAGTGTGCGCGTGCCGACAGAAGGTATTCATTCCTCCCCCTTAGTGGAAGCTTGGTGCAAGGTGTGCACAAGGATAAGCTTGAAGCAGGTGGAGGTCTGGTGCAGAGGAGGCCGGCAGCAAGAAGACTTTGGGATATTTGGTATTTTGTAATTGAGCACTATGTGTGATTGTGCACAGAAGTATTGGCTTGTATTGTGCTTCAAACATTGTAATTGTCTTACTGTAATCAATCGGTAAAAGCTTCCAAGGTGTATTTCCTCTTCTGGTCTTTTCCTTTTCTCCTACAACCTTCAAACTCCTTCTTGTCTAAGAATCCCCTAACAAAATTTAGCACGCACGGTGGGACTTCCAAGGAGATTTGAGCTTAGGAGAAACTAAGTGCAAAGTATAACAGAGGTCACGTGTCTACAGTGCTACTACAGTGCTACTTCATCAACCAAAAGGTAAATATTCTTATCAAGTGTCTCATATTAAGTGGGCTATGAGCAACTCATGACCGCAACCCGGTCCCAAACATTGAGGGTCAACTGCAAGAAAACGAGAAGGAAGGTTGCTAGAAGGTCCTCCAGTCCACTATCTTCAACCTCATCAGTAAAGAGCATGGCGGGTCAGGTAGACTTGGAAACTTTACTCTCAAGATTAAATATAAAGTTTCCTTCTTTCAAAGGCCTAGCTTAGGAGGATATGGATGAACACATTAGAAGGTTTTTGGCACTATGTAAGACAAGAGGTTAATGGGTAGGGAGGATGCCTTTTTTATTCTCTTCCCTGCCACATTAGAGGGATTAGCAGATAAGTGGTTCAGCCAGTTTACTGAAAACCATTTTACCACTGGGGATGTGATGAAAGATGCATTTAAAAATCAATTCCAGCAGGGCAACACTGCGGAGATTATCATAGAAGAACTAGAAAATTTGAGATTGGGTCCAGGAGAAAAGTTCCCAGAGTTTGTGACTAGGGCCAAAGCACTAATGGCTAAATTTCCAGATCCACCACACGATTTTTTTGTTAAGAAATGGTTAGCTAAGCCCCTACCAGTGGCCACCCAATGCAAAATAAAGGAATTAGTGTTACCTACAACCTCCATAGAGAAGTTCATCAACACAGCCACACGCTTGGAGCAGATAAGGCACCAGTATGGAGCAACTTCTTCCCAACTAACATATGGTACAGAAATGGAGGATCCAGTGATCCAACTAAGGAAGGAGCTGGAGGGCTTAAAAAGGAATAAGCCCTACAAAGAGGAGGAGAATGTTGTTGCTCAGTTGAGAAGGGAGATTGAAGCACTAAAGCTCCAAAAGGAGGAGGAGGCCCAAGCAGAGGAATTGGTTCAGCTGCGACAGGAGTTGCAGGAACTAAAAGGAGGTGGCATCAAGAGTGGACTTTGGTGTTCCATGTGCAGCAAGCAAAGTCACATAGTAAGTGAATGTCCTCTGTTAAGTGTGACTTGCCAATTATGCAGGAAAGTTGGCCATGAGGCCCATGAATGCCAATCAAGGGGAATGCTTGCAACCACATATTGGACACAAGGAGGACCCCCAACACCAGCAAATGTGATGGCTGCTGCACCAAATCAAGGTAACAACTATAATCCTAGACAAAGGAATAACTTTGGAAATGGGCCTAGGAGGCCAATCATCTGTTTCAGATGTGGAGAATGCGGGCACTATCAAAGTAGGTGCACCCTACTAGAAAATGCCCCTCCTTGCAGGAACTTCCCTGAGGCAAGAGACCATTATACAAATTGTTGTCCTAAGAATCAAGCCTCTTCGTCCGGGCCCCATATTCAAATGATTTCTGTGCACAAAGAAGAAGTGTGTGATCTAGTCAATGAGCCATCACCATCTACCAGGGTGGTGCAATTACAAGAAATAGAATCTTTGACTGTGCAGACAAGAAGCAATGGGAAGGTTCAAGCAGACATAGGATAAGGATCAAAGATTAAGGAATGGAATCAAAACAGAGAACCATCTGAAGATAAAGCCACCACAGGTGCAGATATAAGGCAAAAAGGAGATCTCATATGCACCAGTGATGCCATTGGGCATGCCTTCAACAGGGCTCATGAGGAGTTTGATAAGTCAACTAGAGCCCATGCTCTCAAGGAATCAGAGGCTTCAAAACTACTCAAGTCCATGAAAAAGGAGGTTAGTATTTTTTATTTAATAAAGATGGATGGGAAATTCAGGTCAGAGTTATTGCAGATAATTGATGAAGCTTCCACTACAAGTTTGGTGGCAAAGACTGCTCTTTTACATAAAGGAAAAATTGTAGGGGAAGCACCCCTTACAGATTATAAAAGTCCTCGACTGACAGTATCTATCAAAGGTCATGAATTTCAAAGAGTTATTGTGGATGGTGGTTCTGGCATTAACTTGATGCCTGAACATACAATGGAAAAGATTGGACTCCACCCTTCAAGACCTACAAATTTCACTGTTACTTTGGTAGATCAGAGCAAAGTAAGGCCCTTGGGAGTGATCCCAAAAGTTCCACTTGAAGTACAAGGTAATCTATTCATTCTGGATTTTGTGGTTTTAAGATTGCCCCAGGTTGAAGGAGGATTTCCCCTCTTAATTGGACGACCATGGCTGAGGCATGCAAGTGTCATTCATGCCATTGGGGCAAGGAAACTATGTGGGTACAAAAGAAAGGGCAAGAGCTGACACAGATTCATTTAGAAGAGGGCCCAGATAATCAAGGAAACACTAGCATGATGCAAAAAGTTGGCATATGCATGGAATCAGAATCGGAGGATCAACCCCAAATAGATTTCGAGGAAGAAGAGGATATTCTAAATTGGCTCCAAGCAGGCAACTCTTCCTCTTGTTTTGGAATTTTTCTTAATAATTCTTGCACGACTGAAGGTTATGATGAAGATAAGGAGAAAGTCCAGGTTGATGGATTGGGAGAGCCCATCACAGACCACAGAAGGGGCAGGAAGACACCCCTCAAATACAACTTGGAGGAGGATATGACAACCACAGATAAGGAGGTTACTAAAGCCAAAGGCAAGGTAAAAGATTCTAGTGAAGAGTGTTCTTTCCCGATTCAAGAAATCCCTGCAGGATGGATGCAGGACAAGGAGGAACACATTGAAATCCAAAATACACCTGCTTATGAAGCAATGCACGAAAAGCTAGTAGAAGAAGACAAGGAAGAAGATGAGCACGAAGATAATATGGTAGAGAGAAATCCTGTCAAAGAAATACAATTAGGCACTCAAGACAATAATCGGCCGGTTTTGGTGGCCACTTGGTTGTGGAGCCACCCAGGGCTCCTTGAAAAGGTAAAATCATTCTTGACCCATTATACAGATGTTTTTGCCTGGCATTATAAAGACTTAGAAGGAGTGCCTGCAACTTATGGAGAGCATAGAATCCCTCTGGTTGATGGAGCCGAACCCATAAGAGGGATGAGTTATAGACTTAATCCAAAATATGCTGAAGCTGTCTATGTGGAAATACAGAAGATGGAGGATGCAGGAATCATCATTCCTATGGAACACTCAGAGTGGCTCTCACCTATGGTTATAGTACCAAAGAAGAATACTAATAAAATCAGAATTTGTGTTGACTTTAGAGCACTCAACAAGGTGACCATTCCAGATGGTTTCCCAATGCCTTTTGCAGAGCAAGTCATTGAAGAAGTGGTTGGGCATGCATTATATAGCTTTATGGATGGATTTAGTGGCTATAATCAAATATCAATACACCCAGAGGATCGTGAAAAGACGGCTTTTATCACACCTTGGGGAACATATGTGTATGTAAAAATGCCATTTGGGCTCAAAAATGCTCCAGCCACCTTTAATAAAACGGCCAATCTCATTTTTGGCCCCCTATTGTTGGAATCACTTAGAGTCTTCATGGATGACTTCTCTTCGTTTTTAGGCTCTCACAAAGAAACTCCTCTAGATTGTTTGGACCATCACTTGAGGCAGCTGCATAATGTTTTCAAGAGATGGAGGGAGACTAAGCTAAAGCTAAATCCAAACAAATGTCATTTCCTTGTGACAGAAGGAACTCTCTTAGGACATGTGGTGTCGGCTAAAGGTATGGCCCCGGATCCTGACAAAATCATTTCTATATTAAAGTTGGCTAAACCTAAATCCCCTAAAGAGATTCAGAGTTTCTTGGGGCATACTGGATACCATAGAAGGTTTATAAAAATGTATGCAGAGATAGCGAGACCACTGGCTAGACTTACAGGTAAGGAAGTACCTTTTAAATGGGAAGAAGAGGAGGAAAAAGCATATAAAACATTACGGTCAAGGTTAGTGTCTGCTCCTATTTTGATCACACCTGAGTGGTCAAAAATCTTTCATATACATGTAGATGCCAGTGCCTATGCAGTGGGGGCAATTTTGACCCAACCTAGTGAAGAATTTAAAGTGGACAGACCAATTCAATATGCCAGTAGAATCTTGACCAAGGCTGAAAGGAATTACAGTACTACAGAAAGGGAAGCCCTAGCAATGGTTTTTGTTGTCCAAAAATTCCATCATTACTTATTGGGAGTAAAATTTATTATTATAACAGATCACCAACCACTAAAATACTTGCTCAACAACCACAAGCCACTGGTAGAATATGGAGGTGGTTATTGTTGTTCCAAGAGTTTGATTTTTCTGTAGTCCACAGACCAGGTAAAGAAAATGTTATGGCGGATCACCTATCCAGAATCAATATGATGGATGAAGCTAGTGGAATCAATATTTTCTAGATGCCCATCTATTCGCTGTACAAGCTCAAGGTTGGTATTATGATATCAAGAATTTCATTAAAACTGGTTTGTATCCAGAAAAAGCTAATGTTGTGCAAAGGAAGAGACTGCTAATCAAGAGTAGACCATATACCTTCATTGAAGATAAATTATATAGATAGGGCAAGGATGACATGTTTAGGAAGTGTTTGGAAGAAGAAGAAGTGAGGGAAGTCCTTCACTCTGCACATGAAGGAACAGGTGGTGGGCACCTTCCAGGGCATATTATGAGTCAGAGCATACTGGATGCTGGTTTATGGTGGCCTACACTATTTAAGGATACAGATGAATGGGGAAAGGCATGTGACGTTTGCCAGAGGTGTGGACCTAAGCCAACAAAGCAGAGGCATAGCCCCTTGATTGTTTCCACTTCCTGGCAACCATTTGAGAAGTGGGGGCTAGATTTTGTAGGGCCCATCTACCCTCCCGCGATTCCAAAAAGAGAGAAATATCTCTTGATAGCTACAGATTATGCGACAAAGTGGGCTGAAGCTATTGCCTCCCCCGACTGCAATGCCCAAACTATTGCTGATTTCATTTATAGTAGCATCATTTGCAGGTTTGGATGTCCACTTGAAATTTGTACAGATCAGGGTACCCATTTTGTCAATAAGGTCCTGCAGGAAATTTTCAACAGGTATAGAATTCTACATAGGACCTCTTGTGCCTACTATCCAAGAGCCAATGGTCAGGCTGAATCGACAAATAAGGTTTTAATCTCAATGTTAAGGAAGGAGTGTATGTTACAGCCTACTTCCTAGGGCATTGCTTATCAAGGTACCCTATGGGCATACAGGTTAGCTTACAAAGAGGCCACTGGATATTCTGCATTCCAACTGGTTTATGGCATATTCCCCATTGAGCCCTTTGAATTTTTACATGGATCACCTAAGATAGCATTCATGCACGGCAAGAAAGATTGTGATGTCTCTCAGAGGCTCCAAGCACTACATAAAGTGGAGGAGATTCGTCTACTAGCAACAAAACAATTGATAGAGACTCAGATGAAGAGGAAGGAGGCACATGATCGACATCTGTGGAACAACAACATAGAACCCGGCATGTTAGTTCTTCTCCATAGACCTCATCTTCATACACAATTGAGAGGAAAATGGCTTCCACATTGGGAAGGACCTTATCGAGTCAAAACAATGCTAAATTGGGGTGTTGTGGAGTTAGAGACGCTGAAAGGAGAGGCCTTGCCACTGGTCAACATATCAAGGCTCAAGGCCTCCCATCAACACACTTGAAGAAGTATGGATCACCTGGAACTACAATCTGTCCAGGTTGTACATAGCTTTCTCATCTCATTTTGCTCAGTTTTAGTAGTTTTCTTTATCAATTTCATTCTTGTTCCTTGTGTTTTTAGCAAACCTAGAAGGCATTTCATAACCTCTGCAAAAGTAAAAATTTTGGGTATTTTTGGACATTTTTCTAGCATTTTTAGCATTTTTCTAGCATTTTTTATCCTTTTCTGATATCATTTTCTTGCCAAGTAGGAGGAATAATAGGAGTCTCTCTGTAGTTTGATGAAGGTAATTGGGGCTCGCCCTGTAGAGATATTCATGAGAATTTTTTCAGAATTTTTTGGCAATTTTTTGGCATTTTTTGGGATTTTTCCTTCAATTTTCTCTATTTTTTGGGGTTATTTTCCAAAAAAAAAGGGGCTCCCTAGAATTTTCGGGTGGAAGAAAACCCCCCCCCCCCCCCCGCCCCCCCCCCTCCACCGACCACCACCGACCCCCCCTCCCCCCCCCCCTCCACTGACCACGTCGCCCACCCCCCCCCTCCCCCCCCCCCCCCAATTTTTATTTTTTATTTTTTATTTATTTTATTATTTTATTTATTATTTTCTTATTTTTATTTTTCATTTTATTTTTATTTTATTTTATTTATTTTTTATTTACTTTATATTTTGTTTATTATTTTTCTTTTTCTTTTTTTTTTTGTATAGGCGTTCGATGAAAAGGAAACAAAAAATTAACTAAATTAAAATCTTATTATTTTTTTATTTTTATGGCTCAAGGCTTTTGGCTCGGGATTGTGCCTTGGTTGGTCGGTTTTTACAAAACTGGAGTCATTTTCATGTTTTTTGGCCCCTCTGGATTCAATTTTTGCATTAATTTTATCAAAATCACACCTTTTCTCTGACTTTTGTTCAAAACCCACCTGTTTTACGCACATTTCTCACATGTTTTTATTTCCCCACATTTTTCACATGGCTTATTCTACCTTTGCCTTTCCTTATGTTCTATAATGTCCCATATGCACCCTCTGTAGCTCTACTGTTTGACCATTTTAACCCTCTCCAAACCCCATCATTCTGCCCCATGCCCTACCTTTACAAATCTGCCCAGCCACATCCTTAGCCCTCCCTATCCCTTCCATCCCCGGCCCTCAGCCCTCCCCTTGGAGTTGTTTGCTGCTCAGGTGTCCTCTTCAAGATTTTGCAGCTCACAATTCATGATGTCCTCTATGCTTAGAGCTTTGGTTATAGCTCTCTAGGACGGAGAGCACATTAGGTGGTGGGCAACTGTTGAGCCCATAAAAGTCATATAGGTCAAAGTCAACTATAGTCAAAGTCAAAAGGTCAAAGTCAATTGGTCAAAGTCAATAAGTGCAAAGTCAAAGTGCTAAAGTGCAGGTGTCAAAGTGCACAAGTACTGCACAATTACTTGTCCACAAAGGGTAAATTGGAGAAAGTGGGTTGCAGGTTGCAGAGGTATTTTCTCTAATTTCCCTAAGGTTCAAAGTGTGTTTTACAGTGTTTTGGAAGGTTCAGGTGAACTCCCTCTTATGTGCAAAAGTGAAGACTTAAAAGGAAGATGTGAAGGTATGTGAAGCGGCAACGTACGCACAGGTGAAAATATGGCCCCCCAATTAAATTTTTTGGTTTTAGTTTAAAGTCACTACAGGACAAAACAGTGAGTCGTTGGCTGCCACTTGTGAAGACAATCTTGGGACATCAAAGTGAGCACCAAGATACTATTGCAGTTAGGAGCGTACGTGATCGACACACTCAAATCAAGGCAAGGACTATTCTTGAACCAATTCTAGAGTAAGCAAGAGAAGCATAGTCTAAGTGAAGCAAGAGAGAGAAGTGTAAAAGTCACCAGTGTGCGACACAGAGACGTGGAGTTGAAGGAGTGCATAGAGAGTGACTAAGGGATTGTGCAGAGAGTGCTAAGCTAGTCCCCCAAGGATCTCAAGGTCTCTTTGCAGTGTGCGCGTGCCGACAAAAGGTATTCATTCCTCCCCCTTAGTGGACGCTTGGTGCAAGGTGTGCACAAGGATAAAAAGCTTGAAGCAGGTGGAGGTCTGGTGCAGAGGAGGCCGGCGGCAAGAAGACTTTGGGATATTTGGTATTTTGTAATTGAGCACTCTGTGTGATTGTGCACAGAAGTATTGTCTTGTATTGTGCTTCAAACATTGTAATTGTCTTACTGTAATCAATCGGCAGAAGCTTCCAAGGTGTATTTCCTCTTCTGGTCTTTTATTTTTCTCCTACAAACCCTCAAACTCCTTCTTGTCTAAGAATCCCCCAACACTTATTATGAGTAGGTGGAAAGAAAATGAAAGATATGGCAAACAAACGTTAAAATCAAAGAAAAATTTTTACCTTGAGATTGTCCCATTTTGAACGCCTAGAAAGTCATCTAAGACCATAACATATACTCCCCACATAACACCAACGAATTATATATATATATATATATATATATATATATATATATATATATATATATATATATATATATATATATATATATATATATATATATATATATATATATATATATATGTATGTGTGTGTGTGTGTGTATGATGGATGACTTATCTGTAGACATGCAAACTCTGTCCATCTCTTCAAAGTATTGAAGTATGCATAGGTGTTGTGACTTTCCATATGGCCATTCGCAAAGCATCTTTTTGCAGTTGAAAATATCCTTGATAGAGGAAGGCTACTCCAGACACATGCTCTCCTAATTAAGATGCAATGTGTGAGCTCTCAGAGGGTGTCTTATAATCCCATATAGCAAGTTGAACAGGTGCACATGGCCTATAATAAGCCCACAAGACGATTCATTCCTGAGGATAGAGAGATGCTTCATGAACCTCTACTCATACTCATTATGGAGTTTGATTGAGTAGTTCTCCTTGTAGATAAAGCCTTATCTGGGTCGTCGATTGGGTGGTGACTCTCAACGTAAGTGGTGGGCCATGTGAGTCTTCCTTTGCTCCCTCAAGAAGGGATCCGTGACCTAGCTACTCATGAACCACCTAGAACTTGAAATTGGAACTCCAAATCCAAGATCTGAATGCTAGGCTATGGAGGCGAGTTTGAAAATTCGATTGGAAGATCTAAACTAGAGATGAAGTTCAAAGATCTTAGCTCTGATATCACTATTGTGTGAGAGCTCCATAGCTTCCACACAAACTAAGAAGACTAACTAGCTAGACCATGTGAGAGCTCCATAACTTCCACACAAACTAATAAGACTAACTAGCTAGACCACTCTAGGGAGAGAGTTGCACCTTCCACCCAACCAACTCCTCCAGTATATAGCTCCAAGTCCAAGGGTGTAAGTCCCTCCCAAGGGGACATGTGTACCTTCCATCACATGGGTCCCTAAGGTGGTCATATGATTTCCAAGATTAGGAAATCACATGGTTTCTAAGAGAAGAGTCTCCAAGCTCTCAGGTACAAACCAAGTGGCTACAAGAAGCTTCCAATCAAGCCTAAGGTACTCAACCTTAGAGAATTAACCCTAAGGTTCAAGAACCATCTAAAAGGGGTAAATAGACCGTAAATCCCAAGAGTTTCACACCTAAAAACCCAAGGGCTCTACCCCTTACACCCATGTAATTATACAACAATAACCTTGAGAATATAAATCCATTAGGATTTATGGTTACCTAAATACAATAATACATAATTATATACTTAAATAATCTCTTTTTCTTCCACTCTACATCTAATGAAATTCAAATTTCAATCTCTTTAAAAATCCTTTAGTTTCATGAGACTTTTATTTCTTATATTTTTGTTATTATCTTAACTATCTTGTTATGAGTGGGCTCATTCTTTTCAATAAGCATAGTATGCCTCTTTAATCTCAACGATACATGTCAATGTCACTATGCCATCATGAAGCATCTAATGTGAAGATAATAGAAAACTATCAATGATGAGAAACGTGCATGTTCATGTGCATGGATTGCACCCCACTTATATCCGTCACCTTTGATACACATAATTCCTTGCGCAAATAATACTATAACTTGTTGGAGATCGCGGATCGCTTATTTGTAGAGAATACAACTAATTAATATGGTTCAAATATAGTTGAACCCAATACAAGAACCATATGCACTTGTAAGTTATTTTAGTATAATATTTGGGTTAAGAAAACTAATAGAAACTAAAACAAAAGCTTTTCCTAAGCCTTGCAGGTGAATTCTAGAGTGTTTCAAAAGTTGGAAATTTGAAGCACACTTCCTTGCCAGATTTGAAAGGATGTCAAAGAAGCCACCAACACCACTCTCAAAAACATAAAGAGGTAGCTGCTCAAGACTACTACTTTGCCTAGAATGACCAAAAGTTTAAAATATATGTGTCGTCAAGAACTAAAAGTCTCTAGAATCATGCTCTTGAGAACATGTATTGTAAAGAAACACTAAATTTGAACAACTTATGAGTATTTTAAGAGGTGGAAAAAAACTCCCCCCTTTCGTTTTTTGCTTCTTCTCCAAGAAAACCATCTTTGGAAAGTCTTCTTATTTCTCGATTAACTCTTTTTCTTTGTGTTCTGTATGTTTTCATATACCATATAGAACAATACTAAGAACTTCACTCTTTTAACATGGTCTATGATCAAAATATAGTGTTACCACTGGAGTTCTTAGTTCCTATATTGAAAGTGCTTGCAAAATATAGATAGACTAGAAATTTTATCTTTAAGCAAGTAGAACTACTTGACACATCACAAGATGTACTCTTGCTCTCCATACTGTACATTATCATTGTAATAAAGTAAGTCTATGATCCAAGGGTCTGGCCAGTTTAGTGAAATTGGACACTGTTTGGTCATCCGTGTGTATGA
The DNA here is from genome assembly GCA_020310875.1 of Ceratopteris richardii. Taxonomy (NCBI): domain Eukaryota; kingdom Viridiplantae; phylum Streptophyta; class Polypodiopsida; order Polypodiales; family Pteridaceae; genus Ceratopteris; species Ceratopteris richardii. Next base: position 111,435,520 of record CM035428.1, read on the forward strand.
CCAAAGATCTCGAGTTTAGACTCACTAGGAGATCTTGTGCTCTTGTGAACAAGTGATCCACTTAGCTTAGTGGTTAAGTCTCAAGGATGTGAAGGAAGAGGTCTTGGGTTCAATTCCCATGGGAGACATGGGGAGAGTATTTTGCCCAAAGAGATCTAGAGCCTTCTAGAAGCATCCACTTGAGTGAACTCGAGTTAACTGGGACACTTGGCGCACATGTAGTTACATGGCTGACACTTGGATGGTTAGTATCCACCTGCCCAAGAAGGCAGTCCCCTGGAGAGAGCTATATATAGAGGCATTTGGTTGGGAGGAGAGTCATCTCTCTTGTATGTGGTGGTCGTAATCCTTGTTCTCTTGCATTGATATCAGAGCATTCTCCATAGCTCTCACCTTCATCAATTTGCTCTCTTCATCTTGCGTGTGCATAAGCTCTTCTATGAGGAAGAAAGCTGCTCACGGCCGTCTTGAGAAGAGTGCAGAGTTGATCGTGCACCTGGCTTAATCTAGGAGAAGCTTAGCAAAATAGTGGTGACCATCTCTGCTGTGAGCCGGTGGGAGTTCGAACCCAGAACCTCATATTGAGGATGCGCTGCTCTATCCACTAGCCCACGGGCGTTCGCATGAACAATCATCGCAGCAAACTATATTATCGATAGTGCGCGGTGAAGAAGATCTCATCCAAGAGCAAAAAGAGGACTTATTAATGATCAGCGCCTGGGATTCGATCCCTCAACCTCTCAGGTTGAGGGGAAGTCGACTAACCACAAGGCCAAAGAGCCATCCATGACTTCTGATCGGCGGTAGCTACCTCTGATCCGGTTTTGGTGCAGAAGAAGATATTGTCAAGGGAGACAAAAAGGTGTTGGCACCGGGAATCGATCCCGTGACATTGCGGTGAGGCCATATTTTTTATCCACTGTAGTAGAGGCTTTTGGTGATTAATATCTCTGCATATTATCTTCTATTCCAATCTTGTCTCTGCTCTGCTAATCTCGAGCCGAGATCTTTTCATTCTATTTACTCTTTGGAGTTTGATCATTACCCCAACCAAACCCGAGTGCATATCTGTGGTGGTCAAGGCCAAAGAAAGTTAAAGTTTTGAGCAAAGTCTGAAAGAAGTGGAGCTGTGGAGTAAAGATCCGGAGGCCTTTGGTGATCAAAGTCAAACCAACTTTGAATTCGGACCAAAGTCTTTAGAGAATAGCTCTTCCAGAGGATCAAGGAAAGGACGTAGCTCTATGTGGAGCCAAGTATTTTCCAAATTATGTTTTCATTTTGATATTTGTTTGCTTGAATGCTTTCATTTAGGATGCATTAATTAGGACTAAAAGCATAGTCCAATTATGATTATCTCAACATGAAAGCTAATTAGAGGACTAAACGGTATTAAAATGACACAAAAGTATACAAAGTACTTTTCAGTTTTCGGTATGCAGTTGAAATTTCTATTTCCATTCATGCACAAAAATGAAAAGATTATTTGTGCATAAAAGAATGTTTTATGCACATCAAGTTTGCACTTGCTTGGGAAAGGTAGTTAATTCTCCACTTCATGCACTTGAATAGTTACCTTTTGCTAGAATAGCAAGCAGGTTGTTTTTGCATGGATGCTTGTTTGCATACCTAATAAGCTTGGGATTTGCTTAAGTTCACTACACTTGCATGTACTTACATGCATTTGCACCCAAGAATGGGCATTTGCATACATGCATTTGCATACATGCATTTGCATGCAAGTAGATGCATGAGCATACGCATGATCTTTTAGTAAGTAGCTGAACACATATACTTTCATTCCTTTCTTTTTCTAACTTGACTTAGCTAAGCGGAAAAAATAGAAAATTACCTAGTTGCAAGGATCTTGATCATCATGCAACTAAGTATCTAGTCTATTTTTTCCAAAACGTGATACATAGGTACCACTTAGTACGAGTCTTTTTGAGGAAAAGAAAGCATGTTGAAAGTAAGTATTCATTTTTTCTTGTCATTAAGATGCCAAGAAAATAGAGCTGCTTTCCAATGTGCATGCTCAGTCTAAGTTCTAGACATTCTTAGCAACTAACGAGGATTTAGTTGTTTTTGGATGTTCATGTTCATGCACCCAAGTAGGGAAGTTTCTGTTGAAACACAAACCAATTGAACTTGTAAGTTCAACAAATTTTGGAAGGTTTAGTACTTTAATATTCATCAAACATTGATGAAAACAAGTAGAAGTATTGAACTTCTAGAATCCCTGGAACTCTGGTGTTCATAGATGTTAGTTTCCAAAAATGTATCTCGGGGCATGATGCAAGGTCTTTAATCGACGCGAAAACTTTTGAAGGAAACTTTCTTGATTCTATTTAAGCTAACTCAAGGCTTAAAAAAGAAACCAAGACAAATATTAATTGTTCTTTAGGAATCAAGTAATTTCCTAAAGTCATGACAATCAATGAAATGATTCAAATTATTTTCATTTTTGAAACAAATATATCTTAGGAAATCATGATATTTCCTAAAGACAATTTAGGAAACAAGTTCTTTCTTAAAAGATTAGCTTCAAGCGGTAAAGCCTTGAATCTTATAAAAAATCAAGAATATCTTTTATAAGATTAAGTAAATGATTCCAAGCATTATTTGCTTGTGCAAATTTTTCTAACATAAACATGGAAACTTTATTAAAGCACTTTTCTGAAGATAAGAAAAGTATGCTTGGTGGTGTTTAAGATAAGAAAAGCTTAAAGAAGAGACCCAAGTAAAGTAATCTTTGGAAATTAAGCTATTTCCTAAAGATAAGCTAATGAAAGAGTCCAATCAACTATTTCATCAGTTAAAATGAGAATATCTTTTGGACAAGTAAAACCTTAAGTCTTGGTATTATCCAAAAGTCTAGAATTCCTTTTGAATATCTTTTCGGTAAAGGATAAGATTCCAAGATGAATCATTGGACTGGAAAGCAAAAGATTCCAAGATGAATCATTTGCTTCAAGTTATAGCTTAGTATTACTTGATTCATTGGTAGGAATCAAAAAGTTCGAAAGAAAAATCTCCCTAGATGTGAGACTAGCATCTTTCAAGAGAAGTTTTATAGCAAGTAGTTCCTAGCAAATCCCTAGCCACCAGTTTTGGTATTTAAGTCCAAATAAGTGATATAACCTTAAGGTATATCAAAGATTCTTAGCTTTGGAATCTGAAAAGCATTAGAAAATGCTTGGACTTAGTTGAGGGAAAGATCTCTAAAAATCCAACAGGTAAGCCAAGAAGCTTAAGATAGTTTGAGAGATCTTAAAAGATAAAGACTAGGTCTTTATTTTTGTCGCAAGTATCAACCAGACGATCAAACTTGGCCATGATTGTCCAAAAATGTGCGATTAGAACTACTCTATAGATTGCCCAAGTACTGGCAGTAAAAATTCCGTTAGGAATTATTCACTCAAGTTCCATTTATCGAATGGAAAAAAATGTGAAGAAGAGTAAGGTGTTCCAAGTATGAACAGAGTGAAGGAATTCCAAAATTATAGTCTGCAACCGTGAAGACAGTCTTTAAGTCTGTGGAAGGTAAAACATAAGTGTTTGCCTACCCTTAAAGGGATTTTGGGTACAAATCCAGAGAGCATGAGCGGATGCTCAGACTTATGCAGTAGAGAGATTCCTGTAAAAGTCTCGGCCGAGATAGATACCTAAAAGCAATAGTAAAGAAGGAATCTAAAGACAAGAAGTTAAAAAACTCTTGTCACTACAAATTGGTCAAGGATAAACCAATCAAACTTGAATTTTTGAAAATTCAAGTACTTGGAATTCTCTTTGGTTTTTATTTAAAATTCCTAGCAAAAAGGATTGGAGATATTCTATTAAAGGTTTTCAAGTTCCCAAAGTTAAGCACAAGATCGTGAAATGATCATGTCAAGGGATTAAAACCTAGAATATCAAGATAGAGATAGTGCCTGAGATTGCAGAATTCTTGTCAAGAATTAAAGCTAGAAGGTTCTCTATCAAGAGATGTTGTAGACTTTAGGATAAAATTCACTCACATGTCAATGTGAGTATAAAATAGGGTGGTATGGGACACGAGATTTTATACTCGAATTGATGAAGGAAAGATGGTATGGGACATCAGACCGTGAGATGATGATTATCTTTTAGTCCTTGTTTGGATCTTGAAGTTAGGTTTGATCTTCAAGGGAATTAAAACTTCAAAGAAGGAGTTAAAATTCAAGAAGGATCTCAAGATACTTCAAGATAACTTCAAGATCAAGGAAATAGAAGATATGAAGTAAGTAACTTCCAAAATCTTCTTGAAACACTTCAAGACAAAGTGTTGTTCATTCGGAAATATTTTATAAATTTCTGAAGAAAGTAGGACTTTGACTTTGAGTTGATCCTTTCAACGAAGGACTTGATTGACTAAGTCAAGCATCAAGTTCCTAGTGTAACTTGGTAAATTCACTCTTTTGACTCAAAGAAATGCACAAGAATTACATTCACGATTAGGAGTCAAAAAGTCTGAATCTGACATGAACTTAGTCTCAAGTAAAGCATTATTTGAATACAAACCTCATCAACAGAACTTCAGTGGGTCGACACACTGATGTTGGTTACCACACTAGTATCTTGTGGTTGGATGATGTTTTTGATTTGTTTTGAATCTTTTTGAGAATCCAGCTTATTTCTCTTAAAGATAAAGTCAATGCTTCAATACCTTGTTGAAATAGATCGTTGAGAAGTTAAAGTCCTGAGTCAACTAGAATTTGACTCATAGAAAGTTTATGTATGTTCAAAGTTTGAATTGGTTGTACATAGTTTTAGTTAATTCTTTCTACTTTCCAAATCTTTCGGAATTGGCTCAGACATGGTATCTGATTCCTTTTGCAAAAGTCTCGGGTTAGCCGGTTAGAATTAGATAACTAACTTGAACATCCTCGATAGATGTTATGTACAAGAACCTTTTCAATCTTCAAAAGAGATAAGTTGAGGATTAACTTATTCATTTGAGTTCGCTTCAAGTTATAGCATAAATGATTTATTAGAGTCCAATAGACTCTAGAATAGACAAGTTAGGAATTGCTCAATGGATTGACAATTCCCAAAAACTTTTAGCTCAAGTCTTTGAGAAAAATGTCCTAAGTTGGACAATTTTTCATTTTGAATTTGAATTGGTAAAGTTAGTAAGGTTGATTCAACAGAAATGATAAACTTTCTCCTACATTCTTCATAGGATTTTGTAACCTATTTGGACAAAGTAGTCTTCTAGTTGGGTGAAAAAATCAAGTAACCGTTGGATCAAAGTAAAACGTTGTACAAACATCTAAGTTAGATGTTTGGGACAACCAAACTTCAAGTTCTCCAAAACAAATTCAAGTGAATCAAGAATTTTCAAAGTCTTGCAAGGGATAAGAATCCCACCTTCATTACTAAGTCTATGCACCAGTTATGCTTAGAAATGGACTAGTAATTTGAATCCACCCAATTCACATGTTTGTGCCTAGATGGCACATCTAGAAACTATGAATTGGCCAGGGATGTTTTTAGATCCACCCTTATTATTCTTCACTTGTTTGTACTTTGTCCCGTTCATCAAAGTGCAAAATCAGATAGTTTTTTGAATCATTTGGGTAGGGATGCCACCACAGAGATGAGACATGTTCTTTCAGTTTTAGAACATGAGGCTCGGGGTTGCCTACAGTATGTATATAGCTCTATTTTCGAGGACGAAAATATTTTCCAAGGGGGGAAGAATGTAATAAAGTAAGTCTATGATCCAAGGGTCTGGCCGGTTCAAACGGATCTGAAATCGGACACCGTTTGGTCATCCGTGTGTATGACCAAAGATCTCGAGTTTAGACTTACTAGGAGGTCTTGTGCTCTTGTGAACAAGTGATCCACTTAGCTTAGTGGTTAAGTCTCAAGGATGTGAAGGAAGAGGTCTTGGGTTCAATTCCCATGGGAGACATGGGGAGAGTATTTTGCCCAAAGAGATATAGAGCCTTCTAGAAGCATCCACTTGAGTGAACTCGAGTGAACTGGGACACTTGGTGCACATGTAGTTACATGGCTGACACTTGGATGGTTAGTATCCACCTACCCAAGAAGGCAGTCCCCTGGAGAGAGCTATATATAGAGGCATTTGGTTGGGAGGAGAGTCATCTCTCTTGTATGTGGTGGTCGTAATCCATGTTCTCTTGCAATCATGGTCCAAAGATATGGCCGACAAAGAGTTCTATCATTAAAGTATACGTATGTATATGTGTCTTAGCGGGCCACTTTCTTTCCAAGTTAGTGATTTTATCTTTTTCTTTTGTTGATATTATTTTTTGGAAATTTTCCATGGGTCGTTCTCGACCAATTTAGTATTCCACATATTTTGGAGAAAGAAAATGACTTCTATTTCATGATAGGAAATGGACCTGACTAGGTGCCCATGATTGAGTTTACAGGTAAATTGATAGGATACTAATCCAATGGCTAGTTGTTCTTCCAATCTCCTCATAAAACATGGCCTATTGTCTATTAGTTCGGATGAAAAAATAGTTAGATCATGTCTATTAGGTCAGATGGAAATACAATAGATCATATTGATGATCCAACCAAGGATTGATGAAAAACTCTGTTCACTGCTCTTTTGTGCTTCAATCCGGTTGTTAAGCAACCATGGAAAATGATGAGAAGCCAATCAAATGGCTATGGTACATTTTCATGAGGTACTCCTTCTTGGAGGAAATTTTCTAATCCTTTCCTTTTAACTAATGCCTTTCATCTAGAGTGCATCCAAATCTATAGACCATTCCAATTTTGTTTCCTGATTCTAAACCTATTCTCTCACCTCATATAGAAAACAACTATCCTAAACAAGATGTTTTGGATGAAATATATTAGATATTTTCTAATCTAAACATTTAATCTAGTGGAAAATAAAGTGATCGTTTAACATCTCAAACATTTCCTACAATCTGTGTTTATAACATCAATGCTTGAGTACCTCGACTGAAAAAATAATGATAATGGTCAATAATTCTAGTGTTTTTAGGCTTACTTACACGAACATAAGAGACTTTCACTTTTCAATTCTATTGTAACCACGGTCGTGAAGTGAGGCAACTCACACCAAACTGTGTGATAAGTGATGTACATGGTTAACATTATGCATAGTGAGTTTTGAACCATCAATGAATTGCTCAACCACATCTCCAACCGTGAAGATTTCACACTGGTAAGAGTCAACAAGTCTCATGGTACCAACATGCTTTGTTGTATAAGTAGAGAACCATTCTCTATGTGTTGTCACATGGAAAGAAGCACGAGAATCTAGCAGCCATGTGTGGGAAAGCCAACTAGACATAACAGCCTCAGTGGGCACACTATTGTCAAGTGTCAAGAGAAACATCATAAGAAATAGCATTAATGTCTTCTATCTTCACAGTCAATGTAGATAGTGCATGCAATTTTTTAACATTCCCATGAGCATTGTGTCTTTTGCCTTCAACATTCTTTAATGCATAGTAGTTTTTCTTCATATGTCCTTTGTTATGACAATAATGGCACTTGTATCTCTCTTCCTTGATTTTCTTCTACTCTTATTCCATTGACCATTCTTTTCCTTGTCCTTACTCCTATCCCATTGGTGATTCTTTTCTTGGTAAGAATCGCGAACATTATATGCATCCCCGCTCTAAGTGCCAACCATAGACTTTCTATGGACCTCCTCACTCAAGAGTGCTCCACATATGTCCTCATATACCAATTTACTAGCAGGTGTACTATTCCTAATGGCTCTGCAAAACATATCCCATGATAATGGAAAGGTCCATAGCAAAAAGACTACTTCTATTTCATTAACCATCTCCATTTTGTGAGCTTGTAACTGAGAAAATATAGCATCAAACATATTTAGATGAGCATATATCAACAATATCTGTGTCTTTCATGCAAGGTTCATATAACTTTCTTATCACATACAAATTATTTGATGATGTTTCTTTTTCATATGGATTGCATAACTTCTTCAAAGTTCCTCTACAATTGTAGAGTCCAATACTATAAAGTAAACATTATTTGCCAGCTGCAATGGAATGGTAGAGCTATTCATTTCATCCAACTCATCCCAATCTTCACCATCCATATCAACGGGCTTCTTTGACATTCCATTACTCGCTTCTACAAGCTTCTTTGAATCACAACATCTTTAACTTGATATTTCCATAGAGGAAAATTTTTGCCATCAATTTTGAAAATCTCAAAATGATCTTTGCCCTAAAAGTTATAGTTCCTCTTAGAAACACTAGCACAAGTATTCACGATCTACCCCAAATGTGCATGAGATCTCTATATCCATGATGATTAGAATGATAATGGAGATAGAATAGTCCAAAGACCACTAAGGCTAAAAAAGAATGACCAAGTTTCATACTTTGGGAAAAATTTGATAGATTCTCCCTAGAAAAATGGATCAATGGAGATCAATGATCAACTCAAAGGATTATGTGAGAATCTATGTGCTCACACCAATGAGTGTGTTAAGGAGTAAAATCAACCACTGTATAGTTGAGGAACTAAAATCTTGAAAACATTTGTTAGAGCCTCCTCTATAAAATGAGCATATGAACGATACAAAAACTCATAAAATTGTGATAAATCACATATAAACCTACATAGTGAGTCACTGACTCCACTACATATAACCGCTTAACCAAAAAAGCCAACTACATTATTGAGCACCTATGAACAACTAGCATACATCTCCTATGGTGAGTCTAGTTAAATCTTTCACCTACATCATTGAAGAGATCTCGATATCTTAGTGTCTTCCACTTAAGAAAACCTCCCCATGACCCTCTTTTTCAATGTCAATGGCTTTATGTGAAAACATAACTGCTATATAAATGACCACATGAGCATAATAAAAGATATTCATCGAAGCATGCATGTGTGTGTATGCTCAGTATATGCAATAAAATAGTAATAAAAAGCTGAATTTATAGCCCGAATACTACTCAAAAACACTTGTAAGTGTTTTTTAATTCGTTCTTTAGACCCAAAAAAAACCTATGTAAACTAGCAGTGGCTTCTCCCACCAGAGCTAAGAGCCTTCCAACAAACCTATAAGAGTACTCAAAAGCTGAAAATTCAGTAATAAAATTGTATGTACACTGTCAAAGAGATAGAACCTCAAGTGCCTCTAGCTCCAAGTTCACGTTTTGCACCAATCCTTCCACTTATGTAGTGGAAACTATCCCAAAACTACAAAATCAGCTTCTAATTTTTCCCAACTTTGTACTCAAATAATCTCTTAGAAAATCAATGCAGAGAGCCCAAGAAGACACCTTGAAGGCTCGAAATAATGTTAACGTTAAGTATCTTTACTCCTGAAATCACCAAGAAACTAGGGCTTAGTGTTAGGAAAACCTATTGTTAAGCGGTCTTTGGAGGCCGAATACTACCAAAATGGGTGACCTCTTGAGAAGTGCTAGTACTTTGTCTTCCTTAATCATTGAGGTCCTTCCTCATGCACAACTAATGATGACAATGGTGACTTTGGTGATAAACATGACAAGTTCTACCAAGGCCTATGCCTTGATTGTAAGCCTTGAAGGAAGTCACAGGTAGATGGGTGGATGTTGCTTTGCTAGCACAACAACAAAAACTATTTTGCTTCAAACATATCAAATATCAGTGAATTGATGCAATGAGCATGGACCATGATGGATTCTCTCTCACGAGAGCTTCATGATGATACCCTTGCAGCAAGAATTCGAGCCCTAGATGTTGGAGATTGTAGAGTACGTAGAAACCACACAATTTCTAGATAGAATGAACTCAAAATCAGTAGGTCTTACAAATGTGATTGAACGTAGAGTCATTGGCTGACCAAGCTACTAAATGTTTTATCACACACTAACTTAAACAAAATTGTTTCACAGCCATTTGACATTCCACATGGACACTAACATTAACATACATCACTAAAGTAGGTACCCCAATATGGAAAAATCAAAATCTCATTTCGCTTCCTTTTCTCCATTGAAAATGATCCCCAAAGTATCTAACTTGGTGATGTTTATCAAGAATGCATAGAAAAAGTTAAAATTCCATCCTAATACCAATAATGATGTAAATGGATGTCATATCCGAGGAAAAATGGTTTCGTTTGGTTTAAGATCTTTGGAATGAGATGAATTTCACAAGATCTTGATTGATGGCGGAGAGATTGTGGTCGACAGGATCACTATCCCTAAGTGAAACCGAACGTGTGCTACTTCGGCTGTCGGAAACAAGAAAGAGAAAGAAGAAATCGGTTATGAAAATGGACTATCTACGTTACGGAACTGTCCATCCGCGTTGGAGGTTGACAGTTCCATCAAGTGTGCGCGAGGAAGGAGTCTTATTCGCATAGCTGAAGCCCATAAACACGAACGCAACAGACGGCATGAAATACGACAGCTGTTTCGTCAACCTCTTGCTTCGTCAGACCTTTTCTTAAAAAAAGCCTGCTTTTTTGTTAGAAAAAGAAAAAGCAAGTTCCTTTTGTCACTTTTTCTTTTCCCGGCTATCCAATTTTGATGCACCTGATAATCGTTTTTGTAAACTAGATTTCAACTTCAAGATATCAACTGATAATCGTTTTTATAGGCTTTCATTTCCAAGATATCAACTTCAAAATCTATTCAAAAAGGGAATTCAGACATAAGAAAATTCAAGAGGGAACACATGTGCAATATTCCCCTCACCATTGCACTGGACTTCAGCTTAGCTTAAACTTTCAGGTAGAACATCAGTAAAAACTACAAAGGCCACATATTGATCACCCCGCATAGCCTAAGATCTTGTCCTATACATATCTCTTTTTTTTTTTGAGATTACATTGAATTAAAAACACACTCACATACCCAACCTTGTAAGGTAGAGGCGCCCATCTTATGCCCAGACAAGAATTGAACTCAGGACTTCCTCCAAGAGACTCAAGCCATCAAACCCCTAGGTTACGCAAGCTCTGACTCCTATACATATCTTACACCATAGCATACTTCCAGATCTTCTCCTTATCCCAATGGAGATTAAACTTTTTCACTTTATAGTAGTTGAGAAATAACAACGAATTGAAGAAAGGAGTTAATCATGAAGATGGACTATCTGCGTTACAGAACTGGCGAATTGGCACATCATATCCATCGCCATTCCTGGTAGGCAGTCCCATCGACCTTCTTGTCCCCAGGCTCAAGTGTGCCCGAGGAAGGTCCAAAGTCCATAACGTCCAACACAATAGAAACATGCTCTACCTAAAAATGACACGGCAGCTTTTTCTTCAAGATTTTTCCAATAAAAAGCTGCATTTTTTTCGTAAAAGCAGAAACGCAAAGAAGATCCAAACATTCTCATTGCCCATGGCTTTATTGGCTACATTCCCCACAATTCTTCCAGGTTATTTTGCTTTCCCTTTGCTATATTGTCTACTTCTGAAGCTCTGCTTTTTCGCTTTTCCTAAAATAATTCTACATTTGCTTTTCCCATTCGCTTTTCGCGGTTGGGCACATGCACGATAGAGACCTTTTTCGCACTTGGGCATGGATATGCAATACAGGAGACAATTATTAAACCAGCCTTAATTAAAGAATGGAGTTTAACCAATTTTAGCGATATATATATCTAGAGGAAAATTATTGAGGGTCAAAGTTGGTAAAAATTTTGGCTCTCCACGTTCCTCTAACGGAATCCATTCTACTTGCACTCCATACTGCAAACAAGTAGCTCCTAGATTTCTTAGGAATAACATGTTGCCAAGATATATTTGTTGTTGTATGTAAAAAGGTCTAGATCATGTCCTAAATCGGTAGACTCCTCGGACAAAAAGAGAAGAATTCTCTAATGCCTTCCACTTTATTGAGAGACCTCTCACACTCCGAGGGTGGGAGAAAGGCAAAATTCATGTTCTTCACTTCTAAATGTATTCCATAGTGAAGCATATTAGCCCATAGCTTTTCCAAGGATAGCATGCTTCCGAGATAATTGTTCTTTTTTATATATAAAGGAAGTTCGGCAATAGCCTACTCTCCCGGACTTGAATTAAATAAAGAAAGAAAAGTACAAGAGAAGGGGACTAGTGCCCACGGGACCCCCCAAATCCCACAAAGCAAGGGAAGCTTTTACAGAGCTTAGATGGCATTACAAAGAAGGTTAATCACCCTCTCATCACCCTCATGAGGGGCCCACTTGGGTTTAAGCTTGTTATTGATCAAAAGGAGAACTTGATGATGTCTGAAGGGGGGGGATTTCTTACAGTTAACAATCCTTTTGCCAAGGAGGAACAACGATTTCTCAATTGACCGCTCCTTGGGGGAGTCACCGAAGTTGAGAGCGCATCTTTCCCGCCAGATTTTCCATAGGACCTCCCCTCTGATGGCGTTCCAGAGAGTCACGGAGCAGCGGATCGCTTCTCCCAGCAGGGCTTGTTGCCAACTAAGAAGTTTCTGAAGTCTAATTTTCTTTCCAACCGTCTGCCAGAGTCTGATGGAGTTGGGGCAGGTAAAGAAGATGTGTGGAACATCTTCGATAGACCGGTAGCAACGTTTGCACCAGGGAGGAATCCCACCTAGTTTGCTAGCCTTAAGGTTGGTCTAGATTCCATGATGAAGAATTTGCCATAAGAGGACAGACTTTTTGATTTCTATGAGGGGGTGCCAAATAGCCATGAACTTCATGTCCCACCGAAGCCGCGTCCATCACAGGCACCACTTCTTGTTGAGGTTAACCTGATAGTTAATCATTTCTTTGATGTTCGGGATTTTTGATAGGCTATTCCCATTGTGCCATTTGAGACCAAGCGAGCTAGATGTGTCGTGTCCCATGAGAAGGTGAGTTTTGTGCTGATCCCAGGCGAGGCATCTGCTTTGCAAAGTGTTCCATTCTTCATACAAAATGTTGACACAAGGGTCAATATCCTCGAAGTTGATCCAGCGGTTGGAGTCATGTTTCCAGAGATGTTTCCATTTTTTGAAGCCTTTGTTCCATAACTTCTTGGCATTTTGAGTGTTCCAAGATTCCACCCTCCGGATGCCATGGATCGGAAACCAGATAGAGTCATTTTGTCTGATACCGGCAGCCCATTTTCCAATCCTCACTTCCTTTGGACGGGTGATCACAATAGAAGGGGGGTGCCTAAAATCAAATGGTCCATCTGCACCAGCCAAAGAGATAGTGGGGGACTTGGTATCCTGGACATTGGATGCATGGCTAACAAACTGGCAGCCAAATGGATGATTAAGGCTTGGTGCAATGGGGAGGCCTCGTGGGCCAAGTTGATCTTCAGAAACAAGAACGAGCTGGCTCTCATGGGTTTCCCAAATTGGAAGAATCTCGACATCTTGACCTTGTTGTTTTCCCCGATCCCCGTCTTCCCGAAAGACTCTAATCTCGTGTGCTCCCTCTGGAAGAGATAATTTTTCTTATATCTACATCATTTTCTAAGTTTATGAGATCCTTGGACTTCGCTCGAATCACAATTTCTAGTGCCATATACGCGTATTCCAGGAAAAATGATAAATAATCCTTAAATGATACTCATTCCTCATTATTCTAATTTCTAATGACATCATTAGGGTGAAAAACGGCCCAAAAAGGGCCGTGTAAGGATTTCAATTAGTTGTGCTTAATCGGGATTAAAGTTGTCAAATCCTTTAAGAAATTCCGTGTAAGTTCATTTAAAACGTATCTTATGCAAATTTTGAAGAGAGAGAAACTCGTATCATATAATCATGAAAAGTTTGTGTGATATCTTACGCCTCGAAGTTTGTGTGATATCTTACGCCTCAAAAGTTGAATTTTCCTCTTGTTCACGGACCTATATAATGTGTGCTGATGACGTTTTGCACTTTTTTTCTCTACTTTTCATAGCAAGCCTGTTTCTCCCTTTCACGTCATTTTTCATAGCAGACCATGGAGAACGTTAACCCAAATACTCTCCCTGAGCTTTCAAACAATTGAAATCATTGTAAAAAGTTCCATATCAACATTGCAGTTAGTCAGGAATATGCGACGACAAGAAACGTATTTCGAAGGGCTCTTCATCCTCTTGAAGTGGATGGATTGCGAAAGGAAGGCAAGAAACATATCGACATATGGACAGATGGATCTGTTTATCCAATTGATCCACAAACTGGAAGGTACCCCCCTTTTCATAATCTTCATGATCTGATTAGATTTGTGGGAGATGGTGAGGATGGTTTACGAGGCTATTGTTCAAGGCTCTGGGATATTTCAAGGAATTATGTACAATACATAAACTATTTACAAAACACACTACACCAGAAGAATTTACATATGAGGGAGCTAGAAAACAAATTATCCACTTTATCTTCTCAGTTAGAGTCTTTTAAAAAAATGAAAGAAACTCCTATAGGTTTGAGAATGCGGTCAAAACGAGTAAAACCTTTTTTAGATTTGACTGAAAAATCTGGCCAGAAAAAGAAAAGAATGAAAATTGTTAGAGATCATGTGACAAATGTGCTAGGTTTCAATATGTCGAGCAGTTTTGAGCGCATACATTTCTGTAATGAAATTTTGAGTCAAAATGATGTTTTAAGACTATTGAAACTTAATGAAAATACATGCTTGAAACGCTTTGTTTTTCAAAAACTCATGACAGAAATGAATCTTTTACTAGAACCATCTCAAATTCAAAATATTTGTGATAGTGTCGGAGTGAGTAGGAAAGGTTATAGAGCAATTTCAAAAGTTTGGTGTGAATTTTTAAAATTTAACAAAGTTAGAAGTTTTGGATTGCCTAGACCCCATCATGTAGGAAAGTTTCGGCTCTGCTTGAATAAGAAGATCACATCAATATTTGGTGAATATAAACATATTCACGGTAACATGCCTTACGAAGTAGGAAAACAAAAGTTACATTTCACTTACAATGCATTTAACAACATATGGATAGATGTTATAAAACTTCAAACATACATGGTTCAGTTCTATAATATAAAAGAGCATGAATGTTCTGGTCTATTGAAATTTGTAATCAAACTTGATGAAGCTGAGCTTAAAAAACATCAAAAGATGGAGAGAATAAGCATTGCACTGATGAACAAAGCTTTGGACTATACCCTTGGGAAATTGGATACTCCATCTCTCAAAGTACAATCAGAAATGGAGTTATGGTGGGTTGGCTGTGCTCAAGTTCCATCTGAGAGCCATAAAACACTTAAATGGTTATTCTCACAGACAAACATTCCAAATGTTATCCAAGGGCATCATGCAGGAGAATTGTTGAATGTCAAAGACTACGGAAACTTTCAAGTTGAGTGGCATTTGAGTGGAGACCTAAAGACACTCAAATGCATGTTTGGTATAAGTGGGGGAGCAAATTCTAAATACCCTTGCTTGTACTGCATGCAAAGCCCAGGCACAAATGGATGGATTACTAGAGTTGAGGGTGAAGAGGCTCCTTCTAGACAAAATGTTATTCTTCGTAACTACTCATCTTCTTCAATGATTTGGGATCCCATACTTCCAATAGCATTGACAAATGTACACATATGTACACTACATGCAGAGTTAAGAATCATTGACAAGTTGGTCCGTCTTCACTTGGATTATGCATATTCTATCAAGCCTACAACTCTTGCAGATGAATGCATAAAAAAATGTGAATGTCTTCTTTCAGAAATGGGGTTTCATGGTGGTGATGTTCATCTAAGAAAAGATCCAAAGCTTTCACAAAATACAGGTGATGTTTTACAGGATGTCTCAATGGGAGGTGCAAAAGCAAGGAGATTCTTCAGCAACCATGATGGCAAACAACTTAATGCCATGTGGAATTCATGGAAAACATTTTGTGAGGTCATGACTAATGTAAAAAGCAAACCAGAAATAGCAAAAAAGAGAATGGAGGTGTGGGTCAAACTAGATAATCTTTTAAAGATCATGAGGCAGCAGGTAACATCAAAAAGTTATGTGACAGATTTCAGAAAGGCGACCACAGAGCTTATAGAAACCATCATAGAGGCATGGGGTGCCAAAGACATAACATACTACTTGGTGAGCTCCAAAGATATGTTATTCAATTTATTTATTTTTAATTGAAATAAAGATCTAATGAAATTCTTCTGCTTTCCAGCATATTCTTCTTGTGCATGGTGCATTCTTTGCAGAAAAAGAACCACTTGCCATGTGAAACACCCAAGGCATGGAAAAATCTCATTATCAAGCAAGGACAAGCTTCTTTAGGTGTACAAGGAAAGGAGGAGGAGTAACAAAGAGCAATGCCTTCAGAGAGCTTTTTGATTGGTTCTTTAGAAGACAATTACAAAGGACCTCATGCCAAATATAATCAGAAGGATATGGCTATCTCCAGACAAATCATGTATCAATATCACAAACTGAAAAAGACCACATTTCAAACAGAGCTTTAATATTTGCAATGTCTTTTATTTCTTTGAGAAATAAAAGATGTCATGTATGTACATTTCATGATGTATTATGCTTTGAAAAGAAATATGTCTACTACCATCATATGACTTTGACCAGAGAATCAATAACAATTACACCAAAAAAATTTGCAATGTCTTATATCACATTGGGCAATTTCTGTATATGTACATTTGTTGAGATATAGAATTTGAAAAAATCAAGTCATTCCTTGAGCCTTTTGAAAGAGCTTGGCTCTGGCAAATCACCTCTATATCTCAGGAACTCTTTTCTCCTGTATCCAGCAATGCTTTTTAAATCTGACACCCCTGTAGCCATTGCATAGCTTGAATAACAAAGAAAGTACCCTGCCCTTGAAGCATTGAGTCCAGGGGCATATCCAAAAATTCTGAATGCAGTTGCTCTTTCAAGCAGTAAAACTCTGAAAGCATTAAAGGGTATTGGAGTAAAACCCATGTATTTTGATGAAGTCCTCAAGCAGAACAATGCAAAGTCTGGCTCCTCACTATAGTGCTTGTGAATAACACAAAAAGTGTCTGGGTTCAACTTTGGAAGATAGTGGATAATAGAATGAATATCCACCTTTGCTTTTCCTTTCTCTTCTAAGGCTTTTCTTGTTCCCTTGCCCCTGCCAAGGTAATTGTCTTCATCCAATAAAGTTAACTGTGATAAAAATGAAAAACATGGTTAGATGAAGTGCAAGCACACTTAAGGAAACATGTGAAGTAACTTGAAACTATTAGAAAGAAAAGCAAGAGACACGACTGATGCAAGCGATAAGGGTCTTCAGAGAAATTCAGATTGTCGTTATCGCTTGCATCGGTCGTCATCAATATCTATTTGCAAACTGCCTAGAAACATCTAATGTTTGATAAATGAGGGGAATTCCCACAAGCAAGACATGTATTATCATTGCTGCATGCAACTCCTAGACACGACCGATACAAGCGATAAGGCCCAGCGGAAAATATCCGATGGGCCTAATCGCTTGCATCGGTCGTGATCCATTTCTGACACTTCGAATGGAGAACTTGGACAAATCTGATACAAGAAAGAGATTTTGCATTGGTCCCATCTCATATCCTTAACCTAAAGATCTTGAGAACATAGTTAACTGTATACCTTGACGTCATCTTCCTCAAGTCCAAACACGACCGATGCAAGCGATGAGGCCCAGCGAAAAATATCCCATGGGCCTAATCGCTTGCATCGGTCGTGATCCATTTCTGACACTTCGAATGGAGAACTTGGACAAATCTGATACAAGAAAGAGATTTTGCATTGGTCCCATCTCATATCCTTAACCAAAAGTTCTTGAGAACATAGTTAACTGTATACCTTGACGTCATCTTCCTCAAGTCCAAACACGACCGATGCAAGCGATGAGGCCCAGCGGAAAATATCCAATGGGCCTAATCGCTTGCATTGGTCGTGATCCATTTCTGACACTTCGAATGGAGAACTTGGACAAATCTGATACAAGAAAGAGATTTTGCATTGGTCCCATCTCATATCCTTAACCTAAAGTTCTTGAGAATATAGTTAACTGCATACCTTGACGTCATCTTCCTAAAGTCCAAACACGACCGATGCAAGCGATGAGGCCCGACGGAAAATATCTGATGGGTTGTCACTTGCATCGGTCGTGATCGACTTCTGACACTTCTAATGGAGAACTTGGACAAACTGACACAAGATAGAGATTTTTCATCAAGCCCATCTCATCTCCTTTGCCTTTAAATCATGAGAATATATTTTACTACATACTTGACCTCATCTTCCTCTTCAAGTCCGAACACGACCGATACAAGCGATAAGGCCCAACGGAGATTATCCGTTAGGTTGTATCGCTTGCATCGGTCGTGGTCTTTATCTCACTTAAAAATAGAGATCTCGGACAAAAACTTTAATTGATAGAATATATCAAACAACATACCTTGACCTCATCTTCCTCCTCAATGAGCTCTTTTGAGTCAATACAAATTGTTCCTTTGTCCTCAGCGACATCCAAGAATGAATAGCCACGTCCAAACGAGTATATTCCAAGTTGCTTCTGATGCTCATCAAACTCTTCATCAGCAAGTTTTGGCTTCTCTGAGATAGCTTTCTCAAAGCATTTTGAAAGAGCTTGTGATGAATCTTTGAATTCTTCATTAGACAAATCCAAATCAAGACACAAAAAATCCTCTCTTCTTTCTCCTTTCTTATTGATGAATCTCCTTGCAACTTCTTCTGCCTCAGCTATAGCTGCAAGACAGTAGTCCTCCCTTAGATTGAAAAGTTCCTGAATGTAAAATAGAGGTATGAACTCTTTCCCAGAGATAAAGTAAAAAGGTAGATTTGGGAGAAGTAGGGACTTCTCAGACACTTGAACTTCTTCAGTTGGCTCCCTTATTGCAGTCTCTGCTTTAAAAGTGGCCACATCAAAATCTTTGACCTGCTCTTCTTCTGCTTGGAGATTGATCTCCTCAACAATCTCCATGACACCTTTCATAGTTTTTGAGCTAGCCTCAAGTGCCAGCTCTAAGCAAGGCTCGTCTTCATCATGAACATTTTCCTCCCTTTCAACTGAGATATGATCAAGCCATATCAAGAAAGCAATGTTTAAAGGGAGCAAGCAGCAGTCCTTTTCATGCTCTGGGCATAAATCAAGCTTCCCTGGCAAAGGGGATATCCTTCTGCATTTTCTTGTGATTTTAGCCCTATCTATTGGATCCTTCCCAAAGATGTGAGGATGGACATAGGTTTTCTGAGAAATAGAAAGGATCCTCCCATTGACCAACCCCAAGAAAATCTCCCACTCATCCTTAAGAAAACTTTTCGAGTTCTCTAAGAGTTTTTCAAAATCAATTTCGGGGTTGAATATGGTCATTGCATCAGGAAAATAATCTACACTTAAACCCTCTTGAACCATGAAATCAAGAAGTTTCTCTGATGGAGAGACACTAAGGATCTCATTCATTACCTCCATCTAAGCTGCAGCTTCTCTTGTATGTCTATTAGGAGAACACAACCGATGCAAGCGACTAGAGCGAGTCAACGTTGGTCAAACGGCGAAAATCGCTTGTATCGATCGTGTCGGCGACGAAAGAAAAATACACATGTAGGTGAGAAATTCTCTGAAGGTTGAAAGTTTGAGTTTGTGAAGAAATAGGTATTTATAGGCGAGGAGGGAAGAAACGGTCGAATGAGGTGGACCAATCACAGAGTGCCACGTGGCAAAGTGTACGTTGCCCGATGCAACGGATAGATGATGTGGATCAATCAAATCATGCCACGTGGCAAAATACGTTGGAATTCGCAACGGGTATCTGACGTGGACCAATCGGGGCATGCCACGTGGCACAACGATCAACTCAGTTTTGGGACCTATTTAAGCTTCCCTATTCATTTGCTTCTTTTTTTTTTGTCAACACTTGCCAAGCGTGGAGGTTCCATTGCCACCAAGTTTTTTGGCTACTTCACAATTTCTATAGAGAGCGCTCTCTCCGTAAGGTAATGTGGACATGACCGATGCAAGCGATTAGGGACATCCGAGATTTTTGGATAACCCTAATCGCTTGGATCGGTCATGTTTTTTAAATAGCATCGAGTCCTTGATCATACCTTGCAAAATTTGGTTTCTTTTGTGTTGCTTGAGTATAACGCATTGTTACCTTTATTTTAACTTCTATTTATTGAAATATGATGGTGAATTCAGGGACGACCGATGCAAGCGATGAGTGACATCCGGGCATTTACGGATGACTCTTATCGCTTGGATCGGTCGTGTCTCTAGTGAGACAACTTCTCTGAAGGTTGAAAGTTTGAGTTTGTGAAGGAAGTAGCTTTCTATAGGCGAGGAGGGAAGAAACGGTCGAATGAGGTGGACCAATCATAGAGTGCCACGTGGTAAAGTGTACGTTCCCCGATGCAACGGATAGATGACGTGGATCAATCAAATCATGCCACGTGGCAAAAGATGTTGGAATTCGCAACGGGTATCTGACGTGGACCAATCGGGGCATGCCACGTGGCACAATGATCAACTCAGTTTTGGGACCTATTTAAGCTTCCCTATTCATTTCCTTCATTTTTTTCTGTCAACACTTGCCAAGCGTCGAGGTTCCATTGCCACCACGTTTTTAGGCTACTTCACAATTTCTATAGAGAGCGCTCTCTACGTAAGGTAATGTGGACACGACCGATGCAAGCGATTAGGGACATCTGAGATTTTTGGATAACCCTAATCGCTTGGATCGGTCATGTTTTTTAATATCATCGAGTCCTTGATCATAGCTTGCAAATTTTGGTTTCCTTTGCTATGCTTGAGTATAACGCATTGTTACCTTTATTTTAACTACTATTTATTGAAATATGATGATGAATTCAGGGACGACCGATGCAAGCGATGAGGGACGTCTGGGCATTTACGGATAACTCTTATCGCTTGGATCGGTCGTGTCTCTTACAGTGGAACGAGTCATTGATTATAGTTTTCCAATTATCTTTTTCTTAGTGGTAATTGAGTATTTTGCATTGTAAGATATATTTTATTGATATTTCATGATAAATTTAAAGACGACCGATGCAAGCGATCAGGGACATACGAGCATTTCCGGATGACTGCTATCGCTTGCATCGGTCGTGCCTCTGATAGTGGAAAGAGTCATTCATTATAGTTTTCCAATTATCGTTTTCTTAGTGATAATTGAGTATTTTGAATTGTAAGATATATTTCATTGATATTTGATGATAAATTTGAAGACGACCGATGCAAGCGATTAGGGACATCCGGGCATTTCCGGATGACTGCTATCGCTTGCATCGGTCGTGCCTCTGATAGTGGAAAGAGTCATTGATTATAGTTTTCCAATTATCTTTATCTTAGTGATAATTGAGTATTTTGCATTGTAAGATATTATTTATTGATATTTGATGATTAATTTAAAGACGACCCATGCAAGCGATCAGGGACATCCGGGCATTTCCGGATGACTGTTATCGCTTGCATCGGTCGTGCCTCTGATAGTGGAAAGAGTCATTGATCATAGCTTTTTGAGAGAGAGTTTTGACAGTGGAATATTCCACTTTTCCTAATTCCTTGCCTAAAGACTGATTTTTTGCAGAGTATGGCTAGAACCAAAAAGACAGCAAGGAAGTTGTACCCTGAGGGTCAGGACAAAAATGCCCAAGGGGAAAATGTCCAGGAGCAAAATTCCCAGAAGGTTCAAGCCAATGTGCCAGACAAGCCTTCAAAAAAAAGGGTCAACTACCATGTAAAGTCCTTGAGGGAAATTAGAAGAGCTCAAAAGTCTGTGGGATTATTGATCCCAAGACTTCCATTTATGAGAGTTGTCAAGCAGATCTCAGCCAACCTCTGTTCTTTGATGAAGACCTCATCCTTTGTCAATGTGAGGTGGCAAACTCAAGCACTGCTATGCCTGCAAGAAGCTGCAGAGGACTTTGCTATTGATTTCATGAATGATGCCTACTTATGTGCTGCTCATTCTCATAGGGTAACACTAATGGCGAAGGATTATGTTATTGTTTCAAGAATAAGATATAAGTTTGATAAAGCTCTGGTTCCTATTGATCACCACGATAAAAAATTCTTCGATATTTTAAATATACCTCCAGCTCGAGCACCTAAAACAACAGTTGTCATTGAAGAGATCAACGCTCAAGTCACTCATGATCATGAGACTAGAACTGCAGCAAATAGTGAGGAGGAGAGGAAAAAGCAGGGATTATTTACAGAGGAAAGTGCCATCTTAACCCAGATTCAAAAGTTACAGAAAGCAAATAAAGAGCTCCTCAAGAAAGGAGATGGGCAGGTAATAGTTAATGTTGCAATGCCATGGCAAAGTGAATTGTTTCTTGACATTAGACCTGAAGATAACAAAATGTTGAGGGAGCTTCATGTTGAAATATCAGATAGTGTGGTCAACATTTCACTCAGGTATATCTAGAGGCCTTAAAATGCTTTTGTTTTGCATAATTTCCTAGTTCCTTAACTGCATTTTTATTTCGTGATTTGTAGGGTTCTTCTTCAACAATGTGAGGAAGCGGTTCAAAGAAAAGTATTTATTTTAGATCCTCTGGTGACACAGTGTTTTTTGCATAAACAGGGAGATGCCAAGTCCTTTCTACAGGATTTTACAGAAGAAGTAGAATGTGTTATTTACCCATATATTGAAAAGTAAGTATTCATCTTCATTTTGGAAACATATTTGTTTCATTTAAGAAAGTATATTTACATGCAACTCATTGACAGGGGCCATTGGAGTTTGATTATTGTGGACTTCAATGCATATCAAGCTCTTTTCCTCAATTCTCTTCCATCAGAGCATGGGAATTGCAAAGTGTAGGTTACTATACATTTTGTTGTTCTCTATTTTAAAGCCATGCCCCGTTTTGATTTTCACTTTACAATGCAGTGCTGCAAAGCTTCTCAAGATGCATATTGATCAGAATTTTCCAGGAATAGCTAAAATGAATGAACAAAAGCAATTTGGATACAGCCAAATTCATGTGCCATTGCAGAGAGACTCAACATCATGTGGCTGGAGAGTGATTGCAAATGCTGTAAGATTCTTGGAAAGAAGGTTCCACAGTCCTGAATTGAATTTATCAGACTACCCGGATGCATGGATCATCTTGATCAGAGAGAGAGCAATAAATAGTATCATGAAACATGCAATCTGCCCATATGATCCAGACTCACCTCCACCCCCTCCACCTGATAAAAAAACAGTCTGAAGATAAAAAGAAAGGGCTTCCTCTTCACTCACCACTAAAGCATGGGAACAACATAAAGAGTCAAGCTGAAAGCTCCAAAAAGGGACAGAAGCAACAGAGAAAGCAAGGCTCTAAAAAGGATAGAAAGGGTTAAATCAATTTTTGAGTCGTAGATTGAAATCAATTGTAAAGCCAACCAAGGTTGGAAGATTTATTTTTTAACAAATTGTATGTAGTTATGCCAATCTTCATCTGGAAGATGGTCACAGTTGTATTGAACCTCTTGAGAGTTTGACAAAAGTTCATTGGATGGTCCAATTAAGTTTATTAATGTCACAATTATGAATGCATTGTGGGTTTTTTACTTCATTCTTGTTGGAAAGTGTTTAAATTCGAGAAGTTACAAAAGGACATAAAGAATTAAGAGGACACGACCGATACAAGCGATACGGGGAATCGGAGAATCTTGGATTGCCCCTATCGCTTGCATCGGTCGTATTATCCATTTCATCGCTGTTGCTAGTTTTTATACTCGTGAGTCAAATCTTTATGCAAGGTCACTTCTTGAAGTCTCTCGCGGTAGTTTGCTAACACGACCGATGTAAGCGAAAAGGGCCATCTGACAATTTCAGATTGCACTAGTCGCTTGCATCGGTCGTCTTCACTTATCTCGTCTCCTCTGCTTTATGCCTTAAGACATGCTCTTCTAATATTGAAATACCAAACCTCGGATTGGAATTTGCACCAAGTTCTCCACTCTCTCTTATATTACTTGGTAGTTTGCATTTGTACCATGATAATTTCTCTCGCGGTAGTTTGCTAACACGACCGATGTAAGCGATAAGGGCCATCCGACAATTTCAGATTGCACTAGTCGCTTGCATCGGTCGTCTTCACTTATCTCGTCTCCTCTGCTTTATGCCTTAAGACATGCTCTTCTAATATTGAAATACCAAACCTTGGATTGGAATTTGCACCAAGTTCTCCACACTCTCTTATATTACTTGGTAGTTTGCGTTTGTACCATGATAATTTCTCTCGCGGTAGTTTGCTAACACGACCGATGTAAGCGATAAGGGCCATCCGACAATTTCAGATTGCACTAGTCGCTTGCATCGGTCATCTTCACTTATCTCGTCTCCTCTGCTTTATGCCTTAAGACATGCTCTTCTAATATTGAAATACCAAACCTTGGATTGGAATTTGCACCAAGTTCTCCACACTCTCTTATATTACTTGTTATGTGTACCATGATAATTTCTCTTGCATTACTTGAGGACAGAAAAGTTGGATAGAATCAAATTATTTAACTGAGACTAGTGTGCACCTTTGATAGACTATAATTATTAAATTGAAATTAGATATTCAATTCTAGATCTCTTCTTCATCTAGAATTAACTTATGCAAGTTCCTGTATAATTATTTCTTAGTCATCAATTCACTCCTGCAAAAAAAAATCAATGGAAATATGAAATTAAGGACCTAAAAAATATCTAAGACATTTAAAATTAATAATTTAACACACATTGTTTGTAACCATCCTGCCAAGAAAATTCAATGGAAGTATCAATAGAAGCTTCTATTAGATGAAGATACATTATGTAAGAATGTCAGGGTTAACTTGTTACAATCTTAAAGGTTGGAACTTAATCACCCTTGGTGGCAGGCAGCTTATGCAAGATAATGATTTCTCTGATCTAATGTTAAATTGCATCATCAATTGAGAATCTACACTGAGATGATACCTCATCAAGGTATTCTAGAAGCTCCCTTACATTTCTGAGATTCCAATTTGCAGTGACAATTATTTTCCTTGATTGAAAATCTGGATGAATCAATACTTCTAACTCAAATTCTGGACAGCTCTCCTCTGAGTCCAAGGCTATCCAAAGTCCAAGCTTTTTTTTCCACCTTCTATAGTCATATCCTAGAACCAGAGATTGTCGACATATCTGATATGAGATTGAAAGAGAATTGGGACTAACTTTACATAAAATAATGTCACCTAGCTTTTGAACTTCTTTGCTATCCCATTCCCTACCTAAAACATCATCAATCTCTGAAATAGGGACTCTCCTATTCAACCACATTGTTTTTGTTTTCTGTAATAACATGTTTTTAAAGCATGCTACAAAGACATGAATAGGCAAAAACCATTGAATCTTTATCCTTCTCGAAATTCGGCCTGCTGACATTGCCTTCTGGATGTCAAATTTAATTTTGCAGAGAAAACTTGAAACTGTTGAATGATCAGGAGCATCCCAATCTAATGAAGAGATGCAAGGACTAGGTACGTGTACAAGAATTCCATAAGAACTCCTCCCTGACGGCACTTGATAATCTGCATAATGGACAAATAACTCTATGCTATTGAAGAATTGAACAGATTTCTCTGCATACATGAGTTCTGCATATTCCTTATGAAGAACTCTGAATGTTCCTGTTAAACATTCAACAGGTTGCCATTCCACAATATTGGAAGGAAAGATATATGCAGTACAAAAACATATGTTTCATTATACAAAATCAACTGGAATGATAGAAGAGCATTGTCAAACTTCACTTACAGTACGAAGGGAATTGCAGATGATTTTCTAGAACAAGATCCTTAGCGGTGTACACATGTTGTACTCGTGCAAACCAACCGCATCTCTTCAATTTGAAACTGAGAATACGTCCCTTCCAATGGTTTCTTGTGTTGTCTCTTTTGGCACGCTTGACTTTATGGGCACCTCTACAGCTAGGAAGCATAGTAACCCAGTCATTTACGTTCACGGAAAGAGGTTTCCACAAAGAATCCTCTCTTCTGTTGTAAACCTCACATGAACTTACGCAATTGGAAGGACGACGAGAAGAAGAAGCCATTTGAACTTAGGAGAAGAAGAATGTTCAAAGCGAGAAACCGACGTTCACAAATTTTGGCAGTATTTATAGAAAAAAAGGCTTTGTACACGTGGAAACTTTTGATTTGATGTTAACCCTGTCATTGAATGATCATGACATTTTGTGAACCCAAAAATATTTCGTATCTTCAAAAATCAATTCCTTCTTGGAAATTCGAGAATATGCTTTGTGTAGTGTGCAAAAGTATCTTTTTTTGCATCAAACCGAAAAATTGTACACTGAATACGAGACTCTTCATCACTTTAGCGGCGCTTTGAAAGAAAATTGTATTAAAAAAAGAAATTCTCCATACGGTTAAAAGAGACAGCAATGTTATATTCTTGTACACGTGGAAAGATGTTATTTGTCAATTTCCTTAATCTCTCATTAGCAAACAACCCCTTTTCGGCCGTTTTTCGCCCTAATGTTGAGATTAGTTTTAAATCTGTATATAAATATCAGACATAGACACACACACACACACACACACATATATATATATATATATATATATAAGCGATTAATTCGTCCTATATAGAGATATACTCTATACAAGGGGAGAGTTTGACTTTGTGCAGTAGCCGTTTCTACAAGCTATCTAATAAACATAAAAAATATCAATTTCTATAAGTGTGCGTTTTTTGTCAAATAAGAGAAAGACATCATGATTACAGGGTTTTCTATAGTTATTGACACGTCTACTGAGTGTCTCTTATCATGGAGATGATCGAGTGTATCTTATCATCAAACTTTTATCATTCTATAGTAGTGGCTACTAGTATGAAATTTAGAAGAGCTTTCTTATTGTTTTCTCATTTCAACCATTACGCTTACATGGCCTTATTTAGAAGGCGCTTCATGCGTAAGAAATTTTGCTAAAATTCTATTTCTTCTAGACCTCGTCTCTATTTTTGGTCCTACAATCTCTGCTATGTGAGCATTATGGGGAAAGAGATGAGCAAAATAGTATTTTAATCTCCCTGCTCCCTCTATGCTTTATCTTGCAAAGCTACATTGCATCTTGACCAAGTACACTAGGTGATTTTTCACTAGTGCTTGGATCATAATTTGGGAGGTTAGGATGGATCTATTGATGGTCTTGCATTGTTAGTAGCTTCTTTTCTAGGTGGTTTTTATATAGCATAACTTAATAAGCATAGTGTTGTGTTGTATTTTGCATGTTCGTAAAGTCAAAATAGGTAAACACCTATCTTTGTAGCCCTATCCTTGTTTTTCTAGATGCCCTACCCAAGAATTACCTTCCGATAAGAAGATGGTATCCATGTTCATAGATGGACTAATCAATCACGAGATAAGAAAGTAAGTATTCATCAAGAGAACATCTA
This sequence comes from Ceratopteris richardii, assembly GCA_020310875.1. Taxonomy (NCBI): domain Eukaryota; kingdom Viridiplantae; phylum Streptophyta; class Polypodiopsida; order Polypodiales; family Pteridaceae; genus Ceratopteris; species Ceratopteris richardii. The sequence goes on from CM035428.1 coordinate 111,462,867, forward strand.
CAATAGATGGGCCCATCAAGGAATGTATTGACTTGCAAGATAAGCTTGAATTAGCCAAGGAATCTCCAAAGAGGAGCAGTTCTACTAGCATACAATCGGACTCATCTCTTGATGCTCTAACATATAATTTGGCAAAGAAATTGAACCTCTCATCAAAGCGAGATAAAGAAAATGAGAGGTCGAACCTAAATAGACGTTACCAATAATGTGGGGGCAACTGTATAGTCAGGTCCTTTCCTTAAAAAACCATGATTATACACCTACTCATTCAACTCAACCACATAACTATTTTTTGTAGTGTGACATGGACAAAAAAAAATACGAATCGCTCCACTATAGACTATTATTATAGCACAAAAACTCTCTAGAAATCACAACCTATGGTAAGACCTCAAAACTATTAGAGTGCATTGCATTATCACAAGAATCAATTGCAATATTATCCAAATGTGAGTAGGAATCCAGAGTAGAATGCTCAAACACCAAGAACATATCCAAATTGGGAATTCTTTTATATCCAGAGATAAAAATAGTTTGAGCAAGGGCCACCACAAAGATTCTATGGATGAAACCTGACACAACCTATGCTAGGACAACAACCTTCTCAACCTAGGTCATTTACCAAAGTACATAGTGGAAGAGAACCTTGAGAGAACTCTAGTGCCACTTGATCCACCAAGTAACTCAAGAAACAATTAAGGATCACAGGAATATGGTTATGATACCACAAGGAGCATGAGAATTACACCCAAGGGCATACATCTATGTGGAATACAAATCAAGGAACATATGATTATAATACTTGAATCCATGGATCTGTGGTATGCTAATCCAACACCATACGTTCCTAAAAACATTTGCCCCATATTTGAGATCTAGCATTCCTAAGGGCATATGCTTTAAGTTCATTGATGATAACTATGTTCACAATTCCCTATTTTCCAATCCAAGAAAATGGCTACTATATTAAAAAAAAACGATATTTCTTAGGTTGTGTGGATCATGTACTCAAGTATTGTCTTAAAAATTCATTTGTCATAGAGGTAAATCCTTTGAACATGGTATCGCATACTTTTTGGCAAGTGAGAGTGATCGATCAAAACCCCTTAAAGTGGTTACTACAACATAGAGAAAAGTCGAAGAAGAGGAAAAGAATAGTGATCCCAATCTCAAATGAAGACATGACTAATTCTAATGTATAAAGTCCTAAGATAACTCAAATGCAAAGAGAAAGGACAAGTCAAAGAATATATCTAAGGATCAAGTTCCCAATTCAAGTGTTAGGTATGTGCGTGAATGAGGAAGCATTAAAATACAAACAAAGTGCATAAATCCCCATGCATATATTTATCAATAGGCATCTCATCCATATACACTCCACTATAACTTTGAGCATTTCCCTATACTTGGCTTCACAACTTGATGTGGACATAACAGGTTGCTTCTTACTCGACCAAGATATGCATGATCCTCAAATCATGAAGAAATTACCACTAGTGGCCATTCATGTATCATAACAAATAGCCCAATCACTATCTATAAACGCGTGCAAGAATGGATACACATCTCTACCATAAAAGATAACCGAACTCAAATTGCCTTTGAGATATATAAACAAATGTTTTAGTGCTTGCCAATTCTTCATATTAGGTCTATACATAAATTCACTCAACTAGAAAATCACATACGATAAGTCTGACCATATGTTACATGCATATATCAAACATCCCACAGCTTGTTGATAAACAAAAGTATTAAATGCATCAGATGATTGAGAACCTAAATCTTGTTTCCACTAGTGTTGTGATACGCTTGCAATCCTCAAAACCAAAATTTTGAAGAAGCCTCTAAATATATTTTGCTTGATGCGTATCAATTCCTTCCTCGATGAATACAAATTGGATGCCAAGATAATACTCCAAAAGACCAAGATACATGACATCAAAAGTATGTTGCAAATTGTTGAAGATACAACATATATTTCTTGGATCCACTCTATCTTCGTCATCATTTGTACCTTTTTTTACCTTTCATTCAGTTAATAAAGCACTCTTATATAGGTGTGTGTGAGTGCCACACTAGAGAATAAGTGGGATTCATTCTCCTTTCAGTTTAGAAATCCCACATAGCATGCTTTTTTGCCATTTTGTATATAAAGAGGTCTCCACCTCTTCTTTTGGGGGGGCTTTTCGAGAAGTAATGAGATTATGCTAGTTTGTAGATAGACTCTTGCTCTCTCGTCGTCATGATGCGCATGCATGCTTGTTCTCTTCTTGTCTAACGCTTGTGACACGTTGATGTATGATTACGTCGTTATTATGCTTGTGATTACGATTAGGTGCATCATTCGTGATGCTTATGTTGTATCTTCTTGTTGATAACGTTGTTAATCATACGTTGACGAAGCGCCATTACGTCTGCTGAGTGCTTCTACCTAAACATTTGGGTCTCATGAGATGCTTCCTGGTTTGACAAGTATGAGTTGTGATGCTACAACGTCAACAACTTTTGGCGCCGTTGCCGGGGAGCGTTCTCTTGTCACTTACGTGATGGTTTATGGCGTGAAAGAGACGTGTATGCAAGCTTTTCATGATGATTTTTTGAGTTCTTCATTTCATTATGCTCTTGTGAGCATTTGCGGCTTGAAGATTCAGAATAACTTGTTGAGATGAGCCATTTTTGGTGTGATTAAAATCCCTTTTTGGGTGATTAATCTACCATGTGTGGTGATTCTTCAAGATTACGAGTAGAATAGGAGTAGTTTTTAGAAATCTTTTAGTTATTATGTTGATTTTTTCTAATAACTTTGTTGATTTTTCTCTAACCATGTGTGAATAAGTTTCTTTTTGGGGTTCTTCTACAAGTTTCAATGGAGGTTGGCTCATCATCATCATCACTTCTGCATCAGACATCGTCTATAATTGCTTGCATCACTTCCAAAAGCTTAGATTTCAGAACCTCTCTGCCATCGCCATCTTCAATTCTTCATTGAACTGCAGAATGATGGTTAGCTAGAAAAATATGTCTTCTCGATTTGACAGCTTCATCTCCTTGCACTCTTAATTGGGGGGCGAGGCAGTGCACCTGTTATGCGCTCGACCCATACACTGTGCCTGTTCATAATTATTTTGGTTTAGTTCTGGTCATAATCTTTATCGAGCACCGGAGCTAAGTTTGTCAACCGACATGCGCAAGGGTTCGGGGAGCTTTGGCGATTTACGAGAAGATCCTTTGGCGCTTTGGCTAAACATGGAGGATGGAAGGGTTAACGCTGTATATGCCCACACTGATGATGATCACGAAGTATTGGGTTGGCAGGCGAGCGAGTTGAACGGGGCTGGGTTGGCACAGATTGACTTCGATTTTTCTTGCAGGCCACAATAGGAGGAAGCTCTACAGGCATCCAAGGGCGGTCGGCAAGGTCCAAGCGAAGTTGTATACAATATTCCCTTACCTGAAGATAGATCGTTGGCATATTCTTTTCAGACTCTTGAGCCCCCAAGTCTGAGTAGCAGGCTCCTGAATTATGCTACAATACTTGAACCAGAGCGCTTCCAAAAGGACCTTCTATTGCGTGACCATGATGCCAAGTCTGCGCACGCCATTTATGATGCGGATGAATATTCTGGTGACAAGGAGGTGGAAGCCATGCTCTGAGAGAGGCTAGAGGCGATCGGAATTTCCAACCTTCTTCAGATACAGCGGAAGCCTGAGAAGTTGTTGAAATCAGATAAGTTTTGCACCGCAAGATCACGTTTTTCTAACTACTACAAACAAGAAGATCTAATCCGTGAAGTGACAGTTGCTCGGTGGTTCCAAACAGGAGACATAGGTTAGCTTGTATGTGGATGCAGTGTGAACCTATGGGAATAGCTTTGTGTCATTTTCTAGTTACTGTAGTGGGCCGAATGAGCAACTACTACAAGCTTGAGTAGTGGCAAACAGGCTGAAGGGTGAAATGGATGGTCTATGCAAAGAAAATAAGGTCCATGACTTCCTTTTTCGAGGGCCTTTACAACAATTGGTAAAAAGCAGAAGCTCAAACGGATTCGAGATGATCAAAGTCATATATCTAGAGCTTGTTCTCCTTGATGACGAAAGGGATTTGATTACTTTGACATACAAGAAGAGGTGGTCTCAGCTGTTGAAGTGCTACCAGGTCGAATTGGTGCTGGTGATTTTTGGCTAAGGCATTTTGAAGGAAAAATGACACCTGAGTCTATACGAAGTATGGCTGAGGCGACAATGGCAAAAGAATACTGTATTGGTAGCAAGCAGAGTATCAAGTGGGGTCAGACGAAAGCTCACTAATGAAGATGAGAGCTTGCGGGAGTGACAACTCAAGGCATGGTTATACTACTGTTCTAGAGAATCATATTGAAAAAATGAAGCATAATATCACTTCCAAAAGTTTAAGGATGCTGAGGAAGCCTTGAAAACTTTTTGAAGAACTCAAAGAAGATGGCCATGAGCAGGATGTTGTGCTTTCATCTTACTAAGTGATGCCTTGCACAAAAGCAAACAGACGTCTCTCAAAAGGTGCTACATGGAGGAAACTATTGAGTTCAACAATGCAGATCATCAGTCGTAAGACAAGCCCTATGATGTCTGGCTTGAGTTCATATGTGCACTCAAGGGGGGAATTCCCTTCCATTTTGTGCCATTCTGAGAGAGGCACATTGCAAGGATATTCTTGCAACTGTAAAAGTATTTGAGGAGTGGGGGCCTGAAGTAAATCTGAATGTTATGAATTTCTCAGCCTTTCTACATGCCTAGAGTTGTTTCAGGAGAATAGTTTCCCTTGTAGAAGGATTAGGACGAATTTACAAAAGATGTATGAAGTCGTGCCTGGACTCCTAATGGGGTTTCAGGATCAGGTCTCTGGCAAAGACACTTTCTGAGCAGGTGATTCGTATGGACAACTCAACTACTCCTGTGTTCCATGATGCCTTAGCTGATGCTCTAGAAAAAGCTCTCTCGGTGGAATGATTGGTGTTTTCAGAGCTCCATTCCATGCAAAACTCTTTTGCATTATGGTGGGGAATGGCATTCGGATCACTGGAATGGCTGAAGATACTATTTTATTTGCTGTTGTTGGCTTCTGCTAAATGAGGCATGCTTCCCACATGAATGATAATACCTACTCGTGGAACTTTGGTCAGATCAAAGGTGCTTGAAAAGATGCGCTTGAGGCAAGACACTACAAGGTTTGGCCCCCAATGCGACAGTTTTCTCATCATGAATGATTGTACATCTGATGTCGGTAAGGGATGCACAAGCTAAGCTATGTGCTTGGCTGAAGGATATTCAAACTAATGTGTTCAAGGGCTATGGCATAACAAAGCTGATGGCAAAATACTGCAGATTATACTATTAGCAGGAGCACCTTCAAGATTCAGTCTTTTGAGAAATTCTGGGCATATAAACCCAAGGACAAATGTGCTTCACATGCTATTGTGAGCTTGGCAGATTTAAGTCATAAGCATATCATGTGAGCTGACCAGTAAAGTCATAAGCATATCATGTGCAACATTTTCTGCCATACAAATTCTGAGCTTTTAACACATGCAGTCCAGGAACATGCGATGCATTTCATTGCAGCAAAGAGTGTGTGCGATTGCTGTTCTTAATCATGATTGGCCAAAGATATGATGCTTTTTGAGCTTACAGATGTCTGTGGCACATAGACCTGATGCATAATCAATTATAGGCAAGCTCTGTAAAGATCTCAGATATACATGTCAGCCTGCAAACGAGTGAGCATACTCTCACATCTCACAAGAAGGAAAAGCCTGTCAACGAGCAGGCTTACTCTCACATGGGTCTGCAAAGATCTCGACAATGAAATAAACACGTAGGCTCCATCAGGGAAACAGAGGTTGGCTGGGGCACTCCAAATGTTTTTTTTCTTTTTGTTATCACTTGTATCTTCCTGCTGCGAGGGGGTAGCAATGAGCATCTACTGCTCCGTGAGTTATGCAATAGATGGTGGAGATGGACTGTCGTAGCACGTTAGAATGTATTTCATCAAGCGAGATTCATGAATTCTCTGCACCTGACAGGTCATCGCATACTTAAAAAGGGGAAAAGAATCAAGCTCAGCGCATCCTAAGAGATTTTTACGGGCTGATGAGTAAGCGATGATTTTGGGAGGGAAAGCAATATGTCCACATGGTGCCACAGGTCCCTATCCACGGCCCTCTAGAGTTTCTGACATCTTGCAGGTTGTGCATTCTATAATGGCACCAACATCAATTCTCTTCTGATCTGATATAGATGCATGAAAGTGCGGTGAAATGTTCCGCGCTCGGGCGTGAGAGAGAGAGAGACAGGGATTGAGCGAGAGAGAAAGAGAGAGAGAGCGGGGGAGCCAATGAGAGACGTCGTGTGTTTCTGAATAGGTAAAAAAAAACAAAAAAACGTGTGGTGCGCTCTCATAGAGTGGAGAGAAAATTTATCCCGTAGATTGGAATCTTCCACTTAGATAATCGAATACTTTTATTTTTGTTAATACTCGGACAAAGGTCATATAACCATGCGAGACATTTGACTAAGTAATTCGTTAAGGAGGCCTTGTTGAGAAGTTAGACTTGTGAACAATAAGTATTAAAGTGCTGAAGTGATCGCTAATTGTTTTACATACAAAGGAAGCTGAGGAAGTTGAGAGTCACTTGAGTTTGGTTTTTTGAATGTTTTGCTTGATTTTACCTTTGACAAAAAAAAGGGGGAAAATAGATTCAATATTTGTGGGATGTGTTGCTCAAACTATATGGGTTTCTTTTGGTCCTAAAGATTACTTCCCTTAGATGCCTTAAGGAAAAGTTGAATGTTGATAAAAGAATTGATGGGGTCAAGGTGCTGATGAAAATGGAACTAGACTTAAGTACATACTAATCATTTGCACGTCATTACCACTCTCAATTATCGACCTAACTTAAGTTATTTCACCCAAACAAGTGAATTTCAACATGATGCATCTAAAAACATGTCTCATATGCATAAAGTACCCCTTGAAAAGTTGAAAATGATTTAAATAATCTATGAAATTGTTTGATCTCGTTATGGCATAAGACAAAAGGAAGTGTTTTTGAAAAGGAATTGATGTGGTCGTTTTTAGATGTGGATCATGTTTGAGACCCTTTGGATAGATGAACATATTGATGATTGAGGAGGTGATTTCGTGATAGGTATGGTTCTTGTAAAATCTTATAAATTCTTGAGAAATGCATTTATTCATTATAGTATGCATCATTGAAATGTATGATGAGACTTGTTGTGATAAGAACAAAACACCGTACCCATCTCATAATTTGAGTGTAACATATGTACATTGCAATCTCAACTTTTATCTTTGTTAGAAGAACCCCTTAGAAACTTATTTACACATATCCAAAAACATTAAAAAATACACAAAACCTCAAAAAAATTCTAAAACACCTTCTAAAATACCAAACAAATATTAAAAACACTCAAAAAACCAAAAATTGTTTTCATCGAAACATGGGAAAGAAAAAGGCAAAAGAAAGAAAGAAGGGGGAAAAGGTTGCACAAAAGAAGGAAGAAAAAGATGAAATGCATGCATTAATCACACATGATCAAGGTGAAACAAATAGAGAAAATTTACAAGGGGTAGAGGAAATTGGAGGAATGTCTAAAGGGGTGGGATCCATTGTTGCAAACAAGGAATATAGTAACACTTTTGTGGATGTACTAATTGGTCATGAACATAGAAATATGAGTGCTTTTATTAACCCTCATTGTGAGTGGAATTTAATTCATATTGATTTAGTGACAATTATTTTGATAACATTCAACTAACCACACATTCCTCTATCCTCATGAATGGTGAAACTTATGATTGTATGAATCAAGTTATGTTGCCTATTGTGGTGAATGCTATGGAATTTTTGGAAACATTTTTTGTTATGGAAGGAATAGATGAAGACTTGGTCATAGGCACTCAAAGGTTTTTTGAACATCAAGGGTTTGAAGCATCTTGTCCAGCTATTATGTCCATCCCCACTAGTGAGTCTTTTGGAAATCCTGATGATTATCCTCATTGTATGGATTGTGGACATAATCATCTATTCAAAGATTGTACTTTTAATCCACAAAATAGTCTGTCCACTCATGCTTTTCCATCTAACCTTTCTCTGATTAAGTCACAGGAAACCTTGTTGAATGATGAAGTGGAGGTCTCCAAGTGCTTGGAGGATATGGAAGGGCCCTCCCTTCCTCTAAGTTTGGAATCTTCTCACGAATTTTGTATGAGTTCTACGGAAGATAAAGTGATATCTAGAGATTCTATGTGTAATACAGATAAATGCATCACTGAATCTCTAGATCGATCTCAAACCACACAACCTTATGATCCATTACATGAGCATGATATATGTAAAGAAACTCAACCTTTGTTGAACTCCGCATGTAAAGATGAGTTTTTTCTAAAGACTCACATAGAAGGCCCAAAAGACCCATACATCAAGAAGAAGTCACATTTCCCTTGTAATGTAAAGCAAATTTGGGTGGCCAAGAACTTACTTAGAGCCCAACAAAATCGCACTATGATATGGGTACCAAAGAAAGCTCTTATACAAAATCAACCCTCTCACACTAGACTTCATAATCTACGGGCTAGTTTCACATTGCCTTATCATCAAGAACGACCACTTTTGACAAAGCGATCCAAAGCAATAAAGTCAACACTCAGAAAAGATCCAAGGAGAAACCTCAAGGCTAAGACCAACAAAGCGAAGACATATTGGCGGCCTAAAACCTCTTCGTGCAGCATCCATGGGTGTCGGACCCAACCTTGCCCAATGCACAGCATATGTTTAAGATGCACACCAAGTATGCACATGAATAGGGCCTCATCCAAAGGCCAAGCATTAGGCACACTTAGTTTAACCCAGACACAAAGAGGGCACATGTACATAGATTTCAAAAATTTGCTTTTTATTTTTCTTTTTTCAGGATGGTGGACAAAAGTATCATCCATTTCAAATGGGTGATGGAAAAGAGAAGGTTCTTGGAGTTGGAGAATTGGAGGAAGCCTCATCATCACCTAAACCCTTGAGCACTTTGCTCAAGATCCATCATTTTTGCACCATTGTTTTTTGTATGCATTTTTAGAGTATGCATAAGATAGGGTCACATTACAAGACCGTGCATAGACACTTTTTTGTTTTCCGCCCATGCACCCTTAGTCCCCACTCATGCATATGGACTAAGAAGAGATGAATTAAGTTCATCTATTTGTATCTATCATCTACATTTTTTTTCATGCTCATACATCATCCATATTATTTTATAAAAAAAAGAGAGAGAGAAAAAAAAAAGAGGCATTCTCGCATATTCATTCCCATCTATATGAGGCAAAAGAACCAAGTTAAAGCACTCGGCTCCAAACAAAAAGCAAGATGAAGAAAAGCAACAAAGCAAAACACTCCAATGGTGTACAGATCATGCAAATCAAAAGGAACTCCTACACACTCTTCCACAAAAGCTCCATACTTGCATAAAGCTTTGTCGAGGATGACAAAGTCAAGGAGGGGGAGAGTGTTGAAGATACAACATATATTTCTTGGATCCACTCTATCTTCGTCATCATTTGTACCTTTTTTTACCTTTCATTCAGTTAATAAAGCACTCTTATATAGGTGTGTGTGAGTGCCACACTAGAGAATAAGTGGGATTCATTCTCCTTTCAGTTTAGAAATCCCACATAGCATGTTTTTTTGCCATTTTGTATATAAAGAGGTCTCCACCTCTTCTTTTGGGGGGGCTTTTCGAGAAGTAATGAGATTATGCTAGTTTGTAGATAGACTCTTGCTCTCTCGTCATCATGATGCGCATGCATGCTTGTTCTCTTCTTGTCTAACGCTTGTGACACGTTGATGTATGATTACGTCGTTATTATGCTTGTGATTACGATTAGGTGCATCCTTCGTGATGCTTATGTTGTATCTTCTTGTTGATAACGTTGTTAATCATACGTTGACGAAGCGCCATTACGTCTGCTGAGTGCTTCTACGTAAACATTTGGGTCTCATGAGATGCTTCCTGGTTTGACAAGTATGAGTTGTGATGCTACAACGTCAACACAAATATACCATAATAATGCCAATTTCTACATATTAACCCAAAGTCAATCAAGTGCTTATGTATCTTGTCATACTATGCATGTGGAGCTTGCTTAAGTCCATATAAAGCATTACACAAGTGGCAAATGATATGCTCTTGAACTTTGACAGCAGATCTAAGAGGTTGTTTTGCATAGAACTCTTCTTCAAAATCCCCATTTAAAATATTGGTTTTTATATCCAATTGATGTACTTTCCAATCGTTAGGAGCAACCAATGCACTCATAGAACAAATGGTATCCATGCACAAAGTAGGTGTGAGATTCCCCTCAACATCTATGCCATATTTTTGTGCATAACCTTTTGCAATTGGTCTTTCTTTATAGCAATCAATGCCACCATTTGAATCTTTTTAACCTTGTAAACCCACTTAGTAACAATGGTATTATTACATTTTGGTAATTCACATAATTGTCAATTATGATTTTTGTGAATAGAATCCAAGTATAATTGCCTTGTGCTCATCCAATTTGACGCATCACAAGGATCTTCAAAAGTGAGTGGCTCTTCATTACATGTAGTTGGAAGAAGAGATACATCCAAAAAGCTACATTAGGCATGGTGAGAGCTTGTTCTTGTTCTACTAGATCAAGGAGCACTCAACGTGCTATTTTGAAATGTTTTCTGTAGCCATTTGTCCATAGATTTTGCATGCTTGATAGACAATAATGCCTCATGTAATACATCATAACTGCGATCAATATCATGCTGAATTTCAGTCATGCGTGGATGCAAATTTTAAGAAATATTTAGATATCTTTGGCTGAAAACTGGTATGTTGGTGCAATTTACAAGCCTACACATTTGGTTTGTAGTCCATACATATATGAAGATGCATAGGAATCAATGCTAGTGGTTAATTACCATTTTATCCTTGTGTAAATGTCATATTTGACTTAGAATCTTTGTAACCACCTACCCAAGGGAGTCGTGAATTTATTAGGTGAAAACCATAAATCAAATAGAGAGAATATCTCCTAGGATGTAGGAGCATGACTATAGAGAGCCAAAGTTTGAATTCAAATTCAAACTTTGAACTAAACCTATATAAAAGATCAACTGAAAAATTCGCGAGTAGCTAGTCACTTTTTCGAGCTCCTCATTATCATTTCTGAGTGTGTGTGAGGCCTACACTCTAGCCCACACCTCTCTACACCATTAGGCAATGATCTTCATGCCTATGGCATTGTATACAAGTGTTCATTAATACATATATCTACATTGTTCATTTCTGAGTTCTCTATCATAGTCTCTGAAAGTTTGTCAACTTGTGGAGATCATATCTCACTCATTTCTCCACCAAATTCAAAGGTCTATAGCTTTTTGGAACCAGCTCAAATTCATCTACATGCTGTCAAAATTTGAAGAACGTCTATTTAGCCATTTGAGATAAAAGTCCATCGAGGTGATCACTGGTCGAAGTCTGCAATAGTCCTAAAATATCGGGGGTAAAGGTTTACTTGCTAAATTGATTTCTCTAAGCATAGTTAATATTTTTAAGTGATTCCACTTGGAATAGTTAGCTTGTTAAGCTAGTTAGAGGCCCCTCAAAGGAATTTCTCCAATTCCTATTGTGCTGGTCATAGTGAGCAAAAGATGCAGTAGGTGTAGTGTCAAAAATAGAAGGTTTTCTTGAAGACTTGAAGTTCAAAGTTATCTGTTTTGATTCTATCTTTTCATACATCATTTCCAAAGTACAAAGGGCATTTTATGCTATCATTTGAAAGCTAAGAAGGTTCACTTATCAAATCTGAAGCATAGAAGGGCTGGTACAAAGCAAGATTTGGCAGTACCTACTCATTCTCTTGAAGTATTCATCCATCATTCCCAACAGTGGTATCAGAGCAAAGTCAAGGTAAAATGGGAGATGGTTTTCCTTCATTTATTGATAAATTGGATAGGAACAACTATCAGGCATGGTCTCTAAGGATGAAGACATACCTACAAGGAAGGAGTCTTTATGGATACATCTCAGGAGATGAGGAATTGCCCTCATTCAAAACGAGAGGACTACCAACAAAGGAAGAACATGAGAAGCTCAACACATGGTGTGCCAAAGATGCATTAGCAAGGTCTTACTTACTCAACTCCATCTCTGATTTTCTTTTGCCACATATTAGAAACTGTAAGACATCCCAAGAGACTTGGGAAACTTTGTCATCCTATTTCTCTTCCAACACAAGGGCGAGAAAAAACCAATTGTGGATCGAATTCACCACACTAAGGAAGCAACCTAAGCAGGCTATTTCAGAGTATGTGACTAAGATTAAAGAGGTAGCAGATCAGTTAGCAAGCATAGGAGAAGAGATTGAAGAAGAGCAGATAGTAAGGCAAGTGATCAATGGGATTAAGCTTCACCACTGCCATGGACCTATACATGGACATGCAAATTCCAGATCTTACCACTCTCATGGGGCAACTGTTCACTCATGAAGCCAAGCTCAACAAGAATGGAGACTCATCCAAAGGTAATAGCTCTTCTGCCCTATACATTGATAAAAGTAAGTCTAAAGATAAAGGTAAGAACAAGAAGGTGGAAGATGAAGGCACTACCTCCCAAGCCAACTATGTAGGGAGAGGTATATCATCAAGAGGAAGGGGCAGAGGAGGTAAGCAAGGTAGGGGGAGATCCTATAACTCTTCATGCAACATTTGTGGTTTATCAAATCATACTACATATGAGTGTTTTAGGAATTACAAGAATCCGAGAGGAAGAGGATATCAAAGAGGTGGATACTCACAATCAAGAGGTAGATTCAACCATCACCAAGGATACAACAACAACTACAATAACAACTAACAATAACTATAATGGAAACTACCAAGGAGGATTCAAATCTAGAAAGAAATACAGCAACTATACAGAAGAAGATGATTCTCTTCTGATTACGAACATGACCTCAAAACCAGGTACAAATGATGACCATCTCTTCTACATTGACTCAGGATGCTCAAATCATGTGGCTAGAAATGTAGCTCTACTCTATGACCTTGAAGAACCAAGAGGTAAGCATCAAGTACAAACAGGTGATGACACCAAGCACTCAGTAGTTAAAGTTGGAAATGTTAAGACTTGTGATGGAAATCAAAACTTGTTGAGTATGGTACTCTATGTACCAACCATTACAAAAAACTTGATGAGTGTTGGACAGATTGTGGAAAAAGGCTTCCAGGTCAGATTCAACCAATTTGGAGCATTTGTGGAGGATCCCAAGCATGGGTTCAAGAGAATAGCTAAAGGAGAAAAATCAGGTAGACTTTTCACTTTTGAGCTAGATACAAAGAATATTGCACTATACAGTTACAAAGATCAAACACTTTCAGAACTTGAGGTTTGGCATAAAAGATTAGGGCATGTAGGAGAAAGAACCTTGAAACAAATATGCAGGGACCAATGTGTGCTTGGAATACCTAATGTATCCAAGCAACACATGATTTATAAATGTGGTGCTTGTTAGTTTGGGAAGTCTCACATGTTACCCTTCTGAAGGAAAGGCTACATGCATGAGGACTATCTAGAACTTGTCCATACAAATGTATGGGGACCAAGCAAAGACCCCTCAATCTCAGGATCAAGGTATTATGTATCTTTTATTGATGATTATAGCAGGTGGACTATATTGTACTTTATGAAGCACAAAGATGAAGTATTCAACTGTTTTAAAAAGTATCTTGCACTTGTTGAGAATCAGACAGGGAAGAATCTAAAGAGGCTAAGGTCAGATGCAGGAGGTGAGTACTTCTCCAATGATTTCGAAGCATTCTTGCAGGACAGAGGAATCAAGAGAGAAATCACCACAAGGTATACTCCTGAACAGAATGGGGTACCTGAGAGAAGAAATAGATTGATTGTTGAAATATTGAAGAATTCAAAGCATGGAAGTCCAAAGGCAAACTCAAAATGAAGAAGCTTGAAGACATACCTGAATCTTCAAATCAATCAATCAGGAGATCACAAAGGGAAAGCAAAAAACCTATGAGATATGGGTATGACACCTCTCTTGTTACTAAACACTGTGTTTGTCTTGCCAAAGATTTGTCAATTGAAGAACCATGATCATAGGAAGAAGCCATGACCACGACAGAATGGAAGGAAGCTATGGATGAGGAGATTGAAGCACTCAAAGAAAGTGACACATGGGAACTAGTACCAAAGAAAGAGTCCATGAAGGTAATTGGATCCAGATGGATCTATAAAATCAAAAGAAATTATGATGGGTCAATAAGCAGGTACAAAGCCAGATTGGTGGCCAAGGGTTTTGCACAAACCCAAGGCATTGACTATGAAGAAACATTCACCTATGGCAAAGATGCCAAACATCAGGGTGTTGGTAAGTGTGGCTGCATCCAAGAATTGGAACATGTATTAGCTAGATGCAAAAAATGCTTTTTTGAATGGATGGATTTTAGAGGAGGTATATATGTCACAACCTCCTTGCTATGAGGATCCTAACAAGGTAACATATGTATGCAAATTAAAAAAGGCTCTTTATGGATTAAAGCAGGCACCTAGGGCATGGAATCACAAGTTGACCACATACCTTCTAGACCAAGGTTTTGTCATGAGCAAGGCAGACACTTCTCTATTCATTAAGAGAAAATCAGAGGTAATATACCTATGTGTATATGTTGATTATATCATACTTACAGGTAATGATGTCAATGGAATCAGACAAATCAAGAACCATATGATGAAGTAGTTCAAGATCAGTGATCTTGGATTACTAAAGTATTTTCTTGGACTTGAGTTAGTCTATACTAACTCTAGAATCTATATTACTTAGAAAAAATATATACAAGAAATGTTGAAGAAGTTTCATTTGCAAGATGCCAAAGTTGCAAGTACTCCAATGGAGGTAAACCTAAAACTAAGTGCCCATGAAGGTGATGAAATTGATGATATTATAGGTTATCAAAGCATTGTGGGTAGCTTGAATTATGCTACCTTGACAAGGATAGACATTGCTTATGGAGTTAGTGTGCTAAGTTAGTTTATGCACAAGCCTAGAGCACCTCACATGGAGGCTGCAAAGAGAATCTTGAAGTATCTCAAGGGTACACAACATCATGCTTTGTATTTTCCTTACACTTCAGACTTGGATATCAAGATTTACTCAGATGCAGATTGGGCAAGATGTAAGGATGATAGGAGGAGCACTTCAGGATACATTTCATTTGCAGGAGATAAACCAATATCATGGTCTTCAAAGAAGCAACCTACTGTTGCTTTATCTTCTACAGAGGCAGAGTATAGAGGATTGGCTAATGCCACTCAAGAAGCCATATGGATCAAGTTAATGTATATAGAATTGGGTTTGTATACTACCTCACCATTGATCTTTGGAGATAATACAAGCTCACTTCACCTTGCAGCTAATCCTATTTATTATGCTAGGACCAAGCATATAGAGGTCCATTACCATTATGTGAGAGAGAAACTATTAAGCAAGGACATTCAAATAACATATGTATCAACCAACATGCAGTGTGCAGATTTGTTAACTAAAGCATTGGATGGAACCAAAATTTGCAGGTTCAAATCAATGATTGGATTGCAGGATATACATGAAGACTGAAGAATGAAGACCAAGCCAAAATGCTTGGCTTGAGGGGGAGTTGCTGGTGCAATTTACAAGCCTACACATTTGGCTTGTAGTCCATACATATATGAAGATGCATAGGAATCAATGCTAGTGGTTAATTACCATTTTATCCTTGTGTAAAAGTCATATTTGACTTAGAATCTTTGTAACCACCTACCCAAGGGAGTCGTGAATTTATTAGGTGAAAAGCATAAATCAAATAGAGAGAATATCTCCTAGGATGTAGGAGCATGACTATCGAGAGCCAAAGTTTGAATTCAAATTCAAACTTTGAACTAAACCTCTATAAAAGATCAACTCAAAAAGTCGCGAGTAGCTAGTCACTTTTCCGAGCTCCTCATTATCGTTTCTGAGTGTGTGTGAGGCCTACACTCTAGCCCACACCTCTCTACACCATTAGGCAATGATCGTCATGCCTATGGCATTGTATACAAGTGTTCATTAATACATATATCTACATTGTTCATTTTTGAGTTCTCTGTCATAGTCTCTCAAAGTCTGTCAACTTGTGGAGATCATATCGCACTCATTTCTCCACCAAATTCAAAGATCTATAGCTTGTTGGAACCAACTCAAAGTCATCTAACATGCTGTCAAAATTTGAAGAACCTATATATTCAGCCATTTCAGATAAAAGTCTATCGAGGTGATCACTGGTCGAAATCTACAACAGTCCTAAAATATCGGGGGTAAAGGTTTACTTGCTAAATTGATTTCTCTGAGCATAGTTAATCTTTTTAAGTGATTCCACTTGGACTAGTTAGCTTGCTAAGCTAATTAGATACCCCTAAAGGGAATTTTTCCAATTCCTACTGTGTTGGTCATACTGAGCAAGAGATGCAGCAAGTGTAGTGTCAAAAATAGAAGGTTTTCTTGAAGACTTGAAGTTCAAAGTTGTTTGTTTGATTCTATCTTTTCATACATCATTTCCAAAGTACATAGGGCATTTTATGGTGTCATTTGAAAGCTAAGAAGGTCCACTTAGCAACTCTGAAGCATAGAAGGGCTGGTACAAAGCAGGATTTGGCAGTACCTACTCATTCTCTTGAAGTATTCATCCATCATTCCCAACATTGTAGCCCTCTTTGTTTGGAGTTTTTTACCATGTTTCTCTATAAATTTTGGGAATTTTCAACCATGTTTGGCAAGAAATTTTCAACCATATTTGTCTGAAATGTTTTATCTCTTTGAACCTCATTTGGTTGGTATACATGGCCATAGTCAAGCACACCCACTTTGAAACAAAAGCATGAGTATATCAACACATCTTGTGATTAGATTGTTGGTTGAGATTTACACTCTATTAAAGAAAAAGCTGAATTTTTAGCAAATACCACATCTCATATACAGTATTTTTTTCCATCAATGGATGGTATAATGGAAAACCTTTATTATCATTATTATATCCAACAAATATACATTTCTTTGTGTTTTCAACAAGTTTGTAATGTTGTTGTGATGGCACAAGAGCATATGCCAAACAACCAAATATGCACATATCACTAGCCATTGGCTTTCATTCATTCCAAATCTCATCAGGTGTAATTACTCTCAATTCTTTTGTAGGAAAATGATTGAAGGTAACAAAATATACATGCTTGCAGAAAGATGGAGTCTTGGGTAGACCACATACATCACTATAAACAAGTTGAAACTTTTTGTGTAGCATGTCTAACATCATCTTCAAGAAAAGGAACCAAGCATAAAACCTTCACATACATGTTTTTCAATGGACTCAGGTCTTGGAAAAACCATTACCATATCTTTCTTTTGCAAGTAAATCAAACTATTGAAGTGCAAAATACCAAAATGAGCATGCCATAACTCCATTTCAGCCATAGAAGAAGTATGCATAAGAAAGGCATCTGAGGCAACTCTCTTATATATATCCAAGCAATACAAGACATTGCATAATATTCCTCACATCACCATAATATCACCATTTCTGAAATCATGAATCATACATTTGTTATCAAGGAAGTGTACATGAAGTGTGGCACTAGCAATAATAGGAATCGAAATCAAGTTTTATCTATACTGGATACATACAATGCATTCTTGAGAGTGACAATACCTCCATTTGCACTTGTAAGCTGGATTTCTCCAACTCCAATAATAAGATAAGAACCATTGTTTGCACATACAAAATTTCCTTCCATGGATTCTTCTTTGAAGGACCACTATCAAAATAACAATCTAAATCATCCTCATTCAAAATCATCCTCATTCTTTGAAGTGATATGCTTTGAAGGACCACTATCAAAATAACAATCTAAATCATCCTCATTCAAAATCATACATGGAGAATGTGATGATGAATCATAATGAAAGTTAAAAACACATGCCCAAACATCTTGAGCAACATTAGCTTCATCATTCTTTGCATTAGATGTATTCTCAACAATAGACATGTTAGATTCTTTCTTCTTTTCATTACGCTTGGCAAGCATTCTACCTTCATCAATGATATGTCCAACCTTTTGATGATGCTTGCATCTCTTCTTCTTTTGCATATCACCATGAAGAGATGAGAAAGAGGAGGAGGAAGGGGGAGGTTGAGGTTTCGATGAACCCAAAGTTGAACCATACTCACTTTTTCCCTTTTGTCTAATAGCAAGTACTTGCATTCCCTTAACCAAACCACTTGTATTCACTCTTGACTACTCTTCCTGCAAGAAAAGAGACATAACCTCCTATAATGTATAAATATTTGGATTCCCATTTGCAACCATAGTGTAGTATCAAATCTTTGAAAATATTCCGACAAGCCTTTGAGTAGTGTAGAAATGAGCATTGAATCTGGAATAATTTCATCAATGTTTGCCAATTTCTCTTTCAAATCATTTCTTCATGTAACATATGCATCAATATGACTCCTTTTCAGCCATCTATCCATCTTCAAGTTGCTTTCTCAAGTAAGAAACACATGCTTCATTAAGCATAGCATACAAAAGAAGCAAGTGTATCCCAAGGTTTTCTTGAAGTAGTACATGACTAAACATGTGGAACAATATGCCACTTCATAGAAGGGAAATCAATGCATGAACTTGAATATCCTTTCCATCCCATATAATTCTCTCTTATGTGGGTGAAGAAGGCATGATCAGTGTTATTGAGGAAGATCCTAAATCTATGAAATCAAGCTTCATAGTAGAAGAGATGTTGGGTCATTTATCAACATCTACCACTATTTTCCATAGTTGCTTTGCAACAAGGGCATGCTTCATAATGTAATACCCCATTGGATAGTTGGCCCCATCAAGCTTGTTTTCATCCTGAAGCATGCCAAACAAGTCATTGTTGCTTTCCATTGCACCAAAACACTCAAAAGTACCAGATATGAACTTCAAGAAAGTTGAAATGCACCTCACAAATTCTAAATCTCATGAAAATTTTGACTACACAAATGGCTTTGAAAGGGCGATTGCAACAATCTAAGAATTACGACCACCACAAGCTTGAGAGATGACTCTCCTCCCAACCAAATGCCTCTATATATAGCTCTCTCCAGGGGACTGCCTTCTTGGGCAGGTGGATACTAACCATCCAAGTGTCAGCCATGTAACTACATGTGCGCCAAGTGTCCCAGTTAACTCGAGTTAACTCAAGTGGATGCTTCTAGAAGGCTCTAGAGCTCTTTGGGCAAAACACTCTCCCCATGTACCCCATGGGGGTTGAACCCAAGACCTCCTCCTTCACATCCTTGAGACTTAACCACTAAGCTAAGTGGATCACTTGTTCACAAGAGCACAAAACCTCCTAGTAAGTCTAAAACTCGAGATCTTTGGTCATACACACGGATGACCAAACGGTGTCCGATTTCAGATCTGTCTGAACCGGCCAGACCCTTGGATCATAGACTTACTTTATTACATTCTTCCCCCCTTGGAAAATATTTTCGTCCTCGAAAATAGAGCTATATACATACTGTAGGCAACCCCCGAGCCTCATGTTCTAAAACTGGAAGAACATGGTCATGTTCTAGAACTGGAAGAACATGTCTCATCTCTGTGGTGGCATCCTTGCCCAAATGATTCAAAACACTATCCAGGTTTGCACTTTGATAAACTAGTCAAAGTACAAAATAGTGAATGAATAATAAAGGTGGATCTAAACAGATATCCCTGGCTAATTCACAGTTTCTGGATGTGCGATCTAGGCACAAACATGTGAACTAGGTGGATTCAAATTACTAGTCCATTTCTAGGCATAACTGGTGCATGGGCTTAGTAATGAAGGTGGGATTCTTATCCCTCACAAGACTTTGAGAATTCTTGATTCACTTGAATTTGTTTTGGAGAACTTGAAGTTTGGTTGTCCCATACATCTAACTTTAGATGTTTATTCAATGGTTTACTTTGATCCAACAGTTACTTGATTTTTCACCCGACTAGAGGACTACTCTGTCCCAATGAGTTGAAAAAATCCTATGTAAACTGTAGGAGAAAGTTTACCATTCCGGTGGAATCAACCATACTAACTTCACCAATTCAAATTCAAAATGAAAATTGTCCAACTTAGGACACTTTTCTCAAAGACTTTTAACTGAAAGTTCTTGGGAATTGTCAATCCAATGAGCAATTCCTAACTTCTTTATTCTAGAGTATACTGGACTCTAGGAAATTATTTATGCTATAACTTGAAGCAAAATCAAAATGAATAAGTCTACTTAGACTTATCATATTTTGAAGTTTGAAAAGGTTCTTGTACATAACATCTATCTAGGATGTTCAAGTTAATTATCTAATTCTAATCGGCTATCCCTGGTCTTTTGCAAAAGGAATCAGATACCATATCTGAGTCAATTCCAAAAGATTTGGAAAGCGGAAAGAGATAACTAAGACTTTGTACAACCAATTCAAACTTCGCACATACATATACTTGCTATGAGTCAAAGTCTAGTTGACTCAGGACTTTAACTTCTCAACGATCTATTTCAATAAGATATTGAAGCATTGACTTTATCTTTAAGAGAAATAAGCTAGCTTCTCAAAAAGATTCAAAGCAAATAAAAAACATCATCCAACCACAAGATACTAGTGTGGTAACCAACATCAGTGTGTCGACCCACTGAGGTTACGCTGATGAGTTTTGTATTCAAATAATGCTTCACTTGAGACTAAGTTCAGGTCACATTCAATCTTTTTGACTCCGTGAATGCAATTCTTGTGCATTTCTTTGAGTCTAAAAGAGTGAATTTTATCAAGTTACACTAGGAACTTGATGCTTGACTTAGTCAATTAAATCTTTAGTTGAAAAGATCAACTCAAAATCAAAGTCCAACTTCTTTCAGAAATTTATCAAATATTTCTGATCAATAACACTTAAACTTGAAGTGTTCTATGAAGATCTTGGAAGTTACTTACTTCATATCTTCAGTTTCCTTAATCTTGAAGTTACCTTGAAGTATCGTAAGATACTACTTTCATCCTTTACGAATTAAACTTTTCCTTGAAGTCTTAATTCCCTTGAGGATGAAACCTAACTTCAAAATCCAAACTAGGACTAAAAGATAATCATCATCCTACGGTCCGATGTCCCATTCCATCTTTCCTACATCAATTTGAGTATAAAATCTGGTGTCCCATACCACCCTATTTTATATTCACATTAATGTGTGGGTGATTCTTATCCTAAAGTCTAAACATCTCTTGATAGAGTACCTTATTTCTTCAATTCTTTTACAAGAATTGGAAGTTTCAGGCATTACCTCTAACTAGATTTTCTAGGTTTTGATTCCTTCACATGATCGTCTCACAATCATGTGCTTTACCTTGGGAACTTGAAAACCTTTAATAGAATATCTCCAATCCTTTTTGCTAGGGTTTTCAAATGAAAACCAATCAAAATTCCAAGTACTTGAATTTTCTTGAATTCAAGTTCAATTGGTTTACCCTTGACCAATTTTGTAGCGACAAGAGCTTTTGACTTCTTGTCTTTAGATTCCTTTCTTTACTGTTGCTTTAGGTACCTACCCCGGGGACTTTATTTAGGAATCTCTTTACTGCTTAAGTCTTAAGCATCCGCTCATGCTTTCTGGATTTGTACCAAAATCCCTTTAAGGATAGGTAAACACTTATGTTTTACCTTCCACAGACTTAATTACCATTTTCACGGTTGCAGACTACATTCTTGGAATTTCTTTACTCTGTTCAGACTTGGAACAACTTACTCTTTTTCACAGTTCTCCATCGAATAAATGGAATTTGAGTGAATAATTCCCAAAAGGAATTTTATCGCCAATACTTGGGCAATCTACAAAGTAGTTCTAATCGCACATTACTTGGACAATCATGGCCAAGATTGATCAAGTCTGGTTGATCTTGCGATAAAAATAAAGACTTAGTCTTTATCTTTAAGATCTCTTAAACTATCTTTAAGCTTCTTTGCTTACATGCAGGATTTTAGAGATCTTTCCCTCAACTTAAGTCCAAGCATTTTCTAATGCTTTTCAGATTCCAAAGCTAAGAATCTTTGATATACCGTTAGGTTATATCACTTATTTGGACTTAAATACCAAAACTGGTGGTTAGGGATTTACTGGGAACTACTTACTCTATAACTTTTCTTGAAAGATGCTAGTCTCACGTCTGGGGAGATTTTTCTTTCAAGAACTTTTTGATTCCTATCAAGTAATACTAGGCTATAATTTGAAGCAAATGATTCATCTTGGAATTTTTTGCTTTCCAGTCTAATGATTCATCTTGGAATCGTTTGTAAAAAGAACATTTGAAAGAACTTCTTTCAAATAATATCCAAAAAATTTACTGATTCAATTGTATTTATTTCCTGAGTATCAAACTAGAGACGAAATATCACATTTGCCAGTATGAAAGTTTAAGTTGAACTTTCATTTATGTGATATCGACTTCTATTCTTGAGTTTGATACAAAACTCATTATTATTGGTCAATCTTCAGATGTTACTAGAGTCCTTTAAACATATTTCACTAATCAAATTTATGTTTAAAGTCCAAGCATCTATTGATTGATCCAATAGTAATGCAACTATGAACACTTTGAACTTTATAACTTGTTTAGGCGAAGTTCATGGATTGAAAATCCATTTCTTGGAACTTTCTATTCCTAAATGAAAAGTTCACACTTGCTTCAAGTCTTTAGGAACTTATATTATTTCCTAAAGACTGCTTAGCTAGTTGCATCATTTATTGCTTAGCTAGTTGCATCATTTACCAGAGATGCAACTATAGAACCTAACATCCTTTTATTGACGTCAAGGATCAATTGATGTTGAGGTTTAACCTTTGATTTCCATCACCCCTTGGGATGAAATCAAATGAAAATTTATAAAAGATTGGTACCTTTATATCTTGGCAAAACATTTATATCCTAAAGAGGTTTTGCCTGCATCATTCCTTGGACCTATCATATAATATGAATTTATGTGTATTTTGGGAAGAGTTCATGAATCAATTAAGATCCTCTACTTGGAACATCTTCCTTCCCAAAGCTAAATTCATCTTAAACATGGTAGGAGAATGATCTCACATGAAATAGAAGAGTGCTCATGGAACTTTGGAAATATAGTTGATGCTCTCATCCAACCTTGGGATGCTTGAGAAGTTATATAAAATATATAACTAATCAACTAAAGCTTTATCCGCATGACTTTCTAAGTACATCCAGGACTTAGAGTCATCATACATCACAAAAGAGTTGCAAGTAATTAAATTTTCTTGGTCATCAAGGAAATTTATTACTTAACTTTCTCTTAGTGCTTACTCATACCTAGCAAGACATCTAACATACTTAATTCTCATTAAGTATTTATGTTTGATAGTAGAGTATCGACTTGGGAAGAAATTGACTAATTACTTGAGTTGCAAACTAGAACTAGTATGTCTTTGCAACTAACTAGTCCTTGGTCTTCTCTAATGTCAAACTGCGAGCTTTGCAAAGTAAGCTAAATACTAAGAGAGTACATTTTCATATCTACTTGCAAACAACATTCCATTCTTCCATGCAAATGCATGTATCTACATGCAAAAGCATATGTTCACATGCGTATGCTTGCATGTTCTTTGCATGCTCAAAAAATAATACAATAATCATGCATGAACTTGATGCACGATTTTTTCCTTGTACTAAGAATGTATATCATGCAATCCTGATGCATGTATATCCTTTCCTTTGTCTAAATGCACTACGATATAAAAAATACCCTTAAGGTGCAATAGAAAACTTACTCAATGGAAAGGAAATATGTATTTAAACTACCAAAATACATTCTTTGTTGCACAAGGATCTTTTTGAAATCAAGTCTTTCCTTAATGCAAACTAATGCTTGGAATGAGAAATGGATTAATTCATTATTCTAATCTAGACTTAATCAATTGAAATCTTGGCTATTTCAATGTGCATCTAGGATTAAGTGTAGAATAATGAAAACAAGATAAATCAAGCATTAAGGCCAAGCAAAAATTGGAAAATACTTAGCTCCACATAGAGCTACATCCTTCCCTTGATCCTTTGGAAGAGTGATTCATCCTCTTGATCCTTGCAAGGAGCTATTCACCATTCTTGAAGCTTCCTCATCAAGAAATAGTCTTGGATGACTTGGTCCGTCGAGATCTACTAACTTAGGCCTCCGGATCTTCACTCCACAGCTCCAATTCCTTCAAGCTTTGCTCAATCTTTGATTCTCCTTGTTTGTTTCTTTGGCTAAAAGCAGAATACTTCTCGGGTTCGGCCTGCAACAACTGATTTGGCTCCTTGGATGACTGAGAGTTGGGCTTGCACTTCAGCTCTGCTTACTGCTTTAGGAGATTCTGCTCTGCACTAGAGAACAAGCAAAACTCGTGGGCGGTGTGGCTATGTGAGCGTGTTTCCAAGGAACCCGTCTGGGTTCGATCCCTAGTAGGCGCAGCGGGCAGAGAAAGCTACGTTCTGTTTTGTTCCTTTCGGAGATCTTCTGCAACGCTGGGTTTGAAAGCAACACAAATCTCTGCAGAGTTCTAGACATAAACGCCCGTCGACCTTATGGATAGGCGAGTGTCCTCTAGTTGGGGGGGCGGGGGTTCGAATCTCCTCTGCTTCACTAGAGAATATCACCTTTTAGATCTATAAATTTAGATCTACTTCAGCGCCGGCTCTGATCAATTTGCTCTGCTGCGTATATATCCTCACGCGGTCGATGATGCTCTTGTGGATAGAGCAGCGCACTCCAATCCGAGGGACGGGGGTTCGATTCCCTCGCCATACACAGCAGAGATGATCTTCTTCTTTTGCTATGCTTCTCCTAAGCCAATCCAGCAGAACCAACGTACTCTCTTCTCAAAACGGCCGCGAGCTTCTTTCTTCTTCGTAGAAGAGTTTATGCACACGCATATAGGCGAGAGCAGATTGATGAGCAAGATGATGAAAGAGAGCTATGGAGGATGAAGCTTTGATACCAATGCAACAATCTAAGAATTACGACCACCACAAGCTTGAGAGATGACTCTCCTCCCAACCAAATGCCTCTATATATAGCTCTCTCCAGGGGACTGCCTTCTTGGGCAGGTGGATACTAACCATCCAAGTGTCAGCCATGTAACTACATGTGCGCCAAGTGTCCCAGTTAACTCGAGTTAACTCAAGTGGATGCTTCTAGAAGGCTCTAGAGCTCTTTGGGCAAAACACTCTCCCCATGTACCCCATGGGGGTTGAACCCAAGACCTCCTCCTTCACATCCTTGAGACTTAACCACTAAGCTAAGTGGATCACTTGTTCACAAGAGCACAAGACCTCCTAGTAAGTCTAAAACTCGAGATCTTTGGTCATACACACGGATGACCAAACGGTGTCCGATTTCAGATCTATCTGAACCGGCCAGACCCTTGGATCATAGACTTACTTTATTACAGCGATGTTGTACTTCAGGGGATTCAAACTCACAACCTCCTAGATAGGAGTGTGATGGGCAAAATACTTGCACCAAAATCCATGGTTGAGGATTACTTCCTAATCCTCCCTCTTAGGATGTTGTTCAACCATCTCTTGCCTATCACTTTATGAAACTCTCCCCCCCTTAGTTGATCATTCTCATCAGTGATCTTCTCTTGTATCCCTCTAGCATGTGTGATCAAATCCTAAAATCCCTAGGTATCCTTGAATTGATGTCCTCAACCTCACATAGTTTTCTGAACCTTGTTTGTAACCTTGGTGCCTTGAACCCTATTCTAAACCTTAGTATCTTGAACCTCGTTTTCACCCATGTTTGATATCTTGAACCCTCAATCAAGTGGCTCGCAAGGCATCCAAGGGCTTTGTCATGTCCTAGGTATCACAATAAATTTCCAAAGTTTGTATTGAGAGCTATCCAAAGGTACCTTATATGCCTCAATCTACCCTATGTATTGGGAGGTACTATGATCTTTATCTAAGTAAATTCTCACCTTGTTGCCTGCCCCATTAGTACCCTTTCACATGCTAGAGTGCCCAACTCCTCTTTTTAGAGGCCATTGGGTGCCCATGACATTTGTGGAATCCATCCAACTTGCCTAAGACAACTTCCTCGGCTCTCTCACCAATGTTGTTTTTCTTTCAAGCCATGAGTATAACATCCACCTTGTGAGAGTGAGAATACGTATCCAGCCATCCAACTCCATCCATATTATAGATACCTCTAGTCCAAGGATTTTAGATGTGTCATGTGTCCAAGTCACATAGTTTACTAAAAAAGGTCCTTCATATGGGTTTCTAAGTCAAGAATTCACATGGGCTTACATGGAATCACATGGGAACACTTGAAAAATCACATAGTTTCTTAAGAGATGCAAAAGAACCTCAAGGTAATTGACTTGAATTATCTAATTTATAGAGCTTCACATCTTAGGATAAAAATCCTAAAGTGCAAACCATTCAATCCCAAGGGTTCACAAACAAAACCCAAGGGTTTATCTAGAAAACCCAATGGTTTTAACCCTTGGAACCCATGCAATTAACCCTAAATATAAAAACGTATTATCCACTTTAATGTTTTTGTCCTAAAAAAAGTTGTGTAGGCATGATATGTGAAGTATTCCCCCATACATTGTGATCAGTCTTGTCGATCAGCTACTCACTCTCAAAGATTGGCCTTGTTTCTAACTAAAAGTTTGAAAAGAGGGAAAGCTTTTATTAATGGAATTTACTCATTCCCAAGTGACACTTTCTTCTTTTGCATCCTTCCATTTAGCTAGGCACTCTTTGTATAAATGATTTCTCAGCTTTTTATCTTGAGTACATATTATTTTCTCTCATTCATGAGGGATGATCTAAAGTGAGATAGGTTGAACTATTGTATCTAGAGAGACAATATTGTCTTGTTCAATGAGTTTTCTTCTCACTCTACTAACATGAAATACTCGATGAAGTAGACAACTTTTTAAAAGCTCCAACTCATAAGTTGAAGTCCCAAACTTTATGAGAATCTTGAAAGGACCACAAAACCTTGGAGATAGTTTAGGATAGGGTCCTATTCTCAAAGTTTCAAAAAACAAAATTCAACTATACTTGTTCTTCAAAATGAAATTGAATATCTCACCTCTTAGGGTTGCTATCTACTTTAGCTCTATCATGGTATTTCCTCATGTTTTCTTTACCTACTTTCAGCTTAAATTTCATATCTTCTAAGAAATCTTTAGCTATTTGGACTTTCTCATTTTCCAATCCAAAAGCATATAGAGCCCTTGGATACAACTCATACATTAACAAAAAAGGGACTATATTCAGTTGTTGAATGCTTAGCACTATTGTAAGAAAAGTGAACTTAGGGAAAATAGTCCTCCCAATCAGTTTGTTTTGAAGATACATAGGCTCTTAATATATCTTCAAGTATTTGATTGACCTTTTTTGTTTCCCCATCTCACTATGAATGTTTGGCTATGCTCATTTTCAACTTTGTTTCTAAGCTAGTAAAAATAACTTTTAACAAATTGGTAGTGAAATTTCTATGTCCATCAAGCATTATGTCTTGGGGTAGACCATAGAGTTTCTAGAGATGTTTGATAAACATTTTAGCTAATTCTGCTATTTTGACTCTAGTTCTAGTAGGAATGAAATGTTCCATTTTGATCAATCCATCAACTATGATGCAAATTGCATCATGTCCTTTTTGGTTTGAGGAAAGCATGTAACAAAGTCCATGGAAATATTTTCCCATTTCCCATTTTGAATTTCCAAAGGATGTAATAAGCCTCCTATCTTGAACTTTTTTGTCTCGTTTACTTGAGATTTTGTACACAAGTTCATTCTCTTGTACATTGTCTTTTGAAAAATTCACAAGTTTTTTTTATTGTTGGATGAAATCACTTAGAGCATCATTTTACTCACACAAAATTTTCCTTCTAAGTTCTAGATCATAAGGTACACATACCTTTCCTTTGTATAATAGATATTTATCTTGAATACTATAATTTTAAACTTACCTTCAAATGATAGATTTGTACCTTGGTTTAAACCCTTCTTTTAGGCTTCCTTAAAACTTGAATCTTCTTGATAGTTATCATTCATTGAATCTACTAAGTCATTAATTTTCCAAGTGCTCTAAATGAGTAATTCTATCTTGATTGAATGTCATCAAGGAAATCAACTACAAATCTTCCTAAACAAGGCATAGGCATGAAGAAGAATTCAAAATGCACATAGTTTTAAAAAGAATTCATTAGAGTGATGAACATGGCATAGGTATTTGTTAGTCCAAAAGGCATGAATAAGAACTTAAAATGCACGTACTTGTTCTAAAAGTGGTTTTGGAGACACCTTTAGATTTGATTCTAATCTATTGATATCCTTGATGAAGATCAAGTTTTGAAAATATATTTGCTCCCTTCACTTGATCATATAGATCATCTATTTCGGGCATTGGATATTTTTTCTTTATCAAGCTTTTTTCAAAGCTCGATAATCAATACACAAACTCATTGACCCATCTTTTTTCTTAAGAAAGAGTATAGGTGCTTCCTGAGGCAATTGGCTAAGCTGAATGAATCCTTTATATAGGTATTCACTTGATTGCCTTTCCACTTCCTATTGTTGGGAATATGGGAATTGATAGGAGAGTTTACATATAGGCTCGGTACTTGGAAGAAATTCTATAGCATGATCGACTTGTCTACAAGGAGGACTTAAGACATAGGGAAGTTCTTTTGGGAAAACATCCTAGTACTTATCCATTAATCAGTCAACTTTAAACTTTTCATGATCAAACAAAGGAGATAAGACATATGGGACTGGATATAGATTATATATGCCATTTACATTGATTTGAAGTATCATGTAAACTCCTACTTGTAAGTATTTACAAGATTTTTTAGCTCCATGCTTGAGATCAAGGGAGTACTCAACACATTCCTCCCCTTGAATGAAGTAACAAATATCATTTCTTTAATGACCTTCCTTAACTGCAAAGCCATTCCCTAACCAACAACACACCAAATCAAGTTTATCTTTGTACCCTTTCAACTCGATTTTGAGACCATGTATAATAGTGTGTTCGACTTTATGATCTTGTCCTTGCATAATGGACACTACATATTGATGTGGAGATTTTCGCCATCGCAACCTCAATCTCTTGACCATTGAGTAATTTAGGAACTTAAGGATGGCCAAGTCATATATCACACTACAAGAATAATAGGGGTATACTGACGCCCCCGATTGAAAAAAAAAAAAGCATCCATCATTGTTTATGTGATGCATCTTTAAAAAAGTGTCGCATAAGGGACATATGAGAAAAAAACAAAAAAAAAAATCGGGGTTGTCCCATATGTGATGCTTAGCATCGCACCAGGCCAAGCATCACTATAATCTTCAAAGCCTAGCGATGTGTGCAAACTGCCTACAATGCTTTGGTGTCGCATAAGTGACAGTCAAAGAGTTGAAAAAAAAATTCTTTTTCCCGACATGATGGAGCAAAGAGACCGAGCAAAGAGTGACCCCAGCAAAGAGTGACCCCAAGCAAGAAAATCCCAAGGTAGATACACATGCATATACACGCACATAAATACACACATATCCATACACACACATGCACATACATACACACATGTGCATACACACACATACATACACATATATACACATATAGATAGATACATACACATACATACACACATATACATAAACACATATACACACACACATACATACACACATATACACAAACATACACACATATATACACACACATATACACATATACACACACATATATACACACACATACATACACATATATACACACACACATATACACACACATACATACACACATATACATACACACATACACATATATACACATATACACACCCATATACATATATATACACATATACACACACACACATATACATACAGACATATACACACACATGCATACACACATATACACACACCCATTTACACACACACATACACACAAACACATATACACACATATACACACACACATATATACACACATATACACACACATACATACATACATATACACACACATATACACAAACATACACACATATACACACACATACACACACATACACACATACACACACACATATATACACACATATGCATAGGCATATATACACACACACATATGAACACACATACACACATATACAACACATATACACACATATTCATACACATACATACACATATATACACATATACACACACATATACATATATATACGCATATACACACACATGCATACAAACATATACACACACACATATACACACACATACATACACACATATACACACACACATACATACATATATACACATACACACACATACATACAAACACACATACATACATACACACATATACATACACACATATACACATATACACACACATACATACACACATATAAACACATACATAGACACATATACACACATAGCACACAAACATATGCATACACACACATACACATACACGTATAGATACTTTCACATATACATACATACACATAGAGACACACATATACACTCGCATGCATACATACACATGCATACACACATATGCTTAGACACACATACATATAAACACATGCACATACATAGACACACATGCATACACACACATACACAGATATGCACATATGCACACAAAACTATACATATACATACACACACATATATATAAACACACATAGAGACATACACATACACATACACACACATAGAGAGACACACATACACACATATACACATGAGCACACACAAACATACACACATATACACATAAAAAAACACACATACACACACACTATACATACATATGCATAGATACACATACAAATGTGTACATACACATACATATGTATACATACACATACATACATACATGCATGTATACACACACATACACATACTATACATACATGTGCATACACACACATATACATATACACACATAGATACATACACCCACATATACATACAGACACATAGAGAAACATGCATACACATACACACACATAGAGACACACACCTATATACATATGTATAAATAATGCACATGCATATGAATACATGCATACAGATATACACACCCACATACACATATACACACATAAATACACTCACATACACACCTACATACACATACACACACATATACATACATACATATGCATACACATACATATACATACACCCATATACACACATATACACACGTATATGCATACACACACATACACATACACATACACATACACATACATATACACATACACATATAGATACTTGCACATACACATGTATACATACATACACATATAGATACACCCACATTACACACATAGAGATACACACACACATAGAGACACACATACACACACATACACATGCATACACACAAATGTAGACACATACATATATAAAAACACACATACAATCACTACACATACATATGCATATACACACATACACATGTATACACACACATACATCTGTATATAGATGTATATATACACACACACTATACATACCTATGCATACACACACATACACATACACATGCACATACACATATAGATACTTGCACATACACATGTATACATACATACACATATAGATACACCCACATTACACACGAAGATACACACATACACATACAGACACACATAGAGACACACACATACACACAAACATACACACATATACATACATAAAAACACACATACACTCACTACACATACATATGCATACACACACATACACATTTATACATACACGTATACACACACATACATACATATACACACGTATACATACGCACTATAGATACATATGCGTACACACACATACACATACACATACACATACACACACACACACATACACATAGATACTTGCAGATACACACACATATACATAGGCTCATATTACACACACATAGAGACATATATATACACATACACACAAATAGAGATACACAGATGCACACACATACACATGCATACACACAAATGTACACACATATACACATACAAACACACACATAGATATATACACCCACATATACATACACACACATAGATACATACACCCACATATACATGCACTCACATAGACACACACACATATACACACACAGATAGAGATACACACATACACATACATACATACATACATACATACATACATACATACATACATACATACATACATACATACATACATACACACCTATATACATATGAATACACAATGCACATGCATATGCATACATACATACATGCATACACACCCACATACACATATACACACATACATACACCCACATACATACATACATACATACACGTACACAAACATATACATACAAATGTATATTTGTTGGATGTATTAGTGAGAGTAAAGTTTATCACTTATCCCATCCATTGATGGACAAAATTATTGTAAATCCAGATGTGGTATTTGCTGAAAATTCATTTTATCCTTTACTTGAATGAAAATTTTAGCCAATGCTTAGTTAAAAAGATGTATTTGATAGACTCATGCCTTTGTTTCAAAGTGGTGCCCTTGACTATGGCCATGTAGGGCATTGAACTGAGGTTCAAAGAGCTAAAAATTTTCAACCAAATATGGCAGAAATTCAAGCCAAATATGTCTAAAACTCTCAAAAATTGCTGAGAAATATGGCTGAAAAAGTATAATCAAAGATCGTTGGAAATGTACAACCAAATATGGATGAAAATTTTCAAATCCACACATGGATGAAATTCAGCATGATATTCAGCCCACTTTTGATGTACATTTTGATGATGTGTTACATGAGGAATGCATGTCTATCAAGAATGCACAATCTATGCCAAAATGGATGCAAAAAACATTGCAAGATAGCAATTTGAGTGCTTTTTTACTTGGATAGAACAAGATCAAGCTCTCACCATGCATCAAAAGATTTTGTTGATGTATCTGTTATTGCAAGTGCATGTAATTAGGAGACACTCACTTTTGAAGGTTTATATGTAGATTCAAATTGGATGAGCGCGATGCAATTTGAATTGGATTCTATTCACAAAAATCATACTTGGGAGTTATCTGCATTGCCAAAAGGTAAGAATACCATTGGTGATAAGTTGATTTACAATATTAAAAGAAAATTATATGGTATCATTGATTGCTATAAAGGTAGAGTAGTTGCAAAAGGTTATGTGAAAAAATATGGCATTGATTATGAGGAGACTTTTGCACCTACTTCGTGCATGACTACCATTTGTTCTATGATTACATTGGTTGCCCATCGTGGTTAGAAGATGCATCAATTGGATATAAAGATAGCTTTCTTGAATGACAATTTTCAAGAAGAGTTCTATATAAAGCAACCTCTTGGATGTGACATCAAAGGTCAAGAGCATATGGTTTGTCGCTTGCGTAAGGCTTTGTGTGACTTAAGCATGCTCCACGTTCATGGTATGACAAGATACATAAGTGCTTGATTGATCGTGGTTTTAAATGTTGTCCAATTGAAAGTACACTATAAATATGCAAAGATGGGGCTGATCTTATACTGCTTGTTGTTTATGTTGATGGCATTCTCTTGACTAGGTCATGTGATGAGAGAATTGGCATTATGGCTGATTTGTAGTGTACTTCTGATGCCACATATCTTTTACTTTTGAAGTATTATCTTCGCATAAAATTTTTTATCCATTGAGGGTGATGTTTTGTGCATGAAGCAAAGACTATTCAGAAACTACTCCAATGTTTTGGTTTTGATGATTGCAAGCCTATCTCAACAATAGTAGAAATAAGATTTAAGTTCTCAATTGAGCATGCTAGTGATGAATTTGATGCTTCTCTTTATGAGCAAGTTGTGAAATTGATGGTTCATGCGCACACAAAGCACATTGATATTTATCATGATTATGGAAAAGAGCCCCGTCATGCTGGAGATATTTATTTTCTATATGTGCCTACACAAGATAATGTGGCCAGCATATTCACCAAATCTCTTCCATGGAAAAAGTTTGAAGCTTTTGCAAAGCTTTAGGCTTATTATCTTGCGGGGGCTGATATGTCACTCCGTCTATTTGTTCACATCATTGCCTCTAGGAGAGATTGTTACACTTATATGTCCCTCGAGTAGCCTTGATGTATAGAGAGAAACTTTTTAATCTAGTGTTGGCTAGATGGTTTTTTTCCCATGTACATACATGACATATTCACATGTGGTGGTACTTTTTTCTTAAGGATTCATTATAGGTCTCATTTCACTCATTGTCATACTATAGATCATCTATCAATAGAGAGCTCTTCTAGCCATCGTGTATCTCTATGCTTTTTTCCTTTTTGCTCTTGTGTGTCGTATTTCCACTTCCTTACTTACTCACACACCCAAAAGTGGAAACACAATATACTTGTAACATCAAGGCACTACAATACAGATAGACCTCATGCCCATGTCATATAGAGATGTTTCACCACTCCAATGGAAGGCTATCCATCAAAATGCAAATGACTTAGTAGACAGTGAATCCACTAGTGAGTTTGAAGTGGCTTTTTGCTTCTAAGAAAATCAAAGAGGATATATATAAGCTACAAGAAGCATGATGCATCTATGAAATCAGACACATTGAGTGGGTCTCTCCAATGGTAGTAGTACCCAAACGAATTGAAAACTTTGTGTGTGTATCAATTTGAATAAATTCAATGAAGCAACCATTTGAGATAGTTATCCACTACCAATAACTAGTCATCTATGAGAAATAGGTGGTGGGAAAGGGTTTATAGATTCTTAGATGGATTCTCACAATATAATCAAATATCCATTAACCTCGAGATACAACTTAAAAATTGGTTTTGCAACAGAATGGGGTATCTTTGCATTTAGATTCATGCCATTTGGTTTGACTAATGCACTCACTACCTTTCAAAGACTCCTGTGTCATGTTTTCAAAAACTTCCTTAGGGAATGCTTAGAAATATATGTCCATGACCTTTTTTTTTTAGAGTACAATGACATGGAAAGACACACACACCTGACCTCGTAAGGTAGAGGCACCCATCTTGGGGAACTTCATGGACACCCATCTTTGGCACTCATGGTTGTGTCCAGCCAAGATTTAAACTCAGGACTTCCTCCTTGAGACTCAAAGCATCAACCACTAGGATGTCCATGACCTTTTTGCACACTCTAAGATCAGAGAACAACACATACCTCATCTCATATGCATCTTTGATAAATGCCAAGATATGAATTCTATCTAAATCCAAGGCGTGTGTGTTCATATTGCATCAAAGTAAAATTCATTGGTCAAAACATCTCTAAACATGGCATTTCAATCACGGAAGAGAAATCTAGAGTGATTTTTGACCTAGCAACTAGAAATTCAATTGTGGTACAAGACTTTATGGGCCATTGTGACTACTACTATCACTTCATTCATATGTATGTGTTCATAGAACATCCTCTCTATTCACTAAAAAATCACTTGAAATGGACTAAAGACTGTGAGAAGTATTTCCAAGAGTTGTAGAGATGCTTTCTTTTTGCACCAATTCTAAAATTCCTTCACCAAAATAAGCCATTACATATTCATTTGGATGCATCGTACTATGCACTAGGATGTGTATTAGCCCAACCAACTAATGATGGAAAATTGCATGGCTCGATTCATATGCCAATTTCCAATTAGACTACTACTGAGAGAAATTACACTACATCATAGTAAGAAGGCATTGGAATGGTCTCTTCTATAAAAGAATTTAGGCATTACTTGATTTATGATAAATTCAAGATATTCATAGACCACCAATCCCTCTTGTATCTAGTCAACAAGTCATGTGACATAGGTGGATTGGCTAGATGGTTCCTTCTACTGATGGAGTATGACTTTGGGGTAGTAGTGAAGAAAGGCAGGACCCATATTGGAGTCAACCATCTCTCTAAACTTATTAATGGAAAAGCCAACAGTGTAGTGAATGATGACATCCCGGATGAATATCTCATCAATTTGGAAGTAATACCAAAGTGGGTTGGCCCTTGGTGCTAGTCATCACATTTGATCCTAACCATCCTCATTTGGAAACTTGCTCTAATAGAGTATTCCTTATCATCAAGATAAATAGGGAATGCTCTATTATTGTGTTGAGTAGGTAGAGAAAAGAATGTTGATATAGAGAGATCACAAGGTATTAGGTAACTACCTAGTTCTCATACATTATAGAACGTAAAAAGAGAGGAAGTACATTGATCTACAATGGAGAAGGATGTAGCAAGATACATAAGAGAGTGCAACGAGTGTAAGCTAGTGTAGCCTATTGAAAACAACACACTTTATAGAATAGCAATGAGTGTAAGCTAGTGTATCCTATTGAAAACAACACACTTTATAGAATATCTATGAAACATGAATGGAGTCTTCCCATGGTAAACTACCGCAAGACATGCAAGCTACCTAAAAATATGTCCAAATGAGACTAGGATATTTTGAGGAGACTGCAACCAAATTCACATTGATCTCAAATGAATTGCATAAATATAGTGAGGATCATTTCCTTCACATATGTGTCCATGATTTAGAGTATCTACCTCTATTAGAAGTTGATCACTCTGATATAGCGGGGGGCACTTCTCTCCTAAAACAACCATTATGTTGATGTTTGCAAGTTTATGGTGGCTAACCATCAGAATGTACATAGAAAGCTTCACAAAAAGATGTCATGTATGCAAAGGGCCAAGTGCTCTCTCAGAAAAGATGAAATGTCTTTATGTCCTATGATGGGAGGAAGAGCTAGAATGTTGGGTGTGTGTAGAAGTACGAGAGACACATGAGAAGCACACACAAGGAGCACAAATGCAGCAAGACACATGGAGAAGACAATGGCTGGAATAGCTCTCTCTATTGACAATGAATTGAACCGAACTAAAGTAAGAGCTGAATAATAATCCCTAAGTACAAACTACCACCACATATGAGTGAATCATGTATGTGGTATAACATGGGAAAAAAACCTCTAGCCAGTACTAGAGTAAAAAGTGCCCATGTATAGGGAAAATTTTCACATCAAAGCTACTCAAGGAACACAAAAGTGTAACAAACCCCCCTAGAGGGAATGATGTGAACACATACAGGGAGTGACAGATCAGCCACCACAAGGTAATAAGCCTAAAACTTTGCAAAAAGCTTCAAACATTTCCCTTGGAAGAGCTTTGGTGAATATGTCTAGCACATTATCTTGTGTAGGCACATATACCAAATCAATATCTCTTGCATGAAGGCACTCTCTCACATAGTGATAATGCACCTCAATATGTTTGATCCGTCCATGAAACATTGGGTTTCGTGCAACAGCCAAAGCACTCTCACTATCAGTGAGAATATGCATAGCGGCATCAATCTCCATGCAAAGATCCATCAATAGGCATCTCAGCCATATACACTCCACTGTAGTTGTGAAAATTTCCCTGTACTCAGCTTCACAACTTGATGTCGCCACTGTAGGTTGCTTCTTACTCAACCAAGATATGCATGATTCTCCAAGGAAAAAGCAATTACCACTAGTGGACACGCAAGTATCATAACAACCGACACGCAAGTATCATAACAACCAGCCCAATCACTATCTGTAAAAGCATGCAAGCATGGCTGAACATCTTTGCCATAAAAGAGACCTAAGCTCAAAGTGCCTCTGAGATATCTAAACACACGTTTTACCGCTTGCCAACGCTTAGTGCCAAGACTATGCATGAATGGACTCAACTGGGAAACTGCATATTGTATATCCGGCCTTGTGTTGCATGCATATATAAGACATCCCACAACTTGCTGATAAAGAGAAGTGTCAAATGCATCACTGGAATCCTCAACTGAGAAACCGAATCTTGTATCAACTGGTGTGGAAACTAGCTTACAATCCTCAAAGTCAAAACATTGAAGTAGTTTTTCAACATACTTTGCTTGATGCATAACAATTCCCCCCTCAATGGATACAAAGTGGATGCCAAGAAAGTAGCTCAAAAGACCAAGATAAGTGACATCAAAAGTATATTGTAAATCAGCCATAAGAATATCAAGTGTTGCATGACATGACCTAGTCAAGAGTATTTCATCAACATAAAGAACAAGCACTATAAGATCAGCCCCATTTTTATGTACATAGAGTGTGCTTTCAATCGGACTACATGTGAAGCCAAGAGCAATCAAGTGGTTATGGATTTTGTCATACCATGCACGTGGAGCTTGCTTGAGACACAAGAAGGCTGTTTTTATATCCAACTGATGCACTTTACAACCTCAATGGGCAGCCAATGCAACCATGGTATGAATGGTAGTCATGTGTGAAGTAGGTGCAAAAGTTTCCTCATAGTCAATGCCATATTGTTGCGCATATCCTTTGGCAACCAATCTAGCTTTGTAACGATCAATGCTACCATCAGATTTTTTTCTTAATCTTGTAAACCCACTTTGTACCAATGGCATTCTTTCCTTTTGGCAATCACATAACTCCCAAGTACCATTTCTTATGTATGGAATCCATTTCTGATTGCATAGCACTCATCCATTGTGGATCTTCACATGCATCTTCAAAAGAAAGCTGCTCTTCATTACATGATGTAGCAATAAGAGACTAATCCACAAAATTACTTGATGCATGGTGAGAGCTTGATCTTGTTCTACCAAGCAAAGGTGCACTCAATTTGTTGTCCTGCAAAGTTTGTTTCAGCCACTTTGGCATAGATTGTGCACTCTTGATAGACATGCATTCATTATTTAATACATCTTCAACATGTACATCATGTGTGGGATGAATTTCATGCTCATTTTCAGCCATATTTTGATGCAAATGTTCAGCCATATGTGGTTGGAAATTTCTAGCACTTTTGATAATTTTTGGCTGAAATTTTTCAACCATGTTTGACTGGAAATTCTCTGCATTTTCAGCCCTATGTAGCTGGAATTTCTCAGCCCTTTGAGCCTCAGTTGGCTGGTCTACATGTCCATAGTCAAATGCACCATTTTGGAACAAAAGCATGAGTGTATCGAACACATCTTATGAGCTAACTGTTGGTTGTTTTTGCATTCAAGTAGAGGGAAAACTGAATTTTTAGCAAATACCACATCTCGACTCACAATAATTGTGTTTGTCAATGGATGTTACAAATGATATCCCTTACTTTCAGCATTATAACCAACAAATATACATTTCTTTGCAGTGTCATCAAGTTTGTGAAATTGTTGTGATGGCACAAGAGCATATGCCAAACAACCAAACACACGCATATGACTAACCATAGGCTTCTGACCATTCCAAGCCTCATAACCAGTGATGACTCTCAATGCTTTTGTAGGGTAGTGATTCAACACATAGTTTGCACACATGAACACTTCCATCCAAAACTTATCAGGAAGATGCTTTCCTTTAACCATACATCGTGCCATTTCAAATAGAATTCTATTTTTACGCTCAGCAACACCATTTTGTTGAGGTGTATATGGCATCGTACATTGGTGTGAAATAGCTCTTTCACGAAGAAAAGCATTAAACGCATGTGACATGTATTCACCACCATGATCCGCGCGTAGAGTCAAAAGCTTTTGTGAAGAAAAATTTTCAACCATAGCTAAAAATGCTTTGAAGAAAGAAAATACCTCATTCTTTGCTTTCATAGGATACACCCATGTATGGCGAGTAGCATCATCAATGAAGGTAACAAAATATACATTCTTCCCAAAAGATGGAGTCTTGAGGGGACCACATACATCACTATGAACAAGTTGCAATTTTCTTGTAGTGTGTGTATGACTATCTTTTGGAAAAGAGGCATGATGCATTTTTCCAAGAATGCAACTTTCACATGCATGCTTTTCAATGGACTCAAGTGTAGGCAAACCAATAACCATGTCCTTCTTTTGCAAGTAAAGCAAACTATTGAAGTTCAAGTGACCAAAACGAGCATGCCAAAGCTCCATTTCAGCCATGGAAGAAGTATGAGCAACCAAGGCATCCGAAGTAGCCCTCTTGTATGTATCCGTGCGATATAAACCATTACATAATGTACCGGACATCACGATAACATCGCCATTACTGAAATCATGAACCATACACTTATCATCAACAAAGTGTACATGAAGTCCAACTTTGGCAATCAACGGAACTGAAATTAAGTTCTTCTTGATACTGGGCACATACAATGCATTTTTCAAGAGAATCACACCTCCATTTGCAACCGTAAGATCAATTTCTCCTACTCCAATGATAGGATAAGAGGCATTGTTTGCACACACCACATGTCCTCCTTTGGGTTAAAGATGTGTTGATTCTAAGGAGGCAATGGAAGCCAATAAATGGAATCTCAAAGAAGCCTCCTGACACGGATGAAGATGATTTGGATGAGTTACATTAAATGTCAAGGTCTACCATTTGATGGCACGTGGTAGATAATGTTTACTTTATAGTATTAGTCTATGAAAGTGCAGAGGAGCTTTGGAAGAATTTATACAATACAAATGAAAAAGAGATAGCATCAAACAAAGTGTATCTAATGAGAAAGTTATATGGCCTTTCCATGAAGGTCATAGATAGTGTTGTTGCTTATCTAAATGAGTTTTGATGCTATATTCTCCCAGTTACACGCTCAGAAAGTGGATATGGATAATGAAATGAAAGCAACCTTCTTGTTATGAACCTTGCCATCATCATGGGATACGTTTTGCATAGCTATTAGCAATAGTTCACCTGGTGGTAAACTCATCTATGATGACATATGCAAAGCACTCTTGAGTTAGGAGATTCGTAGAAAATCTATGGTTGGCACTCAAAGTGGAGATGCATATAATGTTTGTGATTCTCACCAAGGAAGGAATCAATAACGTGGCATGAGTAAGAACAAGGAAAAGAATGGTCAACGGAATAAGAGTAGAAGTGAATCAAGGAAGAGGGATATGGAATGCCATTATTTTCATAAAAAAGGACATGTGAAGAAAGATTTGTATGCATTAAAGAATACTAAAGGTAAAGGACACAATGTTGATGGGCATCTTAAACAGTTACGTGCACCATCTACTTTCATTGTGAAGATTGAAGAAATTAATGCTATTTTTTATGATGTTGATGTGTTCACACTTGATAGTAGTGTGCCAACTAAGGCTCTTATGTCTGATTCTCTTTCCCACACGTGGCTACTAGATTTTGGTGCTTCTTTCCATGTGACACCACACAGAGAATGGTTCTCTTATTATGCAGCAAAGTCTCTTGGTATCGTTAGACTTGGTGACTCTTACCAGTGTGACATTGTGGGGATTGGAGATGTGGTTGTGTAGTTCATTGATGGTTCAAAATTTACTATGCATAATGTATGCCATGTACCTCAATTATCATGCAGTTGAATGTCAGTTGGTCAACTTGATGACCTTGGTTACAAGGTGTTCTATGCTCAGTCCTTTCGCATATCAAAGGGCAATATGGTTATTGCAAAAGGAAGCAAAGTTGGCTCACTTTATCCTTTATTCATATCACAAAAGAACACTTGTTAGTTGTTACTGAACAGCATATTGCTTGTATTTGGCACAGTTGTTTGGGCCATATATCTCGTAGTGGAATGGAAAATCTTTCTCGTTCTCGCTAATTACCTATGTTATCTTTCTCTAATTTTTCATTTTGCAAGCATTGTCAATATGGAAAGCAAATCAGAAATGTGCATAGAATGCACATTGACTCTTCAATTCAGCCTTTAGATCTCATTCATACAGATGTGTGTGGTCCTATGCCCACAATGTCATTACGTGGTACTCTTTACTTTGTCATTTTCATAGATGATGCTACTAGAAAAGTTTGGGTATATCGTATCAAATCAACGGATGAGGTATTCCCTATTTAAAGCAAATGGCTTGCTTCAATTGAGACTAAAAAAGGAACTAAGCTCAAAATTTTACGTTCAAATAATAGGGGTGAGTATACCTCACATGAATTCAACCTTTTCTACCAATCTAGAGGAATTGGTAGAGAGTTTACAGCTCCTTATACCCTAGTACATAATGATGTAGCAAAAAAATTAATAGAACTATTCAAGATAGAGTACTCTATATGCTGCATCATGCAAACCTTTCATGAGGCTTTTGGGCAGAAGCAATATTGATTGCAGTTCATGTGATTAACCTTTCACCTAGCACTACCAAAGGTCTGAAAGTGGCACAAGAGTTATGGAGAGGGAAGCCACCATATTATGATCATCTTCGAGTTTTTGAGTGTGAAGCATATGTTCATATACCCAAGAATCATAGACAAAAGTTGGACCATGAGTCAAAGAAATGCATTATTCTTTGATATGGTCAAGAAAGACAATTTGGATATTGCTTATGGGATCTTGAAACATGATCAATGATCAGACATAGTGATGTCATTTTCAATGAGTCTAAGATGCATAAACAGCCTATTAAGGAGGTTGAAGTGAGAAGAGTGGTGTTTGAGGATATTAGTCCTCGAGTTAGAATGCATAAAAATGTTGCACATAGGGACATTCAAGAGAATTTCTGATTAGATCAGTTTGCAAATGTTCTTATTCAGTAACCATTGAGACACTCTGCATGTGTCTCACAGCACCTGATGGATATGTTCCACGTTTAGATTTTGTTATGCTAACAAATGCTGGTGAGCCTTCTTGCTACAAACAGGCTTTGGAGACAGACGATGTTGTCAACTGGGACTGCTCCATGGAGAGTGAGTTGGATTCTATTGACAAGAATGGTACTTGGGATTTAGTACCTTTTCCAAAGGGTAGGAAAGCTTTACCATGTAAATGGGTATATAAGCTAAAATTCACATCAGATAGTGCTTCTCCAAAGTATAAAGCATGACTTGTTGCAAAGGATTTTAAGCAACAACATGGTGTTGATTTCGAGGAAACCTTCTCTCCAGTGGTCAAGATGACTACCCTATGCATGTTCCTTGTATTCATTTCAATGGAGGACTTAGAGCTAATCCAAATGGATGTGAAAACTGCTTTCTTGCATGGAGATCTTACATATGAGATCTATATGGAACAATTAGAGGGTTATGTAGTTCTTGGCAAAGAAAGTCCAGTTTCTAAGCTCAAGAAGATCTTGTATGGACTTAAACTGTCCCCTAGACAATCGTACCAAAATTTGATTCTTTTATGAATTCTCAAGGTTATTCTCGAAGCAATGAGGATCATTGTCTCTACACAAAGAGATGCTCACATGGCAGCTTGATATGCTTGATGCTTTATGTCGATGATATATTGATTGCTGGGAAGTCCTCTTATGACTTGTCAATTCTGGAAAAAAAGTTGAGTTAGACATTTGATATGAAGGATTTGGGGGATGCCAAACATATTCTTGGCATGCGCATTACTCGTAATAGGAGTAAAAGATGCATGTACTTGTCTCAAAGTGAGTACATATCCAAAGTACTTCATAGGTTCAATATGTAGGGTGGAAAGGCATTGAGTACACCTTTACCCACGTATGTGAAATTGAGCAAGGATGATTGCCCCAAATCAGATGAGGAAAAATAATTCATGACAAATATTCTCTATCAGTCTATTGTTGGTAGTCTCATGTATGCTATGGTAGCTCCGAGACTAGACATTGCATTTGCAGTGGGAGTTGTGAGCAGATATATGTCTAATCTTGGCAAGAAACATTGGGAAGCGGTCAAGATGAGAAATATATGAGTGGCACAAAGGA
Organism: Ceratopteris richardii; assembly: GCA_020310875.1. Taxonomy (NCBI): domain Eukaryota; kingdom Viridiplantae; phylum Streptophyta; class Polypodiopsida; order Polypodiales; family Pteridaceae; genus Ceratopteris; species Ceratopteris richardii. The sequence continues at coordinate 111,506,780 of CM035428.1, forward strand.
AAAGTTTCTATGCTTAGGTAGAGGGAAAGCATCCATTATTGCTTACACAGATTTGAACTATGTTGGTTGTGTAGACAATCATAAGTCTACATCAGGGTACATTTTTCATTTTGCTAGAGGTGCTATCTCTTGGAGATCTCGTCTTCAAGAATGTACAACTCTTTCCACCACAGAAGCACAATATGTTGCAGCAAGTGACGCATGTAAGGAAGCATTGTGGCTAAAATTTCTAAGAAAATGACCAATTTCTCTGTGCTTCTAAAGTATACACTGACACAAGTGGATCCAAGATAAAGAAGTTTCTTGGAATAGCCTCTTCATATTTCTGTACTAGGAGTCTACAATATAAAATCTAGACCAAATGAATCAAGAAGGCTTTCAATTCTAGTATGGCCTATAGACAATACCTGAGAGCTATGTTGACAATGTTGTCAGAGATTTCAACATTGAGGTCTCTCAACATCTTTTTGTCGTCAGGCCTTATGTCAAGCATGTACTCCTCCTCCCATGGCATCAAAACATTCACAATGATCTGGTCATCTGCATTCTTTAAAAGTTCTCAGTTTGTTTTCCTCAACCTCTGAAGGTCTTCAAGGACAATAGCTTCTTCTGATATAAGATTCTTCTTTCTCTGCTCCTCACCACACTCTACTACATTTCTTGTCTTGTGATCATGAGTAGAGATCTCTACGATCTTTATCATAGATGGTTTAGTTTTTCTTGCTTGAGCAATATTCAGCATATAAAAAAATTGCCAGTGATATCAAAAGGTACTATGGATTTGTCAAATTTGTATCTAATCCTCCACACAACAACATAGTCCTTGGCCATTAATGTCACTCTGTGACAATATGCAGCACATAAATAAGCATAATTCATGAAATGAATTGCAAAGTCTTCTGGAGCCGCTTGCAAGCATAGAAGAGCTTGGGTTTTGCCAACTGATGTTCATGAATGAGATTTTTCTTATCATTGAGAAAAGCTTGGCAGAGATGCCTTTTACATCATTGAGAAAAGCTTGGCAGAGATTGCACAACATAAGAGAAAAATTGATGCGAAAGAGTAGAAAAGATATGACTCAGCGAAAGAAGAATTTTAATATTATAGATGTGAATCAATGGTTACAATAGCTTCACAAATTAGTTTCTTGATGAAATCTCTACCTCCCAACCACCCCCGAGCTATCACACTCTCATTCACAATCGCACTCTCAATCACACTCTCACTCTCACTCTCACTCTCAATCACAAGGAAATTCTCTGATTTTTGTGTGTCCTCTTCATTGATGCGCAGATTTTCCTAAAGTAGAGTTTGATTGCTCCCCAAAGAAGTGTGCAATCCACCAAATTTTGAAAAAGCTGAGTCTCTCCAAAACTTTTGCAAAAAGCCATGCCCTTGTAGTGTGGATTTTTTTTGTGTACCTATCAAAAATAGGAGAAAAACACCAAAAAGACATATCCGAAGATATCCATAATTAGACATGATGACACGTAAGCATCATAATCGTGGATTTGAATCAAAATAGAGAACTCGTCTTTTTTTTAAGTGTTGGAAGATGGCACTTTTCAAAGCCCTATAACTCAAAAACAACGAGGAATTAGCTTAAGCTTATGAGACATTTTTATTCAATTTTTTGATCTCCAGAATAGTGTTAGAGATGACTAGGTCCAAATCTGCCTCCAAATGCCACTTTTGAGCCCTACAAGTTTCAAAATTCTAGAGAGAGAGAGTAAAATCAAGGCATTTTCTTACAATGAACTAAATGTAGAGCCCTAAACGAGGTACTTAAAACATGATTCACAAAAATTTCACATAGACACTTTTATTCTCTTATACTTGCTCTTCCTTTCTCTCATGAAGAGTTTTTCTTAATTCTTTCATCTTCACCTTCAAATTTCAACTAGAAAACATGATGTGAATAAGGTCTAGAGAGAGAATATGAAACTTGTCATCCCAAAATTTTCCATACATGCATAAAAGGACCTAATTATTCATTCTAAGCAGTATCCCCACAATGTAATTTAGAAAGCTCAAAATCAATTATTTCACTAGAAAAGAGGCCTATTACAGAGAATGACCTATGAATCTCCACCCAATGTGTTATTATATAGATTTGGGACTTAATCCTGACCTCTAGAGTAAGTAGAGCTATGTTTACATGTGCGATCCCCACCACTCTTTATAGCTAAAGTGGTTGAGCCACATTTTACATGTGCATTTTCCACCACCACTTTAGGACTTCCCACTAGAGTCAACTAGTGGTAGATATAATCAACTTTTGAGTTACGTCACACTGGACTCAAGTTAAATCATGTTAACTTGAGTTAGAAGGTTGTTAACTTCAGCCCAAAGGCTCTAGAGATTTTTAGGCACTCCACCATGCTCCTCATGGGGGGTTGAACCCAAGACCTCCTCCTTTCCATCCTTCAGGCTTAACCACTAAGCTATACTTATAACTTAATACTCTAGAAGTACTTAATGTTATATTTAGCTCAAACCTTTGTCAAGTTACTGTATAACATGGCCCTATGTAGAAGCCTTCATTTGGAAATTACCTATACCTTTTTACTTTCATTGATGAATTTTCCAAGCATGCATGGGTTTATCCTTGGAAATAAAAGTATGAAATGTTTATGTGCTTTAAACAATTCCTGATTATGGTTGAAAGTAGTCAACTATAAAATGGGAATCCTTCATTCTGATCAAGGGGGTGTATATGTCTTCTAAGTTTAATCCGTTTTTGGTTGAGCATGGGATAAAACACTAATGTACATTGCCATATACACCACAAAAAAATGGGTTTGTTGAGAGGCAGAGTACTCCTGTCATGGAAATGGCAAGGTGTATGGTCAAAAGTTAAGATTTACCACATAGCTTCTATCTTGCAACTATTATGTGTGCAACATGTGTACTTAACAGGTGTCCCACCAAAGCATTGCAATCTATCAATCCATATCAGGCTTGGCATGGTTGCAAGAAATTTGTTGCGCATTTTCATGTTTTTGGTTGTCCTCCATATGCATTAGTGCCTGAATAATAATGCAAAAAATTGGATGATAAGGTAATGAGATGTATTTTTGTAGGGTATAGTTCTAAAAGCAAAGGCTATCATCTATATCATCCATAAATTAAACATATTCTTGTTAGTTGTGATATTGTTTTTGTGGAGATGCAATTCAACCTTACTTTCATGTATCAAGGAGACATTAGTTTTCTCAAAGGATATGTATGGCACCTTGCAACCTCTTTTTATAGGTGGACAATCAAGTAGTGGTCCTAGTGACGCAATTTTTCGACCTCTACAAGTTTGAAACGGTGATGTGAATCATTCCATTTGTGATGGATATTTTACATGATGCATTTATTGATGAGAGGGTTGGCATATAAGAGGGAAAATAATGCCTCGATGGTTGGTGCACACTTTGAGAGATAGCAAATGAGATTCCCTTTGTCATGTCATACTCATTCAAGCTCTCATAGTGCTTCCCTTTCATCATATTGTTATGCAATGGTTGTCTCTAACCTTTGTGATGAAAATGAGCCTCCTTTTTTCTATGAAGCATAGAATTTAGAAAATTGGATGGCTTCTATGCAAAAATATGATGCTATTATGAAGAACATTACTTGGTCTTTATGTGATTTTCCTCCTAGAAAAAGGCCATTGGCACTTAATGGGTATACAAGCTAAAACATAAGCCTCGTGGAACAATTGATAGGTATAAGGCGAGGTTTGTTGCCAAAGGTTAAGCTCAAGAGAAAGGCATAGATTTTGATGAAACTTCTACTCTCGTGTGTTGAATGACCACTCTTCATAGCACTTGTACACTTGCACCTCATCATGGTTGGAATGTAAATTAAATGGACATAAAAGTGCATTTCTAAATGATGATTTACATGAAAAAATTTATGTATTTCATCCTGATTGTTTGTGAAAAAAGGGCATGAAGACAAGCATGCATGTTGAAAAAGGCATTGTATGGATTGAAGCAAGCACAATGTGCTTATTATGAAAATATACATTCCTACTTTCTAGCACATGGATTTGAGAACAATCCAACTAAGAGTTGCATAACTTGTCCTCATATTGAATGAGCACGTATAAGTATTGCCCAAATGAAAGGCATTTCTAGGTGGTTAAGCACATCTTTCGTTATTTAAGTGGTACCCAACTTCTTGGATTTTTTTATCCCAAGGGGGGATCACTACTATTAGATTTAATGTTTTTTTTTACTTAGATTTGGCTGGTTGCTATAACATTTTTGTGCCCACCATTGGTTTTTGCTTCATGCTTGGTTGCCTATGCATATCTTGGTTGATCAAGAAGCAACCTATTGTGGCCACTTCTAGTTGTGAGGTTGAATATAAGAAAGATTTCATAGTGATTGTTGAGTGTGCATGTCTCTGATGCCTTTTGGCTGATTTGGGACTTGGTCAATCTTTTGCCACCATCAACTTTACTATGAATAAGAGCACATTGGCAGTTGTGAGGAGCCCTATGTTCCATGCTCACACAAAGCACATTGAGGTGCACTATCATTATGTCAGGGAGAGACTCTTTATTGAGAGATCTATTTGCTTATTTTCCCACACAAGATAGTGTTGCACACCTTTCACAAAGGCTTTATCCAGGGAGAGGTTTGAACATTTTCACAAAGATTTGGTCTTACTTACTTTCATGGATTTATTTCTTCCCACATTGTCTGTCACTTCCTTATACATGAGTGCCAAATCCTTGTTCATCGCATCACTCCCAAGGGGGATTTGCTGATATATTTTGGTAGTGATGTGTGTGAACAGGCTTAGAAACACCTATGAACTTTTTCCCCTCTTTAGGAGATTTTTTTTTGTGGTTTTATATATGCATATAACCCTAATGGGTCACTTATCTTTGTACATTCACTTGGTAATACATTTGATATTGCGATGTTCTCCAAGTTTCTCCTCCTTCCATGTGTTGTTCATGTGCTTCCATAGACCTTGAAATCCAACATATTTCAACCACCATTGCTTAGTAGGAAGATGCGTCACATTATCTTCTCTTATTTCTTAATTCTAATTGTTGTATTACTTTAAAGTATGATGCAAGAGTGTATGACCTAATATTTCTTCCACATGCGTGTGCAAACTACCTCTTATCATGTGGTCATAGTACTTTTTATAGTGGTGACGCATGCTGAGTTGTTTGAGATTGAAGCTTGCACTTGGCTAGCCAATTGACTTGCCACCACCTATCCTTATATAATGCATGGAGCGTGGGTTTCTATAGGCCTAGGATATTTTCATTGAGCTTCTTCTAGAGAAATTGTTTGAGCTCTGCTTGATGAAATGATTGTCAAGGCATGCATCACATGTAAAGGCTTCTTGCTGCTTAGGATTCCTGAATACCACTCCATAGTTTGGCACTCTTATGGAGCGTGGGTTTCTATAGGCCTAGGATATTTTCATTGAGCTTCTTCTAGAGAAATTGTTTGAGCTCTGCTTGATGAAATGATTGTTAAGGCATGCATCACATGTAAAGGCTTCTTGCTGCTTAGGATTCCTGAATACCACTCCATAGTTTGGCACTCTTATGACATGAGAAAAGAGATGGTCAATGTCCTTTTGTGCCTTGAACCACTGAGGGTCATTACATATTTTTTTATTTTTGACATTATTCCATATCTCTTCATGGAGAATTCAACACATGAGGACCACTTTCTCTCTTTCCATCAATAGGTGCCATATCTCTTTGAGTTTAAAATCCAATCCCATCTAATTTATGAACAATGCGTACACCACCTGAATTAGCTAATGCTAGAATATTGAGAATACCCAACCCCGGAGCATAAATTTCACTCTTGAAATTGGGAACACCTCTCCTATTATGGTCCCCCACTAGGGAATTTTCTTGTGTGCTCTTTCCATCTTTCCCATTTCTTCACCATTTGTTCTTCAATAGGTAAGAAAATCTATGATAGAGGAAATACAAAATATAGCTCTCTCATTCATATCCAATCATGTACTCTTCAAGTTATGGTTTTTATCTTCAAGCTTGGCGAGGGTCCAATCACATTGTTGATTCATCAAAACCTCAAAACCAATAGGGATGCCTACAAATCTAGATATTTGACCCATAGGAATCTCCCTACACTCTTGTTGTTGGGTGAATTCCAAAGAGGGTGCGAAATTTACTTGAATGCCATCTTGCTATGGTTCATTTTAGATCTAGAGGTGATGCAAAAGGTTTATAAATAATTATAGAATATTTTGGGCACTAAATCACATTACAAATAAAAGCTTTAGTATCATCGATGAACATATTGAGCACCACTTGTTCCTACACTTGAGGAATAGAAACGTCCTTGTTGTGCCTCGATTGGACATGATAATCCACCACGCAACTAAGGCCATTCAGAATAGCAAAAAATAAGAGAGGAATAAAAAAGAAACCTTCCTTGGTGAAACTTTTAAGTTATAAGGAAAAGGAGATATTACCTTTAACATTAAAATGAGTTGAGAAATTTCCCCATGAGGTAGAAACCATTTTCATAAATTTAGAGTAAAGGTGCAAATTCTTGAGGAATTGAAGAATGAAATCCCACTCTAATTTGCCATAGGCTTGATCCAAGTCAATCTCTATAAAGATAAGGTCCTTTATTGATTCTTTGGCACATTCAATGTTACCGTTAGTGTCCATGTGAAAGGCCAAATGGCCACCGGAAACTTCTTTGTATATGTTCTTTAATAAAACATATAGTGGCCTGGTGAGTCAAAGACTGTAAGTTTGATCGCATTTGTAACACCTAAGACATTTGTCTTCATACTCCCTATGTACTGTGTTTCTTTTGCGTGTTGTGAAGCCCCTGTGTGGAGTACCATGTGCAGCCCTAGGAGCTTGGTTTTCTACTCCGAGGATATTGTCTTGGAGCCCTCAAGAAGGAGAGCACACTGTGTTGCATCGCCATCGAAAAGCTTCATTGGTATCAGAGCACTTTGATGCAAAAGCTTTGTTCCTTTTGTACGAGCGAAGGGAGCACCCCCCCTAGCTTTCTCCAAGGCTTACGACTAAGGCAACGACCAAGGCATAGACCTTGGCATACTTTGTCATCTGAGTCACCAAAGTCACCGTTGGTGTCATTGGCTACACATGAGGGAGGACCTCAACGATCAGGGAAGATAGAAATTCCCGATACTTCCCGGGAGGTCACCCATCCCAATATTGTTCCCCTTGGAGCTCGCTTAACCGTGGCAATCTCTTGCCATTAAGCTACACACTTGTGGTGTCTGAAGAAGGGGAAAGACTAAGGTTAACATTACCTTGAACATGGTTTGGTCCCTCAAAGATTCATTCTTTGCTTTCAAAGCTTATTTTTTGAAGCATTTTTGGGGTGTCATTTGGAACCATTTTGGAGTACTTTGCACATAATTCTCTTCACACAAGTCTAATAATATCAAGAAGAGTGTTTTTGTACTTCTCTGACAATAAATATCAACTTTGGGGTTGTGTTTAAAACCATAAATATTTTGCCTATTTACATTACAACTACCTACGAATGATTAGGGACAAGGGATCTGTATCTGGGGAAAGTTAAAAACTGAAATTTATGAAATAAATCTAGAACATCACCAATTCAATCGATTAGGCTCATTGGAAAATTTTGGATGGCCTAATTGCTTGAATCAGACATGTATCAAAATCATTACAAATAGAGTTGAATTTTTATGTATCTGATGTCAACCAAAAGTGGCAAAACGATATGATCCATATTATGAAAATGTTAAGTTTTGAGCTTGTAATCTTTTCCCTATGAGAGACCTGAGCTATCCAACACAACAAAGCCTCACATGAAGAAGACATTAGTTCGATTAAAATATATATTCGTGCTTTGTATCTTCTCTTCAAACACCAATAGATGCCCGGGAAGCGGTGCCCATCCATGCATCACACATCATTACTCCACCTCTTCTCCCTTCGTTATCTATTGAGAGTGCCCAAATTTCTATATTCTTGAGCTCACCACATGATTCAGTACTTAGATATTCCTTATTTCTTGTATACTCTTATGTCATGGAATAGAGAACTGACGAGGGAGTGCTAGAGAATGCATGATGTGTAAGGAAACAAAGGGAAAGAAGAAAGATGTAAGAGGATCTAAGATCTTCTAGCCCCCATCATGAGAAATGAAGGAAGAAATTGGGAAGAAGATGAGAAAGGGAATTTCTTCCCTTGTTTTGGAAGAGACTATGGTTGAAGAGAAGTGTGGGAGGATTGCACTAGAAGAAAGAAATCATGCCATGGATGTGTAAGCTATGGATATGAAGAAGGTTGAAGCAAAAAGCTCCAAGAGAAGAAGAAAAGACATGATTTTACACATCTCAAAAAAAGTAAAAATCATGCAAGAGAGCAATTTTGAATCCTCTTAAAAGGTATCATATTTTGATCTAAGTTTGTTGTTTTTGACTCATATGTGTCCTTTTGAGATTTTTCTACACGTGTATAGACTCAAAGTTGAGCATCTTTCACCAAGTTTTCTTTGGAGAGCATCCAAAGTGGCCACACTCATGATCACCTAGTAGCTGGTCAACTTCCAATGCATCTTGCTATTTAGTCAAGTTTCAGTTTTGATATTTCTCCAATAATATAAAGATCACTAGAAATGGATGAGATTTGGTGGGTCTTAGAAAAGAATTTGTTTTTAGAAGTCACCTCTTTTTGGTATTATTTCACTTACACTTGGCGAGGAAGAAGTGTATGGATGCTTTCCAAGGCCTTGAAGCTCTTGGGAAGCAAAAATTAGATTTTAGCATACAATTTTTTAATTGCACAAGTTGTAAGCACACATTATTCTCGTATTGGGTTCACCCAAATGGGAACCATATTCATGGTATTTTGTAAATTGAGGAGGTCAGTAATGTGTACTCAAACCATTTGTTTGTATTTTGACAAGGAGATGAATGATGCCTATTTTGAAGCTAGATTGGGTGTAGTTATTTGGGAGAGGGATTGAGTGCATTAGACGGGATGGACATGGCTAGGTGCACATGCACAGTTTTATTGGATTTTTTGAGGCCTACAAAAGCACGCAAAAAACACAAGGAAGAAGAAGAAGCTTTGAGCACAATACACAATGGTAAATGTATTACCAAATGAATGTACAAGGATCAGTGACATGTTAGGGTTACAGGTGTATATACACGCTAGGGGGAAAAAACTTCCTAAAGAGGGGAAAAAGTGCCCCGATGGTCCTAGTGTGTTCACACACATCACTACCAAAATAAATCAATAAATCTCCCCTCAAAGTGATGCCATGAACAACCAGCTAGCACTTATGTATAAGGAAGTGCCAAGCTATTTGGAGTCAATCCACAAAAGGAAGTAAGCCCAAAGTTTTGCGAAAACATTCAAATTTCTCCCTAGGTAGAGCTTTTGTGCAAAAGCTTGCAATGTTCTCCTGTGTGGGCACATATGCAAAACTAATTTCTTGAGTAGAGAACCTCTCCCTAACATAATGATAGTGCACCTCAATGTGCTTAGTGCGAGCATGGAACATAGGGTTCATTGTAGCTGCTAATGCACTCTAACTGTCAGTGAAGATGGTGGTGGCAAAAGACTGACCAACACCCAAATCATCCATAAGGCATTTGAGCCACACACACTCAACACTCACTATGAAAGCTTCCCTATACTCAACCTCACAACTAGAAGTGGCCACAGTAGGCTACTTCTTGCTCAACCAAGATATGCATGAGCTACCAAGTATGAAACAAAAACCACTCGTGGGCACATGAGTGTCATAGCAACCATCCCACATAGAGTTAGAAAAAGCATGTAAAGTGCTTGACACCTAGGCAATCCATAAACTTGCTCATCTGTGAGATAGAAAACTAAATGTCAGGCTACGTTATGCATAAGTAAACCAAGCATCCAATAACATGTTGATAGAGAACAACATTAAATGCATCTCTAGCATCATGAAGACTCAAATGATAAAACTATCTCTATAGGAGTGGTAATAGGTTTGCAATCTTCAAGGCCAAAATGCTGCAATAATGTGTCAATATATTTTGTTTGACAAAGAGTTATTCCTCCATCAACTTGCATAAACAAAATGCCCAAATAATGATGTAAATGCCCTAAATCTCACATCTCAAAAGAGGCATGCAAATCAGCCTTAAAATCAGCAATATGCCTCTCATTAGGACCAGTGATCAACATGTCATCAATGTACACAACAATGATCAGAAGTACATCATCAACATGCTTAACATATAAGGTGCTCTCAGTTGGACTGTCCTCGAAAGCATGTGCAATCAAGTAGGCATGTATCTTTTCATACCAAACACATGGTGCTTGCTTCAAACCATATAATGCCTTTTTCAACTTGCACACTTTGTTTTCATATCCTTTCTACACAAAACCATGGGCTTGGAAAACATACACTTCTTCATGTAAGTCACCATTCAAAAATGCAGTTTTGATGTCCATTAATGTACATCCCAACCATGATGGGCTCCAAGAGCACAGATGCTATGAACAGTAGTCATTTGGCAAGTGAGAGCAAAGGCCTCATCAAAATCAATGCCTCTTTCTTGAGCATAACATTTTGCAAAAAGTCTAGCCTTATACTTGTCAATTGTTCCATCAGGCTTACGCTTCATCTTCTACAATCACTTAGTGCCAATGGCCTTATTGCAAGGAGGCAAATCACATAAAGACTAGGTATCATTCTTCATAATAGCATCATATTTAGCCATCCAATTTTTTGAATTTTGTGCTTCATTAAAAAAAAGGCTCATTATCCTTACAAACACTAGAGGCAGCCATAGCATAGCAATCTGATGCAAAGGAAGCACTATGAGAGTCTGAATGAGTATGATATGATAGAGGTGCATCTAATTTGCTATCTTGCAAATTCTACAGCAGTCATTTAGGCATAGTCTTTGCTAATTCTCTCATCAACAAGTGCACCATATAAATCTACATCAGAAATGGATTGATCTGCATCATTACGTGAAACCTATAAAGGTTGAGAAATTTCCTCATTCAGACTAGCACTTGATTGTCCACCTGTAAAAAGAGGAAGCAAAGTTTCATACACATCTCTACAGCTAACAGAAGTCTCCTTGGTACATGAAAGTAATGGTTGAATTTCATCTACCACAAAACCAACATCATATCTAACCAAAATGCATTTAGTCTATGTATGATACACATAATAGCCTTTGCTTTCCGAATTGTACCCAACAAAAATACATTTCATTGTTTTATCATCCAATTTCTTGTGTTGTTGTTCAATCACTAATGGATATGTGAGAAAACCAAAAACATGCAAATGAGAAAAAAATTGTTTATGACCATGCCCAGCCTCATATGGAGTGATTTTCAATACTACTTTAGTGGGACACCTATTAAGTACATATGCTACACACATAACATCCTCAAGCTAGAAACCCTATAGTAAAGCTTGACTTTTGACCATACACCTTGCCATCTCCATGAGAGACGTGTTTTTTCTTTCAACAACTCCATTCTTGAGATGTATACGGCACTATACACACACGTTTTATCCCATGTTTAAATAGAAATGCATTAAAATTAGAAGACATGTATTCCCCCCCCACAATGACAATGGAGGAGCCCTTTTTACATGCTTACTAATTTCCAATCAAAACCAAAAACTGTTTGGAGAACATAAACACTTTGGACTTTGTTTTCAGTGGACACACGCATGCATACCTAGAAAAATCATCAATAAAAGTCACACAAGTAAAGGTAGTTCCCAAAAGAGGGTGTCTGCATAGGACCAGAGACATCACTGTGAACAAGGTGCAATTTTTGAGTAGCCAAACTAAACAATATTTTGGGAACGAGGAATGTTGCATTTTGCCCAAAATACAACCTTCACAAACATGTTTACTAGGTGCCTCAAGTTTGGGCAAAGAGGACACCATTTCATATTTCTACAGGTGTAGCAAACTACAACAAATTAAATGACCAAAGCATGCATGTCAAAGCTTTGCATCTGAGATAGCCTGAGAATAATGTATTGCACATACTAAATCATTCATAGATTTTTCATATTTTATGAGCTTATACAACCCATGACATAAAATGCCAAAAGCAATAATAACATCATCATTAGATAGATCATGAATTGTACATCTCTCAACAACAAATTTCACAACCAAGCCAATTTTAGCTAATGCTAAAACTGAGAACAGATTTTTCTTGATCCTTAGCACAAACAAAGCAGCTGTTGGAATTTGGGACCCCAGGATCGTTCCTATACTAAAACCTTTTGAGCATACACACTTAATTAATTTAAGATGATAAGTGAGAGATAGAAAGAAAGAGATCTTGAGACAAGGATAGAGAACGTAAGTTGGATGCTTACTCACTAAACAATAGACGTCCAAATTACAACATGGGAGTACCACTCAACCATATAAAGTGGTGCACTCACTAATGGAAGAATATCCAAGAAGATGATGATACAAAATTTAGATTATGTTGAAATAATCTAAGTGTGTGTGAAGTGAACGAGCAACAAAGCTAACCTTATTCTCACAAAATAGTGTAACAAAATTGTTAATCAACCAACCCTAATTTTGAGATTGGGGTAGAGAAACCCTAAAAACAAAATATAAGGTTAACTCACAAAAGATAGTTACCACCACCTTGTAGAAGACTTCTTGCTCTAAGAGAGTAGTCTCTCCTTCACCAAATCTTCACCTCCAAAGCTTCAGAATCTTCAAACTCTAGCTTGAGATCTTTGAGTGATGATTGAAGAATGAGCTTGGCCTTCAATTTATAGCTTATGAGCCCCAAGCCAAAAGCTAATTTGAAAAGCAATAACACAAAGCTCATCGCCATCGATAAAACAAAAGCCATCGGAATCGCGAAAATGTTGTCCATGCTTTTAAAAAAAAATCCAAAAGAAACTTTATTTTGCACGTTGTCACTGGTCATGGGGATTGAACTCGGGTCGATTGCTACCTTGAATTCTTGTCAATTGATCTAGACCAAGATGGCCACGCTCCATGTCTTGAGGACCTTTAAGACAACAATTGTTATAGCAAACTTTGGACACGCCCGCTTGAGTTCCTTTGAGAGGATATAAAGTTCATATTTTATAGCTATTGTTGGACCATGTGATATTGACTCCATCAATCCCTCCTTCAATGTCATATTGGTACAAGCTTTAGTAACCTGCAAATCTTCTCATTATGCTTTGGTAAATATATATGCAACATTCTCACTAGAAGGAACATAAACAAGCTCAATGTGCTTTTAGCTATCTGCTCTCGAATATAGTGGTAGTGTATTTATATGCTTTGTCCTTGTATGATGCACTGTCAGATTCTGCATGAACCTTGATACTTGAGAAACTGCAAACTGTATATCAGGATGTGTATTACAAAGATATATCAAGCAGCCAACTGCTTGACTATATAAAGTAGCATCAAATGGCTCTGCATCTGCTACCATTTGTAAGGACATGTTCTGATCCATAGGTGTTTGCATAGGTTTAGAATCACTCATCTGAAACCTCTCCAAAAGTTTCTCAATGTACTTCTGTTGTGTCATATAGATACACTCATCTTGAAACAGAAACTGAATCCCAAGATAATAATGCAAAATGCCTAAATCATTCACATCAAATGTTTGCTTCAATTGTTCTTTGGACATTTGCAAATCTTCATCTCTGGGATCTCTGACTATAATATCATCCACATAAATGATCTGGTTTAGCTTTAACATAAAGAGTTGGAGCCGCATCTGAGTTATGGAAACCAATGGATAAAAGATATGTATGTATCTTTTCATACCATGCTCTAGGTGCCTGTTTTAAACCATACAAAGCTTTTATAAGCTTACACACTAAGTGTTCTTTACCTGTCTCTTCAAAACCTTTTGGCTGCGGAATATATACATCCTCATGTAAATCACCATTTAGAAAAGTAGTCTTAATGTCAAGTTTATATATATGCCAACCAAAATGTGCTGCTAGAGCAAGTATTGACCTAATAACAGTCATCCTAGATGTAGGAGCAAATGTCTCATCATAATCAATACCTTTTTCTTGTGCATATCCTTTGACAACCAATCTTGCTTTGTACATGTCAATAGTACCATCTGCTTTCCTTTTGATTTTGAAGATCTATTTTACACCTATAGCCTTCTTTCCCTTTGGTAACTCACATAGCTACCAAGTTTGATTCTTATGAATACAATCAATCTCTTCTTGCATAGCTTTTCTCCAAATAGGAATGTTAAGTGCATCTGTAACACATGCAGGTTCATCTTCAACAGTCGTAAGTGCCAAAATATCATGAATCTCAAAGTCTTCAGCAAAACTTACATGATCTTTTTATTGTTGATGTCTAGTCTGACTTCTTGTTCTTACATGATCTTGTTGTTGTTGTCTAGTCTGACTCCTTGTTCTTCCTGTAAAAGTCTTTATACCACTATCTTTCCAAGTCTGTTATAACCAAGTAGATGTATCCTTAAATAGTGGTGAAACTCTTTCTAAACTTTAGGCTTCAACAGGTTCTGGAACTTGTCCTTCCGAGGTACTAGGACTTTCTGGAATTTTAACTTCTTCCATTTCTAGAACCAAAATCTCATGTGGAAGTGACTCTGTAGAAGGTTGTGAAATTCCTCTTTCTTCAACTTTTTCTTGAATCCTAGGAATTTTAACTCCCTCCTGATATGGCTAAACATGTACATTCAGAATCTTTCTAAAAAATCCATAGTCATTTTCACTAATGAACTCTGGAATTTCTACTTCTTTATCATAAACCTTATTTTCAGCAATATAAGCATTACATGAAAGAATAACTTCACCTATCTCTAGAACATAAAACCTGTATCCTTTACTCTCAATAGGATATCCAATAAAAACATCTTTCTTTTCCTTTACATCTAGTTTGCCTCGGTCCTTTTTCTCAATATATACATAAGAAAGTGATCCAAACACTCTGAAGTAACTCACATTAGGTTTTCTACCATAATAAGCTTCATACGGTGTGATTACCTTTAAAGCTTTTGTAGATGACCTGTTTAAAATGTGGTTAGTTGTATGTACTTCATCAAACCAGAATTTCGGTGAAATATTTTTGGAATCCATCATGCTCTGCATCATTTCAACAAGTACATTTTGTTGAGGAGTATAAGCAATTTTAAGGTGTCGAGTAATACCTTTCTCATCAAGAAATGTATGAAACTCTTTTGACAAGTATTCTCCACCTCTATCACTTCTGAGAATGTGGATAGCTACAAACTTCTTGAACCATAGC
The DNA here is from genome assembly GCA_020310875.1 of Ceratopteris richardii. Lineage (NCBI taxonomy): Eukaryota > Viridiplantae > Streptophyta > Polypodiopsida > Polypodiales > Pteridaceae > Ceratopteris > Ceratopteris richardii. Next base: position 111,522,059 of record CM035428.1, read on the forward strand.
TACAAACTTCTTTCAACCATAGCTACAAACTTCTTGAACATAGCTACAAACTTTCATTTTCAACCATAGCTACAAACTTCTTGAACATAAGAAAGACTTCTAACTTCAACTTAAGACCATAGATCCATGAGTATCTCGTAAAATCATCAATGAATAGAACAAAATACCTGAAGCCTTGAATAGAGTCTGCTCTCATAGTTCCATTCACGTCTAAATGAATAATCTGCAATTTCCTGGTAGCTGTAATATGACCATGTTTCTTGAAAGGTAGTTTATGCATCTTACCTTCAAGACATCCTTCACATATATCTCAATTATAAGGTAGCTTGAATGAGGTTAAACTCTCAACCATACCTCTCTCTTTGATACTCTTGAGAGCTCCAAAACTAATATGTCCAAATCTTTCATGCCATAGCTTCATATCTTCCACCGGTGATGAAGATTTGACTACATGTGCCTGATTGATTTTTGACAAAACAAAAATCCCTCCTCTATGCTCACCTTGTAAAATACACTTGTCTTCTTTGTGTGATAAGTTCTTACAAAGATCTCTCTCAAATACAACTTTAAAACCATCACCTAAAAATGCAGATATAGATAGCAGATTCTTCTTCATTTCAGGTACATAAAGAACATCTGAAATCTGAAAATTACCACTTTCTCTTGACTTTAGGGTTACTATACCTATTCCTACAACATCCAAATCATTGCCATTTGCAATAGTAACTCTTCTACCTGAAGAATAGGAAAGAGAAAAAAATACATCTCTGCAACCTGTCATATGCTGTGTAGCACCTGAGTCAAATATCCAAGGATTTGTTGAAAGAACTTGTAAAGCTGCCTGATCAAAAGCTACTTCCTCAATGGTGATACATGCATAAGAATCACCTTGAGATTTCCCTTTGTTATAATCTTCTGCAACATTACCTCATGCCTTTTTCTTTTGTGTTGCAATCCTTTTATAACATGCTAACTTAAAATGTCCAGCTTTCTTGCTGTAATAACAAATTACTTCCTTCTTCTTAGAAGATTTCTTTTTAGATGAAGTAGATATTGAATCTAAAGTAGAAGGTGAAAGGGACCTACTTTCCTTTATGGATTTTTTTTTCCTTCTTCTCCTTCTTCTTCTTTTTACCCTTTGTAACTAAGTGTGTATGTCAATTATGCTGTGATACCAAGAGTTGGAATTTGGGGCCCCAGGAACATTCCAATACTAAAACCTTTTGAGCATACACACTTAATTAATTTAAGATGATAAGTGAGAGATAGAAAGAAAGAGATCTTGAGACAAGGATAGAGAACCTAAGCTGGATGCTTACTCACTAAACAATAGATGTCCAAATTACAACATGGGAGTACCACTCAACCATATAAAGTGGTGCACTCACTAATGGAAGAATATCCAAGAAGATGATGATACAAAATTTAGATTATGTTGAAATAATCTAAGTGTGTGTGAAGTGAATGAGCAACAAAGCTAACCTTATTCTCACAAAATAGTGTAACAAAATTGTAAATCAACCAACCCTAATTTTGAGATTAGGGTAGAGAAACCCTAAAAACAAAATATAAGGTTAACTCACAAAAGATAGTTACCACCACCTTGTAGAAGACTTCTTCCTCCAAGAGAGTAGCCTCTCCTTCACCAAATCTTCACCTCCAAAGCTTCAGAATCTTCAAACTCTAGTTTGAGATCTTTGAGTGATGATTGAACAATGAGCTTGGCCTTCAATTTATAGCTTATGAGCCCCAAGCCAAAAGCTAATTTGAAAAGCAATAACACAAAACACATCACCATCGATAAAACAAAAGCTATCGGAATCGCGAAAACATTGTCCATGCTTTTCGAAAAAGATTTCCAAAAAAAAATTATTTCACACGTTGTCGTTGGTCATGGGGATTGAACTCGAGTCGATTGCCAGTTTGAATTCTTGTCAATTGATCTAGATCAAGACGGCCATGCTCCACGTCTTGAGGAGCTTTAAGACAACATTTGTTATAGCAAACTTTGAACACGCCCGCTTGAGTTCCTTTGAGGGGATATAAAGTTCATATTTTTTAGCTATTGTTGGACCATATGATATTGACTCCAACAGCAGCTGACAATTGTAAAAGAACTAACATCAACATTAGTCAGAATGATCTTATCAACTCCCATTACAAGATAAGAGGAGTTGTTAGTGCATGTGATAGTATTCCTTGTAGGGGTAGGTTCAAGTGAAGTGAAGAAATTGTGCTCCGAGGTAATATGTTTGGTTGCCCCACTATCAAAGTACCAAACATCTGAGTCTACTACAAACATACACTGTTCATGAGAAGATGGGTCATAACTACAGACAGTAGTAAACACCCATTCTTCATTTTACACAAGATTAGCAGACTCTATTTTAGGTGTAGAGGCCTTTGCAACAACCATTTTGACCTCTTTTTTATTTGCCTCTTTTGCAGCCAATTTTGGACAACTCTTTATGACATGATCATTTCCTTTACAATTTTTGCAAAACAATTTTTTCTTTTCTATTTTCTTCTCATCTTTATCTTCCTTTTTTGACTGTCCAGAATTAGCAAATTTCTACTTGCTAGTAGATAAGCTCCATTTACCATTGTCCTTTTGAATAGCTAAGAATGCTTGATGTACAACATGCATAATGGATTTGTTCTACTTAGACTGGTCTTCCTGCAACAAAACAAAGACGAACTCCTCAAACATACATTTGGATTCCCTTTCATCATCAAATGAAGAGTAGAAGCAAAACTCTGATATGAATCTCAAAGACCATTCAGAAGATTCTGCACAAGTGAACTTTCCAGCAAGAATTCATCAATAAAAATCAACTACTCCAAATCTTTGATCTTTGTCAAAAAATTGTTCATAAAATCTCCTTCATTCATATGCTCACTCTTCAATTGTTTTCAAAGGTAAGAAACACGGGCCTCATTTCTTGCCTGGTACAAAGTGGTAAGTGTATCCGAGCATCCTTTGTTGTTTTGCAAGAGTGAATGTGAGGGATAATGGCACGTTTGAGAGACAAATCTATCAATGCATGTGCCAGAGCATCTTTGTCATCCCAACAAATTTGCTCTACAATAGGTTTAGGAGGAACTACAACACAAACTAGAATTTGAAGATCGTCCTCTTCAATGACATCTGCATCACCTTTAATAACTGCATTTGCAAGTGTAGTAGGTAGTTTTTCAACACCTTGCACAATATTCCACAATCGTTCTGCAACCAATACATGGGCCATCGTATATGCCCATAACAGGTAATTAGTACCATCCAATCTATCCTCAATAACCAACATACGGAATACATCATTTCTTTTATCCATGGCCACTCACTAAAATACCCTAATGCAAAAAGAAATGATTGCATCTCAAAAATTTCAATAGCAAAAATCAATTGTTATTTCATATTTTTTACCTTTGTTTAAAAATTGTATGTTGAATCTCCTTCATTTATATGCTCAGTATCCAATTGTGTTTAGGGATACGCACCATGAGACTGATTTCTTGCTTGGTATAATGTTGTAAGAGTATCCTAAGCATCTTTTGTTGTCTTGCAAGAGTGAATGTGAGGGATACTAGCATTTTTGAAAGACAAAGCTATGAATGCATGTGCCTTTGCTTTGTTTCCATCCAATGAAGTTTCTCTATAGTTAGTGCAGTAGGAAGCACAACACAAAACGAAATTGAATACCATCATCTTCAACACCATCTGCATCACCTTCAATCACTATATTTGCAAGTGTAGTAGCACATTTTTCAACACCCTGCACAATATTCCACAACCCTTTTGCTACCAATATAGGATGCAACATCTATGTCTACAATGGGTAATTAGTACCATCCGACTTATCCTCAGCAACCAACATATGGAATACATCATTGCTTTCATCCATTGCGAGTTACTAAATATCTTGATAAAAAAAGTTAATTGTATTTCAAAAAGTTGAACCAGAATACCCAAACAAGCTCTATTAGACTTGCAGCAGACTTCGAATGCTTGTAATCATGAATAGAATCTTGCACATGTGTTTGGCACAAAACAATGTAATTGCCTATGCAGTCGCTATAATAGTGCATTTCGAGATTGTGATCGGAGGGATGTTGACAATGCCCTAGAGAAAGCAATGACCTTCTTTGATACCAATTGTTGGAGTTCAAGGTCAGCAGAAGCACATGAACAACACAATGATGAAGAAGATAGTTGGTGAACAACACAGTGTTGAACGTATTACCAAGTGAATGTACAAAGATAAGTCACACATTAGGGTTATATGCTTATATTCAAGCCAAAGGAAAAAACCTCTTAAATAGGGAAATAGTGCCTTGATCATCCTAAGTGTGTTCAAAAACATCACTACTAAAATATATCAACAAAATATAACATGATTTTAGACACGTGGGGAACAACTTGTACCCTTACACAATCAATGGAAATACAAATGAGATTACATGATGTGTTTTATACAAGTGAATTCACCATTTTTCTAGATCTCATTACCATAGCTCCGATGTGCAGGTAACAAATGTATCATCTCAAACTCATACGTTAATAGCTCAAGGTACATGAATGCAAGAAATGGAAAACTCATTGTAGAAGTTCATCGAACCATCCATATATCACCAAACCACCAAACAATAGGCATGCCTTGCTATTTTATATGCAAGATACCTTTAAGTTTTGGAGAAGTTACCTTGTAAGATGTAAACATTGAGCTTGCCTCATGTTGCTGAAACTTTTTGATATGCTGCAAACCGTAAATTAATAAGATGGCTTTCATTTAAGAAATCCCCCACACCATAAATTAAGGAGATGGCTTTCATTTTTAGAATCCGACCTTTAATTTCTAACTTTAATGAAACTCACAAGTGCAATATGATCTAGCTTATTTTGATCAATTTAAATATCTTGCAAGTCACTGAGCTTTTAAAAAGGCTTTTCATATATATATATATATATATATATATATATATATATATATATATATATATATATATATATATATATATATATATATATATATATATATATATATATATATATATATATATATATATATATATATATATATATATATATATATCACAAGGAAGGAGAAGAAGCTTGGAGCACAACACACAATACTGAATGTATTACTAGAGAATGTACAAAGATAAGTAGCCCATTAAGGCAATAGGCGTATATACAGGGGGGGGACCTCCTAAAGAGGGAAAAAAGTGCCCCGGCGGTCCTAGAGTGTTCACACACATCACTACCTAAATATCGCAACAAATCCCTCCTGGGAGTGATGCAGTGAACAAGTAGCTGGCACTCATGTATAAGGAAGTATTAAGCTATGTGGAAATCACTCCACAAAAGGAAGTAAGCCCAAAGCTTTGCGGAAAGCTTCAAACTTCTCCCTAGGCAAAGCCTTCGTGAAAAAGTCTGCAATGTTCTCTTGCGTGGGCACATATGCCAAGCTGATCTCCCCAGCAGAGAACCTCTCCCTGACATAATGATAATGCACCTCAATATGCTTAGTGCAAGCATGGAACACAAGGTTCCTCGCAACTGCCAATGCGCTCTGACTGTCAGTGAAGATGGTGGTGGCAGAAGACTGACCAACACCCAAATCATCCATAAGGCGTTTGAGCCACACACACTCAACAGGCGCTGTGAAAGCTGCCCTATACTCAGCCTCACAACTGGAAGTGGCCACAGTAGGCTGCTTCTTGCTCAACCAAGATATACATGAGCTACCAAGCATGAAGCAAAAGCCACTAGTGGACACACAAGTGTCATAGCAACCAGCCCAATCAGAGTCAGAAAAAGCATGCAAATCTGGCAGTAGTGATCCCCCCTTGGGATAAAATAACCCAAGTAGTCCAGTGCCACTCAAGTAGCAAAAGATACATTTAACCGCCTGCCAATGCTTGACTCGTGGGCAATGCATAAACCTGCTCATCTCCGATAGCAAACTGAATATCTGGCCGAGTAATGCATAAGTAAATCAAGCATCCAACGGCCTGCTGATAGAGAAAAGCATCAAATGCATCTCCAGCATCATGAAGACTCAATCGTAAACCTATCTCCATAGGAGTGGAAATAGGCTTACAGTCTTCAAGGCCAAAACGCTGCAATAATGTGTCAATATATTTCATTTGACACAAAGCCATTCCACCATCAACGTGCATAAACCGAATGCCTAAATAATGATGCAAATGCCCCAAATCAGACATCTCAAATGAGGCATGCGAGTCAGCCTTAAAATCAGCAATATGCCTCTCATGAGGACCAGTGAGCAACATGTCATCAACATAAACCACAATGATCAGAAGTACAACATTAGCACGCTTAAAATATAAGGTGCTTTCAGTTGGACTGTTCTCAAAACCATGTACAATCAGATAGGCATGTATCTTTTCATACCAAGCACGTGGTGCTTGCTTTAAACCATATAATGTCTTCTTTAACCTGCACATCTGATTCTCATGCCCTTTCTGCACAAAGCCATGGGGCTAAAAAACATACACTTCTTCATGCAAGTCACCATTCAGAAATGCTGTTTTAATGTCCAACTGATGTACATTCCAACCATGATGGGCTGCAAGTGCACAGATGCTCCGAACAGTAGTCATACAACATGTAGGTGCAAAGGTCTCATCAAAATCAATGTCTCTTTCCTGTGCATAGCCCTTTGCAACAAGCCTAGCCTTATACATGTCAACTGTACCATCAGGTTTACACTTCAGCTTGTATACCCACTTACTGCCAATGGCCTTCTTGCCAGGAGGCAAGTCACATAAAGACCAAGTACCATTCTTCATTATTGCATCATATTCAGATTGCATAGCAACTATCCAATTTTTTGAATGTTGTGCTTCATCAAACGAAACAGGCTCAGTCTCATCACAGAGACTAGATGCAGCCATAGCATAGCAATCTGATGCAAAAGAGGCACTATGAGAGCCTGATCGAGTACGATATGACAGAGATGCATCTAATTTTCTATCACGCAAGGTCCACCAGCCATTTTGGCATAGTTCTTGCCTGCTCAATATCAGATCTCTCATCAATAAGTGCATCATGTAAATCTACATCATAAATGGAATGATCTGCATCATCACATGAAACCTGCAAAGATTGAGATGTTGCCTCACTAGGACCAGCACTAGACTGTCCACCTGTAAAAAGAGGCAACAAAGTATCATACATGTCTTTGGAGCTAACAGATGTCTCCTTAGTACATGAAAGCAATGGATGAATAGCATCCTCCACAAAAACAACATCACGGCTAACCAGAATGCATTTAGTTTGTGGATGATATAGAAGATAGCCTTTACTTTCTGAATTGTACCCAACAAAAATACATTTTACTACTTTATCATCCAATTTTCTGCGATGTTGTTCGGGCACTAATGCATATGCCAAAAAACCAAAAACACGTAGATGAGCAACAAATGGCTTGCCATCATGCCAAGCCTCATATGGAGTGATAGAATGCAGCGCTTTAGTGGGATACCTGTTTAGTACATATGTTGCACACATGACAGCCTCAAGCCAGAAACTATGTGGTAAAGCCTGACTCTTGACCATACACCTCGCCATCTCCATGAGAGACCTATTCTTTCGTTCAACAACTCCATTCTGTTGAGGTGTATACGGCACTGTACACTGGTGTTTTATCCCACGTTCAGCCAGAAATGCATTAAAATTAGAAGATATATATTCCCCCCCTCCATCAGAACGGAGGGTGCCCATTTTACATGTTGACAAATTTTCAGCCAAAACCAAAAACTGTTTGAAGCACATGAACACTTCAGACTTTGCCTTCAATGGATATACCCATGCACGCCTGGAAAAATCATTGATGAAAGTCACGAAGTAAAGATAATTCACAAAAGAAGGTGTCTGCATAGGACCACAGACATCACTATGCACAAGCTGCAAGTTTTGAGTAGCCCGAACTGAACCATCCTTTGGAAAGGGTGAACACTGCATTTTGCCCAAAATACAGCCTTCACAAACATGTTTTCCAGGTGCCTCAAGTTTGGGCAAAGAGGACACCATTTCAGATTTCTGCACGCGTAGCAAACTAGCAAAATTCAGATGACCAAAGCGTGCATGCCAAAGCTTTGCATCTGACATAGCCTGAGAATCATTTACTGCACATGCCAAATCATTTACGGATCTTTCATAGTCTATGAGCTTATGCAGCCCACGACATAAAATGCTAGAAGCAATAATCACATCGCCATTTGACAGGTCATGAACTGTACACTTGTCATCAACAAATTTCACAACCAAGCCAATCTTGGCTAATGCAGAAACTGATAACGGGTTCTTCTTGATCCCTGGCACAAATAAAGCATCTGACAAAGTGAAAGAACTACCATCAGCAGTAGTCAAAATGATCTTCCCAACTCCCATAAGAGGATAAGAGGAGTTGTTGGCACATGTAACAGTACTCCTTGTAGGGGCAGGCTCGAGTGAAGAGAAGAAACTGTGCTGCGAGGTAATATGTTTGGTCGCCCCACTATCAAAATACCAAATATTTGAGTCTACTGTAGACATGCACTGCTCATGAGAAGATGGGTCAAAACTGCAAACAGTAGTAAGTGCCCATTCTTCTTCCTACACAAGATTAGCAGACTCTGTTTTTGGTGTAGAGGCTTCTGCAACAACCATTCCAGCCTCTTTCTTCTTTGCCTCTTTTGCATCCAGTTTTGGACACTTCTTTATGATATGATCATTCCCTTTACAGTACTTACAAAACAATTTCTTCTTTTCTGATTTTTTGTCATCTTTGTCTTGGTTCTTCGATGTGCAGCATTTGTGGATTTTTGCTTACAAGTAGAAGAGCTCCATTTTCCTTTGCCCTTCTGACTAGCCAGGAAAGCTTGATCTGCAACATGCATAATGGACCTGTTCTGCCTGGACTGATCTTCCTACAACAGAACAGAGACTAACTCCTCAAATGATAAGCCATTTGGATTGCCTTTCATCATCAAGCGAAGAGTAGAAGCAAAACTCTGATATGAATCAGGAAGACCATTCAGAACGGTCTGCACAAGTGAGCTATCAGGTATAACCTCATTAGCAGAAATCAAATATTCCTTCAAGTCTTTGATCTTCGTTAGGAAACTGTCCATAGAATCACCTTCATTCATGTGCTCACTCTCCAATTGTTTTCGGAGGTAAGCAACATGAGCCTCATTCCTAGCTTGGTACAATGTGGTAAGTGTATCCCAAGAATCCTTGGCTATTCTGCAAGAGCGTATGTGAGGAATAATGGCACGTTTGACAGACAAAGCTATCAATGCATGTGCCTGGGCATCTCTGCCATCCCAACGAATCTTCTCTACAGTAGGTGCAGCAAAAACCACAGTACAAACAGCAATATGCAGAATATCATCATCTTCGACACCTTCTGCATTAGCTTCAGTACTTGCAGTTGTAACAGTTGCAGGTGTGATAGGATGTTTTTTGACACCCTGCACAATGTTCCATAGTCCTTTTGCAACCAACACATGCCGCATCATATAAGCCCATAACGGGTAGTTGGTACCATCCAACTTATCCTCAACAGCCAACATACGGAATACATCACTGCTTTCAGCCATGGCCGGTGACTAAAATACCTTGATGCAAAAAATTGATTGTATCTCAAAAAGTTGAACAAAACTACCTAGACGAATTCCGCTAGACCTGTAGCAGACTTTGAGACGCTTATACGGGCGAACAGAAACTGGTATATACCTTTGGCACAAAAGGACAAAATAGCCTACACAAGCGCTACGATAGTGCATTCGGAGGCCGAAACGAGCTCATATCGTGATTTCGGCACCACACAGCAAAGCTGTTTTGATCTGGGAAACACGTTGAGTATGCTCACCAAAATTTGTGTGATTCTGAGACTGCAAATGGAGGAGTGTCGACGGCACCCTAGATGAAGTGATGACCTGCTCTGATACCAATTGTTGGAGATAGACGTATGCGGAAGCACGCAAACAGCACAAGGAAGGAGAAGAAGCTTCGAGCACAACACACAATACTGAATGTATTACTAGAGAATGTACAAAGATAAGTAGGCCATTAGGGTAATAGGCATGTATACAAGCCGGGGGAAAAAAACCTCCTAAAGAGGGAAAAAAGTGCCCCGGCGGTCCTAGAGTGTTCACCCACATCACTACCTAAATATATCAACACACACACACACACACACATATATATATATATATATATATATATATATATATATATATATATATATATATATATATATATATATATATATATATATATATATATATATATATATACTTTAGAGTTTATGAGATGATCAGATCATGACTCATCACAATTAAAATATATGTGTGCCAACTCATTTTACAATGGCAACAAGGAGCCCAAGGATTCAACTGATAATTGGATGAGTTGATAGAGGAAATTTATGAAATGATCACATCGTGACTCATCACAAATAAAACATATGTGTGCCAACTCATTTTACAATGACAACAAGGAGTCCAAGGATTCAATCGATTATTGGATGAGTTGATAGAGGCAATTTAGAATCTAGAGCCTATATATGTCATGAGAATCATAGACCTCATTCACCAAGCATGCAACCCTTGAACATTCTATTTGAGATTATAGAATCTAGGGTAGGAGTTGTTGCAGAAGAAGGATCAGAAGGAAAGTGATTGATAAAATTATTTTTAAGATATAGAGCTAGATTGAAAATCAAGCACTCAAGGTGTCTTGGCCATGGCCAATCATTTTGTTTGTAACCAGTATTTTAGATTAACTCCTTATACCCCAGAGGGAAGTGCTTTGGGGAAGGCACTCTGGATCTCTCTATCATGGTGTAGATGCAATCTTGAAATGTTGACTTCCTAGGTCAAGATTTCAAGGGTATGCCCGTATCATTTTGATCGTAATTAATTAATTGATTTTTTATCATGATAAAACCATCTTTGGTATGCCCTTCTCCTTTATATAGGTTATTGTTTTGTTCGTTGGGAGGGTACTCTCTTCATCAACTATCGTCTCCATTGTAGGTTGCAATGACATAATAGGGGGGGGGGGGGGGGTATCAAGCTTCTAGTGGCTCATGGACATGTGAGGTTCTCTCATACCCAAGCCCATGTCCCTTTTCTTTTCGAGAGTACAAGAAATTTGAAATGTCCATTGAGTGGGACTTGAACCCACGCACTCTGCCCCATGGCATTCAAGCCATGTCCTTTTGGGCTTTTTTGCCCTTCAAATAAGAACCTTTGACCCTCTTGTCTTGGGTTCCTTATTGAAAAAAGCATTGGGAAGGTTCTTGTGAATCAAATCCTCTTCGAATGAAGAATTTGAGCCAAGACCGATGTTCACTACTTTCAATAAACCTTTAATCAATTGAGCTTCCGCAAAAATATACGGAAGAAGTTATGCGTTGAATTAGATCTCCAATCCTCATGGATTTCGCCCCAATGAATTCCTTGTTTAGCCACTACAATCTCGTCAATGAACAAATAAGTGTTACTTTTATTTCACAAAGCATCAAATTTTGATATAAATTGAAAAGCTAAAAATAACGTAGAGCCTATCTTTTTTGAAAACAGCTTATTAATGTCGGGCATGGCTTAGCGGATGTGCTTTGTACTTCTAAGCAGATGGCCAAGGTTCAAGTCCTGACTGGGGTTGAATGCCTTAGCGTTCCCCAAGATGGGTGCCTCTACCTTAGCAGGTCCATCAAATATACAACTTCATCCTCTTTTTTTAGAAAGACAAAAAAAAAGTGATTAAAAACTGGAGAAATATATCAAATATATCCCATAAGCGATGGCGGTCCATCATGATGACAAAAAAATCATAAGACAATTTGCACGAACGAATCAAGGCCAAGATTTGACCTTCCAAATGTAGGGATGTCACCTTGGGTGTATTCTGTATATCGGTTTTTTCCCCAAGCCAAAGGGGGTTTTCATAGAGGTTGAAACCTTATTTATGGATGCGATTCTCTAAAATTCTTGATGTCATATGGAATTCTATACTCGGCATCATTATCTATATAATTATTTCTTCAAGATACTTTGAAAAGGTCCTAACTACCCTCTTAGAAAATGGGGAATTTGTAGCTATGACAAATATACCATACCTAGAAAAATGGCAAGAGAGGTGGAAGGCAGTTTTTAAGGAAGCCATATTCTCTTAAGAGTCTTCAATGTCTTGAGTATCTTGAATCCTCATAGGAGTTCATACTCTATATTCCATCCATGGAAAATGTTATCAAGATCTTGACTCAGGCTCATACAGAGGTTATGAATGTTGAAAACACATAGAGAAAATAGATACGCAAGGAAACGAGACAGAACACTGTACTGCATACAATCTCCCCCATGCACTTTGTTTCGACTGTCCACAGAGTGCATGTATTTATAGGATTTTTTTATTATGTCGAAATAGTGGTTACATGAGAGTGACTTCGAAAAGCATGCGTGAATGTAAAAGTTGATCTCTTTTTTAGAGAGCCTTTGCTTTTAATAACAGAAATTGCAATCTACAGTGACCCTTATTCTAACCACTACCTGACTAACTGTTTCTAAAAATAGAACCCTCTATGTAGGTTTATTTACAAACTATACAATTATAAATCAGATTATTGATGTCCATCCTTTCACACCTTTCACACCCTCACGAACCTTCAGTTGCTATATCAAAAACACCAAAACAAATTAATACATTAATAAATTAACACTCCAACAATTCTTTCTTCAACACATTCCATAATTCAAAACGTTCCCTTCAGTTGAAAAAGCAACTGACATCGATTGATAAAATAAAAATAAACATGGATGCCCAATCACATGTTTCATAACTGTACGAAAATAAGCATGTTCCATGTAAAAACACATGCATAGAAATGTTCATGGAGGAGTTACATTAATGTGTTTGTGTATGATATGCAAAAATTAAGTGGTCATAATGGGGCGTTAATTGTGTTTTATGTATCCAATAACATTCTTCAATAGAGTGATTTTTTTACTTAACTAAATATCAATGATATCGAGTACCTGTGCATGTAGTAGTGACACCATGATCAATTGTCTTCTCAAGAACTAAGATTTCATATTGTTCTTCGACTAGAGGGACATCAAGAAGTGGAGTGAGTGGTAAAGTTTCTTTAAATGGTTTAAGGAAACTAATATGAAAAGATTTATGTATATCCCAATGAGATGGTACATCTAGTCTAAATGAATTATCATTAATTTTCTGTATAATGCAAAACCGTCCATAATAGCATGATGCAAGTTTAATTTTAAAATGTTGTAAAATATTTTTCAGACGTCTTTTAATGATACACAACCATACAAGATCATTTTCCTTGAACTCCTTGGCTAGTCGTTTTGTATTGACATTACGTGTATAACGTTCTTGACTTTTCCTAATGTGCTCGTGAACATCGTGAAGTATAGAAATGTGACCTTGAGCAATAGAATCATCCATCAGAATGTCAGTTTGAGTGAGTGACATGGGAGTGGGAAGATTTTTACCATAAACAATTTCAAAAGGTGCACGACCAATAGTGGTGTGTGTGGTGTTATTGTAAGCAAATTGAAGCAATGGCAACTTTTCACCCAAATTAATGTGATTATCTGATGAATAACAACACAATAAATCAAGAATAGTACTATTTGTAGCCTCACTTTTTCCATTACTTTTGAGATGAAATGCATAGCTAAAATCTATTTTAGAACCAAAATGTTGAAATAAGGCAACCCAAAAATGATTACAAAATCTAACATCACGATCAGATAACATTACTTTACGAAATACATGATGTGGGAAAATGCATTTAATGAATAATTTTGCAGCATGAGGTGCAGACAAAGTTTTTCCAAGAGGAATGAAATATGCATATTTACTAAACCTATCAACTATTGTCCAAATCATATTGTTATGTGATGAAGTGATAGGAAGACATGTGATAAAATCCATAGAGATTTGTTCCTATGGTTTGTTCGGAATGGGAAGTGGCATCAATAATCCAAATGGTTTACCATGATGACATTTTACATGCTAACATACAATGCATTGAGAAACATAATGTGCAATATCTTTTTCCATGTGGGGCCAAAAGAATAAATCTTTGCAAACAAAAATGGTGCTCTATATGCCTCTATGACCCATCTAAGATGGTTCATTCATTTCTTTGATGACAAAATCTTTAAAATCTTAGGTTATGCATGATCTGGGTTGAAAATAAAGTAACCTATGATGAATGTATAATGTTCATCAGTTAAAGGTGCACCATTGTTGAATTCATGCCATACACATGAGAAGTACAAATCAGATGCATAAGTGGAAATTGTTTCTTGAAAGGAATGAATTTGGATTGCAGAAATATTATGCAAAACAGCAGAATGTGAAGGAAAATGGCTAAGAACATTGGATATGACATTAGCTCTACTAGGTTCATATTGGACCGTGGGTTGGAAATTTTGAATGAATGAAGCCCATTTAAGATGTCAATCAAAGATGAAGGGCTGATTTAATAAATACTTAATAGCCTATTGATCGGTTTTGATTAAGACCTAAGCTCACATAAGATAGTGTTTCCAAATTTGCAAAGCATGCACATTTGCTAACAATTCTTTATTATTTGTACTCGAATTCTTTTCTGAGGGCTTATGCTTCCTACTCTCAAATGCAATGGAATGATCATTTTGCATTAAAGCAACACCTATTCCTTAACCACTAGCATTAGTAATGACATGAAATGCTTGTGAAAAATCAAGCAATTGTAAAAGAAGTGCATGTTTGAGTTTTTTTAAGGACTGTTGTTGGGTAAGTCCCCATAAATATTTTATTTTCTTTTTCAATAACAAGGTAAGAGGCAATGCCAAATAAGAAAAATTTCAAACAAACTTCCTATAAAAACTAGCCAACCCAATAAAAGAATGAACATCATTGACTGATGGTGGTGTAGGCCATTCTACTATAACTTTAATCTTTTTTGGATCCACATGCACACCTTCACTTGAAATAATATTTCCTAAATATTCTAGCTCATGTTGAAAGAAGTAACTGTTTTCAAGATTAGCGTAAAGTGTGTTCCCTCATAGCAAATGAAAAAGTGTTTTAAGATGCCTCTCATGCTCACTATCATTCCCACTGTAAACAAGTGTATCATCGAAGAATACAAGAAAAAAAGCTTGGTTATCAAGAAAAATGGTGTTCATCATTTGTGCAAATGTAGCAGGAGCATTAGTAAGTCCAACGAGCATTTCCGTAAATTCATAATGGCCGGTTTGAGTTCTAAATGCAATCTTAAAAATATCACTTTGTGTCATACAAATCTAATGGTAACCCGATTTAAGATCAAATTTACTAAATACACGAGCTCCTCATAATTCATCTAAGAGATCATCTATTTGAGGAATATGCTATCTATTATTTATTTTGATCTTATTTAGGGCTCTATAATCAATGCACATTTGATAAGTTTTATTCTTCTTCTCTACGAAAAGAACTGGTGCTCCAAATTGGGAAGAATTAGGCCTTATAAGTCTTTTGTGGAGTAAGTCTTTCACTCGGTTTTCTATTTCCTTTTGATGTAGTGGGCCATGCCTATAAGGTGCTTTATGAAGAGGAAAACTACTAGGAATTAAGTCTATGTTATGGTCAAAGTATCCTCGCAATGGTGGTCGTTCAAAGCAATAATCAGACATAAAACAATCCTTATAAGTAGTCATGAAAGGTTTATGTGCATTAGAAAGTGTATGAGTATAACCATTTATGAGATTGACAAAAAAAATGCATGAATTGAATCCTTTCCTAAATGCATGTTTTACTTGAGTATGAATAATCAATGGAAATGGCAAGAAATCATGCCGCACAGACAAAGTAATGATTTGACCTTTAAATTCAAAGTTAAAGGTATGTATATGGTAGTCAATGTGTGGGTTATAATGATGATGAAAAGGCATACCAAGTATAACATTGTAAGATTGAAAAGATGCAATGAAAAATGTTTGTTCATCTACATATGGGCCTATGCTAATCGTAACATCTTGCACTTCTTGTGTTACATTATAACGACTACCATGAAATGTAGCTTTCACTTTATACAAAGAAATGTTTTTAATTTAAGTTCTTGTACTAATAAATGTGAAATGAAATCATGTGAAATACCATCGTCACGTAAAATATTAACCAGTTTGTTATTGATAGTACTCTGCAGGCAAAGTAAAGAATGAATAGAGATATCATTACCCAAGGTACTGAAGTTCTTCTCCAATGCTTCCTCTGTCCAAATAGGAGGAATTTCTTCATTATGGGTCTCTATGTTATGCAATTGAGTTGTAGCTCGTTTCACGTGAATAGGTCACAATTGGCACTTCATTTTTGTATGTCCAAGTTTACCATAATTCTAGCAAGTGATGCATGGTCACTTCTATTGGGCATCCCACCGCTGAAGTTTGTAGGGTAGGTGGTTTGGTAGATTGGAGAGATGAAGCAACATGTGTAGTTGAGTAATTGGATTCTGGAGGACTAGGAAAACTAGAGTAAGTTGGGGCATTAAAAATATTCTTCATAGGAAACGTGGGTTTAACAAAAAGTGTTCATTGATGTGGTTGTTGTAGAAGGATCGACTTGGTTATGGACTGGAATTCTTTCTCTACATCATAGGCAAAAGAGATAGCCTCGTTGAGGGTTGTAGGCTAAAGGGTATGAAACTTGTCTTGGATTCCCACCTCCAAACCATCTTTGTATTTCCATTGTAAGCTATCCTCTCGTACATCTTTGAGCATTCAAACCAATAATAAATTTTGCCAGAACCGCTTCGTGTAGGTAGTGATCGTATCACCCCCCTTCCATGTAAAGGTTGTTCGTGCACGTCGAACATGTAAATGATATTGAGGATGAAGAAAAGAATCCTTCAATTTTTCTTGGAAAGCCTTCCATGTGGTTGGGTGATCTGTACTATGACGTAGGACATTCCACGAGAGCTAAGCTTTTCCTACTAAATAGTTAGTGGAAAATTTGACTTTTTCACTTTCAGCATATGTTTCATCAGTATAAAAATCATCATATTGTGATAACCATGAAAGAACTAAAGGGCTATCCTTACGGCCATCAAACCGTAGAAACTGGTAATTTTTAACACCAATCTTGGAATATGTGCCATCGATTGAGTAGAACAATAGTTTTTACCACCCTCATAAGGTTATCCTCATCAGATTGCATCTTTTGAAGTACTTCATTGCATTGTCAGATCTCATCCTGAGCGCCTCAAAGTTTGTGCCGCAAGAGCTAGAGTTGTTGCTCTAGTGTTACCTCGGGTAGAGGTGACTCATCAAAATCCTCCATGGTGTTTGTAGGGTCCATGGGTATGTAGAGAAAAAAACCCTCTATGGAAGGGGAATCAAGCAAGAAGAGAAGAAGAAGAAGATCAAAGTAAAAAATTGCTCAATAAAGAATGACGATCATAAAGCAGAAGAACCACCCTCTTCCCAAAGCCCCGCAGGGGCACGCATCAGACAACAATGCCAAACATCTAGGTCCTGAGGATTGGAATTAAAGATCAATCAGAACCATGACATTTCATGGGAAGGACGGACCAGGGCCAAGAAGTATCCATGAAGAAGTGCAAGAAAATACTTGGCAAGTAATAATCCTCCCGCTGATAGCGTGCATGGGCAACCAAGTAAACAGGCTCAGAACAATACGACAGGGTCAGATGTGTGAAGACAAAGATAAATCAGAAGACCAAAAGTTAGAAAGAGGTAGAGGCTGAAAAGTTGAAGAGAGTGACGAAGAACAACACATTCTTAGTCACTGGTGGCGTGCGTGGCAGCCCGACTGAATGCAACAACCCAGATTTGTGATGTACGGAATACCAGGGGGAAAACAGAAGCAAAGGACCTACATCAGACAAAATAACAAATTCTCTGACAGTCCTTACTGCTTCTTCGACCATTGGGTGCATGTATTCAGAAGCCTGAAATGAGAAGCAAAAGCCTGTCAAGGGACGACAAAGATAAAGAGGGGGAGAGTGTTGCAGAGCAAAAGAAGAACAAAAGAAGAGCCCCAAATTTTTCAAATTAATGGGCACAATTTTCTTCTTCAAAGTCTTAAGAAATTCCCTCAAGCCATGTAAATGCACAAGAGGAGTCCTCTAGATGCATATTCCCTATTCATTGTAATATATTCCTTGTAAATTAGTAGGAAATTCACTTTTTAGTAATAAAGTGCCGGCCTCTTGTGTGAAAGGACCAAATTTAGGGCACATGTATATAAGTCACTTTGTGACTCTTTGTAGAGACTTTTTGCCCTTGTGAAGAAGGAGAGCTCCTGATTTTCAAATTTGCTTCTTTCTTGCAGATTTCAATCTTCTCTTTGATCTTCTATGTGTGTGTGATGCTTGGATTGTGTGTGTAGGACTGTTGTCTACCCCTCCTCACTGTTTTTGAGCTGTTGTAGTGTGTGTGTGAGCTTGTGGGAGTTGTGGAGTGAGTGTGGGTGTTTCCCGCCATTCACTATTTTGGTCATAACTTGAAGCACAGTTGTCAGAATCGAGTGAAACGACCTCCGATAGATGTGTCTCGTCGAGAGCTTCGAAATGAGTCCGCAATATTCAGAGTTCAAAGTTGAGAGAAATCCTCAATTTACTGAAAACTACTGTAAGTGGTATCACGACAGACACTTTCAGTATTTCAGTGAGTTTGAGAGGTAGATTAGTCTATTCTCATGCATATGAGCTGAAACACTTCATTTTCCATCATGTGTGCACATGTCGTCATACACTTGGTTAGGTCGTTTGATCGGATTGACAAGTAAGCATGTGTCAATTTCCCACTTTACGTGCTTGTGTGGCAAATGAGGTTTAGTCTCTTAAGGACTTCAATAGACAGTACAACCATTGTCCGGTGCATTGTTTATGACATGTTGTCGCGTCGTCACTCCGTTTCCTTTGATTCTATGAGTGAGATCTCTTACCACATCTTTTTATTTCTTTTCTGAAAGAAAACATATTAGTATAGCCGAAGCATTTATTATTTACCTAGTATGTCCATTCCTAAGGAAGTTGAAGCTATGACCTATTCCCCAGTGGAGAATGTGCACCACTAATTTTATTATGTACATCAGGTGCCGAATGCGTGGCCGTGTAATGTGGCCCTATTATACATACTTTAGGTGCATTCGATACTTCATGAGTGCAATTGGAATTTTCGTTGTTCTGGTGGTCCATTCCTCGCTTTTGCTTTGGTTTCCAAATCCATTTCATGGTCGCATTGATTGGCTGTGCCTTCTCTTTGGTACTTCAAGCTTCATGTGTTTCCTTTGTTTCTTCTAATGTCCTAGTGATAGAGGTTTTTCTCTTCGTGTTTGTATGGCAAGTCTGTCGTGTGTTCGTTGTCCGAATGTCTCGATGTAATGTATCCTCCTGTTTGCTTATCTCGTGATTGGCTGCTTGTCTGACCTTCTTGGGAATCCATATCTGTTGTCGATCCCTCTGAGCTTCAATCAAAGGCTTAGGGAGCCATACCTGCAAGAGTCTTTTTGGCTCGGATTTCGGTGAAGCAGACTTCTTGTCCTCCTTTTTCTCCTCATGAGTTGGTGTAGTGTTCTCTTATTTCTGCACTTGATCCTTGCGTACCCATTTGAATTTGACTTTTCCTGTAAGAGGGTATTTGAGTGTGGTTTTCCAAATTGGTGATCCTACTGTCAGGTGAGAAACTCTATGAGAGTTGGTCCCCTTAGTGTCTAGCCATTCACCAATTGAATAGGATGATTTCACTTCTTCCTTGGAAACATTAGGGTTTGAGCTTTCTGCTTCTTCTAGATTTCTTTGTGAGGGATTATGGATGGAATCATGTTGTAAGAGCTCTCCCTTCAGGTCTTCTACACTCTTGATGGTTTTTGGTTTCGGTAAAGGCTTCTCCCCTAAAAGACTAAAAACTTCCTTGTGTCCTATCTTGGCTGAAATGTAGCCTTGTGCTAGGTGGATGCTTACTTCGTTTTCAATGATCCAATCTTGTCCTAGGAGCAAGTCCTCTATTAAGTCTTCATCCTTGCACACTAAGACTCCTTGTTCCATGGAAGAATTTCCTAGGTGGAGGGATACATTAGTTTCTCCCATGCATTCTATGATTTGACCTCCGACACCTATCATATATGCCTTAGTGGGTGTGAGAACTATTTGAAGATCTCTGATGACCGTATTTCATATGCAACTGAGTCCTGCTCCTGAGTCTATCAAGGCATCGATCAATTTGTACTCTATTTTGCCAATCCTTAGGTTTAAATAAGGTTGTGACATGTAGGCATTAGTAGTGTCAGACTTATGGACTTGCTAATTAGCCATAGGAATAGGCTCTTCTCCTTGGAGATACCGTTCGTCTCTTTGTCGAATCCACTCTTTCCGTTTCTTGATGCGTTCTAAGGCTTCTTGCCGTGCCTTTTCTTTAATCCGTTCTTCCTCTTTCTACCTATTCTGCACACCTACGAGACGTGCTAACATTTGGTCCGTTAATGGCTCCATGAATCGTTTCACTCTACATCCACTTATGTAGTTAGGAAGAATGTCTCCATCCAGTGTGGCTAGATTAACTGCTCCACTAGTAGAGATCCTATTAATGATTAGAGGTCCATATCCGTGCTTTTGTAACTTCCTGGCATGTTGCTTGAAGGTGTAGACCAGGACTAGATCTCCTTCTTTAAGTCCTTTGTCTTTTATATGGGCATCATAATATGCCTTCTGTCTTCGCTTAGCCGCATAGATTCCTGCAACAGCCTGTAGCCTAGTTTCATGTAGTTTTTCTATTTGTTCTAGTTGTTGGGATAATTCATGTCCTGTCCATTCATGCTGTTGGGCTACTCTCAAGGTGGGTATCAAGAAATCAATTGGTAAAATTGTGTTTTGTCCATATACTAGATTGAAAGGGGTAGTTCCAATGGCAGTCTTGTACGCGACTCGGAAGGCCCAAATTGCATGATGCAATTGTTTGTCCCAGTCAGACCTACCGTTATTGACAATCTTTGTCAATACCGTGCATAACACCTTATTGGAACTTTCCACTTGACCATTGGCTTGGGGATGGTGTGGGGCTGATTTTTTATGGATCACTAGGAATTCATTCATTAGAGACTCTATATCACTTCATTAATGAAGTGCGTTCCTTGGTCACTCACAATCTCAATTGGTAATCCGAAACGAGTGAATATGTGCTCAAAAAGAAACTTGGCCGTGGTTTGAGCATTGTTCTTTTTAGTAGCCTTTGCCTCTACGAATTTTGTCAAATAATTGGTGGCTACTATGATATATTCGGCATGTGACCCTTTGGCAGGTGGGTTAATGGGTCCTATGAAATCAATACCCCATTTAGAAAATGCTCTAGCACAAACCATAGGTCTCAATGGCATGTCATCTCTCCAAATTGAGTATTTAGCCCTTTGGCATGTTTCACAGCTTCTTACATAGGTCTCCACATCCATATGTAAGGTTGGCCACCACAAGCCCGCAAAGAGGATCATTTTTATGGTTCTCTCGGCTGAAAAATGACCTCCTGCCGCACCTCCGTGTGCCATCTCTAATACGCGTAAATATTCTCCCTCGTGCACACCTAATCGTAATTGGTTGTCTTTTCCTCTCTTAAACAAGTTTCTTCCTATGAGTACATAATTCTCACTCATTTCTTCTAGGGATCGTTTTCTCGCTAAGCTAACTCCTTCCTCGTGTTCTCTCGTCTTTAAGAATTTGACTAATGTTTTGCTCCAATTGGGTGCTATTGTTGAGAAAGGTATGGATATATGATCCTCGAGAATATTCTCTTGACATTCTGTGCAGTTACTCACATAATCATGGACATCCTTAGGCATGACTGGCCAGTATACTCCTAATCGCTTTAACTCCCTAATAGTTCCATGAGTTCTTTTGTGTGTCCTCCATTTGTTCACATGTGCTTGTTCAATTAACTTCAATTGTTCGTCTTCCTCAACACATCTTAGCAATACACCATTGGGTTCCTTATAGTACACACTTCCAGCAATAATATGCAAATTCCTTGATTGGAGAATTTCCTTTTTACTCTCCTTATTGATTGGGTGTTGTGGGCCATGAGTGAGTATTGGAATTAGTTTCTCTGCCCACTTTGGACACACTTCCAGATTAAACAAATAAGTGTCTGGGAGATCATCGGGTACTCCACTTGGTGGTTCTCCGTGTGTTAACCTAGAAAGGTGATCTGCTCTTATATGCGTGTTTCCCTTTTTCACTATCACTTCAAAGTCGAACTCCATCAATAGTAGGAACCATCTTACCAATCTTCTCGTGTTACAGGGCTTATTAACTAGGTACAATAGAGCTTGATGGTCTATGAAGAACTTGAATTTGTTGGCTAAGAGATAGTGTCTGAATTTCTTTACTGCATAGACCATTCCTAATCCTTCTCGCTCGGTGGTGGTATAATTTCTCTCCGCTTGATTCAATTGTCTACTCGCATAGGCAATTGGGTGATCTAACTTCCCTTCGTCTGCTGGTTGGGTAATTAGAAGCATCTACATGAATATGAAAAGGGTTGTTCCAATTCGGTGTTTTCAGAATTGGAGCTGTGCGAAGCCTCTTCTTTAACTCATTGAATGCCTTCTCTCATTCCTCTGTCCAAGTGAATTGAGTTAAGAGTTCATACAAGGGTTTGGCGATTATGGCATACATGTGGATAAATCGACAGTAGTATCCACAATGTCCCATAAATGCTTGAACCTCCTTCGCATTCTTAGGTCTAGGAAGCTCTAAAATGACCTTAATCTTGTCTTCATCCGTGGAAATTCCATTTCTAGAGACGATGTGTCCTAAGATCTTCCCTTGTCTTACCATGAAGACACACTTCTCAGGGTTCAAACAGACTCTGTACTATCTGCATTTATTAAATATCTTCCTCAATTCAGGAATATGGTCTAATCTTTGATTTGAATATGTGCATAGATCATCTACATACACTTCCATGCTCTTTTTCAAGAATTCCTTGAAAACATGACACATCAATCGTTGGAAAGTAGCAGGTGCATTAGTGAGTCCAAAAGGCATCACTCGGAAAGCATAGACTCCCCATTCAGTCATGAATGTGGTCTTATGTTGATCCTCTATAGCTATGGCTACTTGGTTGTATCTAGAGAATCCATCTAAGAAGTTATAGACTTCTTTTCCTGCGACTCTTTCCAATAGATGGTCAGTGATGGGTAATGGGTAGCTGTCACGTATGGTGGCTACATTGACCTTTTTCAAGTTAATGCACACTCTCAGTTTTTCGTTCTTCTTAGGCACAACTACTAATGGCAATACCCACTCAGTGTGTTCTATTTCATATATGAATCCTGCCGCTAATAGCTTGTCTATTTCTTCTTCAATTTTAACAGCATAGACCTCATTGTATGTATAAGGGCATTGTTTCGATGGTCTTGCATCTATCGTCATTGGTATTCTATGAGAGCAAATCGAGGGTTCCACACCCTTGAGATCCTTATATGTCCATGCGAACACGTCTCGATCTTCTCGGATCAATTGTTGGAAAACAATGTCCCATTGGTCAAGGATTGGTCAAATTTATCCACTGTTTAAAGCATGTGTACAAGATGTATTCACTCCCTTGTACAACAAACCACGACGGGCGCCTTGGATAAGTCAACCGACTCTCATACGTTAGGCGTGGGTTCAAACCCCGTGTCCAGCAACGGCGCAGCACATAAGTTAGATTCAATTTTAGCTTTTCCTTTTACATTCGCGAACGGACAGCGCCAAAACTACGAACATGCTTTCTTATGATCGTGCTTTATTGAAGCTTTAACGATCGTAGCGTTGGTGAGTGTTTTAAGCTTTTGGAAGAGCTTTTGAAGTACATACACTACTATATAATGAGAGCATGGCTCATTATTCATGTATCCTTCACCTAGAATCAACACAAGCTTTCTAGAGCTTGGACCTCAATAGAGGTGGTGTTTCTTCTAGCACATGGGGCAGCCATGGTGCTAACTTGAAGCATGTTGAGGAGCAGCTATGGAGTTCTTCTTGGTGATTCTTCTTGATGAAGATGAAGGGTGTGCTCACACTCTAGCTCATGGAGAGGAGGTCATCTCTTGTTCATGGCAAGAAGACTTGATTATTAGCAGCTTGATGGTGAGGATCGCCCATCTACATGATGTATTTGAAGATCATCTTCTACAAGAAGATGTTAGGTTGAAGATTATCTTCTACAAGAAGATGTCTGGCTACTTCAAAGACATTAGATGGTGATTAACATAAGATTCACATCTTATGTTAAGTATTCAGGTACATATTCTCTTTATGCACAGAGGTACTACTTGAAGTTTATGGAGGCTGTGGTGTTCATATCAGAAGGAGTCCTATTCGGCATAGGTACAAGAGAATCAGTACTTATATGCTTTATGCATATTTTTATGAGGTGTTTAAGAAGGTGTGTTCACATGAGTTTGAGGATTTCCGGCAACAATCTTGTTAGCATTCTATGCTACTTTATAAGTATGTGATCTTTTCACACACGTATCTGACTTAGGGTCTTCCATAGCCTAAGTTTAGATGTAGGTTTGTTGACCATCAGTTTCACACTAATCCTTCCTCATTCAGTCACTCATATTCACTCTTCTATAACCTATAAGGTCACACATCTCATGTATATTCAGATTACTGCCCATACATCTGAATATGTTTGTTACATTGTACATTCACTCATACATCAATTTCTCATCACATAGAGTGGTTGAGAGTTTTGCTCCCACATTGTACATTGAACATTGGTATATATGATACTATGAGTAAGCGATGGCTTACGTAACACCTTACACATGTCGTCTATTCTTTCTCTATCTTTATCTCATCATTTGTATGATTAAGTTGTGGTATGTTCATGTTTTGTCAATATGGAAGATTGCTGGTATTAATGTTGTATATACTAGACCTATGGAACCATGGACCTGTGACATGAGCCTAAGGGCCTACCTCACTTCCAACATTTGGTATCAGAGCTTTAGGGTTTTTGGTTACAGAACTTTAGATCTTTGGCATCAATGCATTAAGGCTCATTCATAATCCCAGGTTCCTAGACTTCCAGATTTACAACATATAATTTAAAGGCATCTTCTAACATTTGACATTTGACATTTGACATACACACTTAATCTAGATGAGTAGAGATTTGAGAATTAGACACTTCAGTTACATTCATCAGTGTGGAGTAGGAAGTTGATGATCTGTTAGCAGCCGAATATTTTTGAAGAGTATGCAAATACTTTACAAAAGTATTGTTTGAAGACCCAGACTTGATGAAGAGAAGACTACTTCAAATTCAAGGAAGAACAATGGTTTAGAGAAGATGAAGAAATCAGATCAACATCAAATCACAGGTATCAGTTTCTACTATCAGATTATCATTTGCAGGTCATATCTTAGAAGAGCAGTTATGAAGAGATTTGAAGAAATTCAAGGATTGCTTTTATACGCTTTCATCATTTGAAACTTAAAGCATTAGCTACATCAAAACAGGTATCTAGAGGTTTTTCTAGAGAGTTTTTGAGAAATCTCTTTCATGGCAAGAAAGTTCATCTAAGAAGACAAGCGCAGAGATGAGATGAGTTTTTTCAGCCAATTTTCTGTTGTAAGTTGGTTGGATATCAAGGTACAAATGTATCTAGAGAAGGTAACTCTAGAAGGGCAATTCATCATTCAGACAACGATTGGTGAATATAGTCGTTTCAGACATTTGAAGCAGAATTTTTATTCAGAGATATGAGGAGATGATAAAACATGTTTCTATATTCAACTTCCATTTATATACCATGTTTATCTCTTACTCTTAGCATTAGAGGAAGAGAAAAGTTTAGTTGAAGAAGTCAAGAGTGTTTGCTACTTCAAGATGAAGAGAACAAAAGGTATGGAAGAGAAGTTTGAAGATGTTGACATCATCAGGTGGAAGAAAGATGCAGAAAAAGAAAGTCCATCATTTCCAAAAGGAAAGTAAGGCTTCCTTTTCTCATATATTTTCCATATACTTTTCCTATTTTATCCTCTACATCCAAAGACAAGTCTACGAGAACATCTTGTTTAAAGAAGAAGCAGTTTCTTGTTTTGTATTACACTTGGTCATGATTTAGTAGATTTGACAAAGAATTGCATTGAGAGAAACAAAGGCACTCATATGTGTATGAGTTATGTTGAAGCTTTTTAAGCGGGTAGCTTATATGTTCCCTCAAAGAATTCTTGGACTGTCAATACAGAGCTACTTGGTATATGACAACTTGCAGAGAAGTATATTTCTTCTTTAACTAACTCTGTTAAGGTAAAAGAGTTTTTTGTAGCAGATGTTGAAGACTTGGGTTGAGGTTTTATGTTTGGAAAAGGTTACCTCATATTCAGTATTTTCAGAAAAACTTCAGAAAATTCAGAATCTTGTTGATGTACAAGTCAATGGAGAATCTACTTTCAGTGATTGTCTTGATTTTTGGATACATGTTTGTATTCAAAAAGGTGTTCCATCATATCCTATCACTTGATTGAAAAGTGGAGTTAGCCAAAAGAAAATCAAGCAGGTACTATCACATTTCACCCGGGTAAAATATGAAAGTTATGAAGTATCAACTTGCAGCTTTTGGAGTTCTCAAGGTGAGAAGTTTTTGTCCACTTATGTTTCAAGTAGGAATTGCAGATTCCTTGAAGGATTTGTTTGAAGAAAAGTTTTACAACTTTTTGAGAAGCATGGACACTTGGAGACATTCAGGTAACAAATCAAACATTCATTCATGAAGGTTTGATGAGAGCAGATTCTACACAAGAGAGATCATTGATCTTGAATAGATCTTGTATGATCTTGAGTATTTATGGTTCAGTTGTCTATCCTTTGTTTGTGAAGATTCTTAACATTGGAGAAGTAAGTCAAAGATTCAGATTCTATCAGATTTGTGTTGCAAAGAGATAGAAATACTTGTTATGTGCAGAAGGGTATGAATCCTAAAATGCTTTCAGCAAGGTTTTATCAGCTAACCTTATTCTATAATATGGGAAGCTGAAGACTTACAGTAAAAAGCTATTAGCAACTGCAGTGCTAATAAAAAAAAGGGTTCAGAGATTTTGTTTCAGATCACTGAACATCAGATTTATTGAAAGAAGGAAGACATTCCACATTTCATAAAGTCTGATATATTTGAAGAATTTTGGATACTAGTGTTAAGTCATCCAAGGGGGTGATGAAACATGTAGACTTGTTTTCAGCCATATGTAAAAGAATGTAGAGTCATACCTACAGGTATTCCTATTTCAGGTATTCCTATATTTCCTTTGTCAAGTTCTCTTTATGTTCCAGCTTTGAAAGAAGAAGGAAGAAGAAGAATGTTTGGAGAAAGTTCCTGTTAGGTTTCCTGCTCAGGAGAAGGTTCCATAGTTCTATTCAAGAGAAGCTTGATATTTCAGAGAGGTATATTTCAAAAGTGCGCACATATATGTTTATACCAAGTTCTGAAGGAAAGAGGTATGAAGGATTTAAAGGATGAAGACACAATGACATCATAGATTTTTGACTCATATTTCAATTGATTGCAATTGAGATGAGTTGACATGACTTGAGTACAGTCAGAGATGAACCAGCAGTGTTCATAATACACTAAGTTGACAGTCACAGGTTCCAAGATTCAGTTCCTAATTTTGTTTAGTGTATTTACATGACGCAGCAGAAGTACATTGAGAAACCTTTTTGGAAGGTAAATGCAAATATGTGGATCCAAGTGTATGTTTTCAGGTTCTTGAAGACAGGAGATAGCAGGTTCAGATACAGTTCATGCTATATTTGTTGTCAAGCAGTGATTGCTTGATGAGA
Organism: Ceratopteris richardii; assembly: GCA_020310875.1. Lineage (NCBI taxonomy): Eukaryota > Viridiplantae > Streptophyta > Polypodiopsida > Polypodiales > Pteridaceae > Ceratopteris > Ceratopteris richardii. The sequence goes on from CM035428.1 coordinate 111,549,920, forward strand.
ACACTATTGGATATCTAGTTTGCATATTTTCTCAAGTATTATGGTTCATATTCAATAAGTTCAGATTTTTTGAAGAAAAGTCAAATTCAGGTTTGAAGGTCAGTGCGGGAGTACAAGCTTGAAGCTTGTAATAGTTTGCAGCTTGTGATAAGTTTTCAGATCCAGTTCAGATTGTACCAATATGACATTGCAGGGGGGATTGTTGGAAAACAATGTCCCATTGGTCAAGGATTGGTCAAATTTATCCACTGTTTAAAGCATGTGTACAAGTTGTATTCACTCCCTTGTACAACAAACCACGACGGGCGCCTTGGATAAGTCAACCGACTCTCATACGTAAGGCGTGGGTTCAAACCCCGTGTCCAGCAACGGCGCAGCACATAAGTTAGATTCAATTTTAGCTTTTCCTTTTACATTCGCGAACGGACAGTGCCAAAACTACGAACATGCTTTCTTATGATCGTGCTTTATTGAAGCTTTAACGATCGTAGCGTTGGCGAGTGTTTTAAGCTTTTGGAAGAGCTTTTGAAGTACATACACTACTATATAATGAGAGCATGGCTCATTATTCATGTATCCTTCACCTAGGATCAACACAAGCTTTCTAGAGCTTGGACCTCAATAGAGGTGGTGTTTCTTCTAGCACATGGGGCAGCCATGGTGCTAACTTGAAGCATGTTGAGGAGCAGCTATGGAGTTCTTCTTGGTGATTCTTCTTGATGAAGATGAAGGGTGTGCTCACACTCTAGCTCATGGAGAGGAGGTCATCTCTTGTTCATGGCAAGAAGACTTGATTATTAGCAGCTTGATGGTGAGGATCGCCCATCTACATGATGTATTTGAAGATCATCTTCTACAAGAAGATGTTAGGTTGAACATTATCTTCTACAAGAAGATGTCTGGCTACTTCAAAGACATTAGATGGTGATTAACATAAGATTCACATCTTATGTTAAGTATTCAGGTACATATTCTCTTTATGCACACAGGTACTACTTGAAGTTTATGGAGGCTGTGGCGTTCATATCAGAAGGAGTCCTATTCGGCATAGGTACAAGAGAATCAGTACTTATATGCTTTATGCATATTTTTATGAGGTGTTTAAGAAGGTGTGTTCACATGAGTTTGAGGATTTCCGGCAACAATCTTGTTAGCATTCTATGCTACTTTATAAGTATGTGATCTTTTCACACACGTATCTGACTTAGGGTCTTCCATAGCCTAAGTTTAGATGTAGGTTTGTTGACCATCAGTTTCACACTGATCCTTCCTCATTCAGTCACTCATATTCACTCTTCTATAACCTATAAGGTCACACATCTCATGTATATTCAGATTACTGCCCATACATCTGAATATGTTTGTTACATTGTACATTCACTCATACATCAATTTCTCATCACATAGAGTGGTTGAGAGTTTTGCTCCCACATTGTACATTGAACATTGGTATATATGATACTATGAGTAAGCGATGGCTTACATAACACCTTACACATGTCGTCTATTCTTTCTCTATCTTTATCTCATCATTTGTATGATTAAGTTGTGGTATGTTCATGTTTTGTCAATATGGAAGATTGCTGGTATTAATGTTGTATATACTGGACCTATGGAACCATGGACCTGTGACATGAGCCTAAGGGCCTACCTCACTTCCAACATCAATTGTATTAGTTCTTCTTCCTCTTCAACTGACACATCTTTGCCTATGTATGTGCATCTTTCTTCTCCATCTTCCACTATCACTATGATCTTTTTTGTTTGTTCTTTGTTGTCGTATGCTTCTCCGTCTCGAGCCTCTTGTTTAGGCATTTGAATGGCTACCTTTCTCTCTTCTACTTCATATCTTTTAAAATGTTCAGGAACCTCAAACACATCTGGATCTGGTCCGATTTTACTCATTCTTTATTCTTGCTCTTGTACTCTGGGAGCGGCTTCTATTGCCAAGATCTTTGTCGGTTCCTGCTTCTCTTTGGTTCGAATGGTGTCTAGATAGCTCTCTTCTGAATCAAATTCTGGTTCCATTTCTATACTCTCATATCCCTCTTTCCATTCTTTTTCCAAGATTTCTCCTGCTTCCACTTCTTGAAGGACAACCATGTATAAATTCACATCATAGCCTTCTTCATCTATGCACTCATTCATAGTTAGTAATTCCTCATTCACATACACATCTAAGGTGGCTAAGATTTCCATCCATCCATGCGGTTCAAAGGTTTCATCAGGAAAGATTTGAGGCATATGCCTTGGGTCCTCTACAGGTCTGTAGTTAGGATGTCCTATTGGCCATAGCTGTCTTTTATTATCCTCTTTCTTGGCTTCTTTACACATCCATAAATGGGCATCCTCGTGCATCCATGATTGATCGCTTGATCCTGCGCTATGAATAGATAATTCATCTTCCTCCTTGTGTATAGGATTCCATTGTAGTGGGGGGACATCTCGATATGTGAATGTATGCAAGTTTATCTTGGTGGTATTTCCTTGATGTTGCAGGTGTAATGAATCTCGTCCCCAATCTTGTACTACCTGCATTTGTCTCATGAAAGGTCGTCCTAATATCATTTTGTAATTGTTAGCCTTTTCGAACTTACAAATGGCTAATGTGTGTTCAAATTCAACTCCATAGGTGGTTAATTTGATTCGTTCCAATATTCCTAAGGGTTTCTCCACATGACCATCTGCTAATTGGAGCTTCATGCATGTGGGTCGTAAGGCCAGCTTTCCCCATTTCTCCCAAATTTCCTTGGTGTCAATTCCTACTCCTGCTCTTGTGTCTAGTATGGCCTTGGTCATGTACCCATTGTAAGTGACAGGTAGACACGTATTACCTTCGTCTCCTTCACTAAATTCTCCCACCCTATCAACTGGAACTTGTATTTTAGATGAGTTTTCTTTTCCTTTGCTTTCCTTTTCATCCTTCTCTTGCACTAATTCTAGTCGACTCGCTAATTGTTTCCATAGTTGCAGTTTAACCTGAAGTAATTCTTCCACAGTCAGTTTGCATTGTACTTTCGTCTTCTTAAGTTCCATTAGATTGTATGAATTGTTTTCTGAGTTTTCCTTTCCTTTTCCATGTATTGTGGGTGCTCGGATTATCATGGATTCCTTTTCGTATTCTCCCATGTAATTTGGTAAAGTTGAAATGCTCTGAGCTTCTTCTCTATTTCTGTCTAGCCTTGATACTTCCTCATAGACTTCTTCCATGTTGGGATATGGTTGATAAACTTCTACATCTAATTCCTCAAAGGGAGGCTTAGTCTCTCCATTTTTGTTCCATTGTTCTTCTCGGATTCTATTCCATAATTCCTTTGGCCAATCAGCTTCTAAGTTAGGTATTGTTGACATGGGTTTGTCTTGGTTTTTTACTTGCTCACATTTGTCCTCCTTCCTTCTAAGTTCTTTATCCTTGGCTTTGACACATTCCTTGTATTGATCATCTACTATCCTCATCTCCGAAAGGGCCGGGATAGTCTTTTCTAGGGTTGCTTGTGCTACCTCTATACGTTCTCGACATATCGCAAGCCTCTCTTTTTCTAATTCTCCTTGTGCGTAAAGCTTTTCGTGTTGTTCTACATTTGGTCCAATCTTAATTCTAGCTTGGTAAGCTTTCAGCCACATGTCCAAATCATCCGGTTTTGGGTCAGCTAGAATTGATCGTGGTTTCTCTGCTTCTCGTGCAAGTTGTGGATTGGAAACTTCCTCCCGAATCTCTGGTGCTTTATGCTCTTTACTGCTTCTGGGTTGTTTCTTATTGTCTTGACTCTTGTTTTTCATCCATTTATCTTTGAGCTTCTCTCTTCATTCCTTCCATTTTTGCACTTCTATGTTCTGAGTACTCTCACGTGATTCCTCTGAATCTTCTATTATTTGGCTTTTGAGGTTTTCCTTCCTATTGTTTTCTTCTTCCAGATCTGGTTGTTTTTCTTTCTATTCTTTTGTTTGGGCTCGGGTAATGGCCTTTAAGGGCGCGGTGTATTCCTTATCACTTCCAGGTGCTTCTATCACTTCAATTACATTAATTGGTGTAGTGTCTTGGACTTTAGTTGGATTTTTAGGGCAATCTCTGAAAAGATGTTCCTTTTCACAATCATTACAATATCCTTCCCAAGTCCTAGGGGGTGGTGGATTGTAAGGCTGAGGACATTCTCTAATAAAATGGTCTCCTCTGCATCTATAACAAGGTCCTCTCGGCACAGGTGGTCTAAGGGGTGGTTCGCAGGTGGTTGTGCTTTAGGTGCAGTATACATTAAAGTTGCTACCTCCGTTCCATAAGCCTGACCATAGATGTCATATCCATAGTATGATGAATCATATGCTGGTTCATACTCTAACATGTTGACTTCATAGGGATAGTAATCTCCTGGGGGCATCTCATATCCAGGGTTTGCTGATTCTACACTGGTCATCGTTGAGGCTGGCACTATGGCTCTTTCCAAATTTTCTTCTGGCTGGGCATACTTTACCGGTACCACTTGTTGGGGTTGTGACAGTTGTGGTCCCAACTCTGGTTGAGGCAGTGGATATGGTACTTGCTCGTATGGTCTCCGTGCTCTTGTTGGTTGAGTAGGGATTGTACCTGGGCATATCTCTACTTGGCTCTCTAGATGGATATCCATATGGTCGATACTGAGGTGGTTGTAATGGGCAGTTTTCCGTGGTGTGGTTGGTGTATTTTTGTTCTATGTGGCAATACAATGCAATTCCTTGTTGAGGCTGTCTGTTGTAAGGATAAGTTTGAGGTATACCAGTCCCTCCTTGCACACACATGTGTGTAGGGTGATCTCCTCCACATAGACTTGTTAAACGCTGTATTTTAACTGTCAGAAGTGTGTTTAAACGTTATTTGGGTTCTTGGGAGTGGAAGGGGTCTGTTAGACAGAGGCCCTATACTTAGTTCCCAAACTAACCACTTACACACAACAATATACTGATGCTGAGAGCTCTATCAAGATCCTGTGGTACTTAGGCATTTACAGTTCACGGTTTAGCTCGGCCAACGTGTACCACATACACTAAGAGGCTATATTGCATCTGCACATAAACTTACTGGAAATACCAGAGACAAGAGTAATCGTTCAACCTTTACCGAATAGGTACCACAATCCGATCAACATCCGAAGATACAGAGAATTCAAGTGTTTAGATACACCGTACTGAAGGTTCAATATGCAACCCAAGAATCCTACTGTAGCTTAACCCTTACCGTAGGATGACAGATCTCAAGGCTGAAGACAACACAATCCCGCACAGTGTTAGAAACACTACCACAATTACACAGACTTCACCAAACAACTGGCAGAACATTCCAGGAACGAGTACTACCGCAATACGCGAACTTAACACAATAATTGCAATAAGGATTCACAGACGATTCACTTCAGACAACAGACCGAATTATCTACTGGATGTGGATGATACTCACACCCGCAATGGATACCAATAGATAACAGATAAGACGAGACACAGATACACACAGAATACTCAGAATTTAGACAAGATACTCTAAATTAACCAATTGACACACAGTAACGCCACAGACAAATCACCCAGACAGACAGTCTGGTGATCTCTCGAACGTCACTGAGCATCTCTTTTCATTGCTTTATATAAAGGATTACAAAGTGTCTGCGTAACAACCTTTCGCATGTGTGAAACAAGATTTCAGTTATACACTTCCAATCCGGTGGCCGATAACACTCTGGCACGCACGGTGGACTCGAACCCACTGGTTTTACAAAACTACTGTTCATCTATAATGCCTTCTAAGTACATAATTCTGGCTAATCTAAAGGTGCGGGTGATCTTTTTCTTTAGAGTTTCTAACATTTGTTTGAGTGTGTCCGGTTCTACTAGCTATGCATCTATTCTTATAGAACTTAAAGCTATAGCTTCGGTGAGCAAAATCTCTGCTTGCGTTTGCAGAAAAGCTTCTTGTAGGTAGAATTCGTTGGACAAAGTCGCATCTCTGGATATCTTCATTTCTGCAACCTGCTTTTCCATACTGATTACTCTTTCTTTTTGATTGTCCAATTGATTTTCCCGTCTCTCGATCTCTTGATTTTGGAACTGGATGGTTCTGGAGTATGCGTCCCTTTCTCTGCGTAGATCTGTTATTACCTTCTGTGTTTGAGCTTCTTTTGACAAATAACATTTGAGCATATTATTTTCATCAGCTAATTGATCCTTGTATCTTTGTAGTTCTTCCGCTGTCTTCATTGCCAGAGCGTGCTGTTCTTGGCCTTTTTGTACCACTTCATCGAGTTGCACTCTGGTCTCTTCTAATAAATTACCTAAGGCTACTCTGGCATCTTCTTTATCCTGTAGATCTAGCTTTAACTGAATGACTTCGGCCTGTGCTTCGCTTAGTAACTTGTCCTTTTGGTTGAGATCTGCCAGTGCGGTATCTCTCTGATCGGCAATTGTCTGTTGTTCTGCAAGCTGGGCTTGGAGATGGGTAATTTGGGAGTGTAGCTGATGGTTTTCTGCTTTGACCGCATCTATCTCTTCTTGTAGAGGCGTGATATCTGCTTCTAGGACATCCACCTTGTGTTGTAACTCATTTCGAATATTATCGGTGATTTCTCTCATCTGGATTGGCAACTGCTGTGATAACTGAATTAACAGTTGGCCCATGTTTGCAAGTTCAGAGATCGTAGGGATTGAAGGAAGTGGCACCTGAGGTCGAGGTTGGGATGAGGATGCGGTGAGCAGCTGCTGGGAGTTCGGTGGAGAGTAGTTGGGGGATGAGGAAGAAGAGTCACTGGGTTCGTTGGGGTGGATGGGTTGGATAGGGATAATGGGGTCGAGTGGCGGCTCCGGTGGGGGAGTGGGAAGGACAGAGTGAGACTGCGTTACCTTATCTACGGTTTGTTGTGCAGTGTCGACGGTATCAGCAATTGTGGATTCTACTGCTCTAAGCAGTTCGTCGAAAATATCCTTAACGACCTGTTCTTCATCTCTTTGTTTTTTCGGCTCCGATTGTTGCTGTGATGCCTCTTCTAACAAGCTTGTGTCGGCTTTAGTGTGATCCTCCTGTTCTTGTTGCCCTTCTGAAGATGACTGTGCGGATGATTCATGCTGCATAGATGTGGCGGTGTCGTGGAAGGTTTCTTCGTCATGCTTTTCTTGTTCCTTTTCATCTTCTTTGTTTCCTTCGGCTGATCCCTGGGCTTCACTTTCAGATGAACTGATCCTGATTCTCTTCCGGCGGAAGAGTTGATTTAGCTCCTCTTCATCTTCTTCATCATCCTCCCATAATTGCACAGACTCTTCATGTCGTAGGACCGGGCCTCTCGGTGGTGGTTGTGCTGCAAGGATGGGCGGAAACAGGAAGGATAGGATATGAGGGAGTCTCGATCTTGGCATTCCTCCCTTGTTTACCTGTTTGATGATTGCTACACATTCTTTGTGAATGCGGTGGAAGAAATAGGACGCAAAATTCACTGGCTCTCAGGTGGCTAAGTCTATGGCGGAGTAGAAGGGACGAGATATTCCATAAGTACGTTTCTGTAGGTTCAAGATACCTACTAAGAATTGAAGGGCGGATCTTTCAGGTTCCGGTCGACAAAGGATCGCGTATTCGTTTGACGAATACCTAGGAAATAATTGTGTCATTGTTTCTACGGGGAGGTTCGGGCCATTTTCCCGACCTTGTGAAGGGAGTCGAAATGACTCAGCGAAAGTTTGGAAGATGATCAGTGTACGGGATGGTAGGGAGGTGATCAGCCAACTCTGCTCGGTGGCAGGTGTGTTGGTGATGGCGGAGATGATCTGGGCAAAGAAGGGGTGGGATTCCACTGAATGCCAAGGCAGTTCAGCGAAATTGGATAGCCCACGAATGCATAGGAACTCTCCTACGTCGGTAGGGAGTCCATCACGGAAGGCGGCATAGTTAGCCAAAGCTTCCATGGCGCACACAGAGAAAGCAATCACAAGTACACAGAACATAGGGTACGCACAATGACACAAATCACACAAACACAATAGCGATTTTTGGCGAAACAGAAAGGGTTAAGTAGATGCGCTGCAGTGGAGAGCAATCAAGAATGACTAATCATCGCGTGGTATTGGGATGATAATTCTTAACTTCGGTGTGCATGCATGAGTAGCTGGAAAGGGTAGGGAAGCTTTTGACATAATTAGGTATCAAAACGCGGATATTTATTGGTGAGATCCATTCAGCATGCTCTACTGGTACAATAAATCCGACTTTGAGTAGCCTATCAAGTTCTGCCTTTACCTGTGATGCATAGTTTGGATTCATCCAGTAGCTGGGTTGCTTAAGTGGTTTTGCTTCCGGCTTCAGCATGACCCTGTGTTGATAGATGCGCGGGTCCAAACCCTTCATATCTTTGTAATCCCATGCAAATACATTAGAAAATTCTCGAAGTAGTTGGATTAAATCTGCTTGAAATAACTCAGGTAAGCTTTCCTTTATCTTAACAGGACGTGGATTTTCTTCATCCCCTACATTGTAGGTGGTCAGCTGATCTTCTGGAACATAGAATTGGCAAGGCTTCTCTGTATCCTCAGCTGGCTTGAAAAGTTGCTGTAGATCAGCGTCATCTATGGTAGCCTTATCTTCTTTCGTATCTTTTTCTGTTACAGACATCACCGTACAAACTGCAGGATTCCAATTATCTACAACAGATTCTAGATCAACAGTTCCTAGGGAGATCAAGTCAATGTTATTTTTCAGAAACTCTTCTTCTTCATTGTTGGAGATAGACGTCTGCGGAAGCACGTGAACAGCACAAGGAAGAAGAAGAAGCTTGGAGCACAAACACACAATTCTGAATGTACTACTAGAGAATGTACAAAGATAAGTAGCCCATTAGGGCAACAGGCGTATATACAAGCCCGGGGAAAAAAAACTCCGAAAGAGGGAAAAAAGTGCCCCGGCAGTCCTAGAGTGTTCACACACATCACTACCTAAATATATCAACAAATCCCCCCTGGGAGTGATGGGGTGAACAAGGAGCTGGCACTCATGTATAAGGAAGTGCCAAGCTATGTGGAAATCACTCCACAAAAGGAAGTAAGCCCAAAGCTTTGCAGAAAGCTTCAAACTTCTCCCTAGGCAGAGCCTTCGTGAAAAGGTCTGCAATGTTCTCCTGCGTGGGCACATATGCCAAGCTGATCTCCCCAGTAGAGAACCTCTCCCTGACATAGTGATAACGCACCTCAATGTGCTTAGTGCGAGCATGGAACACAGGGTTCCTCGCAACTGCCAATGCGCTCTGACTGTCAGTGAAGATGGTGGTGGCAGAAGACTGGCCAACACCCAAATCATCCATAAGGCGTCTTAGCCACACACACTCAACAGTAGTTATGAAAGCTGCCCTATACTCAGCCTCACAACTGGAAGTGGCCACAATAGGCTGCTTCTTGCTCAACCAAGATATACATGAGCTACCAAGCATGAAGCAAAAACCACTGGTGGACACACGAGTGTCATAGCAACCAGCCCAATCTGAGTCAGAAAAAGCATGCAAATCTGGCGGTAGTGATCCCCCCTTGGGATAAAACAACCGAAGTAGCCGAGTACCACTCAAGTAGCGAAAGATGCGTTTAACCGCTTTCCAATGCGTGACTCCTGGGCAATGCATAAACCTGCTCATCTGTGAGAAAGCAAACTGAATATCTGGATGAGTAATGCATAAGTAAATCAAGCATCCAACAGCCTACTGATAGAGAACAGCATCAAATGAATCTCCAGCATCATGAAGACTCAATCGTAAACCTGTCTCCATAGGAGTGGCAATAGGCTTACAGTCTTTGTTGGAAACAATGCCAATTGGTCAATACTTGCTCAATGTTTAATTGGTCAACACTTGCTACATCATGTGTATATCTTCTTTGTATTCCCTATACAAAATGACGGCGTGGGTGCGATGGTCAAGTGAGCATGTATACCAGTTCTCTCTAGTCCTTGTACAACAAGCCACGATGTCAGCGTGGGTAGTTAATGTGCTCCTGAAATACCCACGAGGGTTCAAGTCCTGTGGAATGCAACGCTGCGTGAAGACTCTTCTTTAGACCATGCTTTTCAAATAATGAAACGTGCAGCGGACAAAATAGCGACGGACGGACAACGTTTTCGATAGCTTTATTCGTATGCGATCGTGAAGCTTTTTTCGATAAGAGTTTTTTGATCTCCTTTTGGCGGAGAACACTCTACTATAAAAGAGAGTCTTTGAGTTCATTGTAATCATCCTTCACCTATCTTTCAACACAAGCTTGGAGCTTGGACCTCAGTAGAGGTGGTGTTTCTTCTAGCACATGGGGCAGCCATGGTGCTAACTTGAAGCATGTTGAGGAGCAGCTATGGAGTTCTTCTTAATGATTCTTCTTGGAGAAGATGAAGGGTGTGCTCACACTCTAGCTCATGGAGAGGAGGTTATCTCTTGTTCATGGCAAGAAGACTTGGTCATTAGCAGCTTGATGGTGAGGATCGACCATCTACATGGTGTATTTGAAGATTATCTTCTACAAGAAGATATCAGGTTGAAGATTATCTTCTACAAGAAGATGTCGGGCTACTTCAAAGACATTGGATGGTGGTTAACATAAGATTCACATCTTATGTTAAGTATTCAGGTACATATTCTCTTTATGCACACAGGTAATACTTGAAGTTTATGGAGGCTGTGGCGTTCATATCAGGAGGAGTCCTATTCAGCATAGGTACAAGAGAAACAGTACGTATATGCTTTATGCATATTTTGATGAGGTGTTTGAGAAGGTGTGTTCACATGATTTTGAGGATTTCCTACAGCAAACTTGTTAGCATTCTATGCTACTTTATAAGTATGTGATCTTTTCACACACGTATCTGACTTAGGATCTTCCACAGCCTAAGTTCAGATGAGGGTTTGTTGACTATCAGTTTCACACTGATCCTTCCTCTTTCAGTCACTCATATTCACTCTTCTATAACCTATAAGGTCACACATCTCATATATATTCAGATTTTTAGATTACTGCCCATACATCTGAATATGTTTGTTACATTGTACATTCACTCATTCATCTATTTCTCATCACATAGAGTGGTTGAGAATTTTGCTCCCACATTGTACATTGAACATTGGTATATATGATACTATGAGTAAGCGATGGCTTACGTAACACCTTACACATGTCGTCTATTCTTTCTCTATCTTTATCTCATCATTTGTATGATTAAGTTGTGATATGTTCATGTTTTGTCAATATGGAAGATTGCTGGAATTAATGTTGTACATAGCTAGAACTATGGAACCATGGACCTGTGACATGAGCCTAAGGGCCTACCTCACTTCCAACATTTGGTATCAGAGCACTAAGGTTTTGGTTTCAAAACTTTAGATCTTTGGCATCAATGCATTAAGGCTCATTCATAATCCCAGGTTCCCAAACTTCCAGATTTACAACATATGATTTGAAAGCATCTTCTAACATTTGACATTTGACATACACACTTAATCTAGATGAGTAGAGATTTGAGAATTAGACAATTCAGTTACATGTGTATTCATTAGTGTGGAGTATGAAGTTGATGATCTGTTAGCAGCGGAATATTTTTGGAAGAGTATGCAAATACTTTACAAAAGTATTGTTTGAAGACCCAGACTTGATGAAGAGAAGACTACTTCAAATTCAAGGAAGAATAATTGTTTAGAGAAGATGAAGGAATCAGATCAACATCAAATGACAGGTATCAATTTTTACTATCAGATTATCATTTACAGGTCATGTCTTAGAAGAGCAGTTATGAAGAGATTTGAAGAAATTCAAGGAATGCTTTTATACACTTTCAGCCTTTTGAAAGTTAAAGGCTACATCAAAATAGGTATCTAGAGGTTTTTCTAGAGAAATTTGAGAGATCTCTTTCATGGCAAGAAAGTTCATCTAAGAAGACAAGTGCAGAGATGAGATGAGTTTTGTTTTCAGCCAATTTTCTGTTGTAAGTTGGTTGGATATCAAGGTACAAATGTATCTAGAGAAGGTAACTCTAGAAGGGTAATTCATCATTCAGACAAAAGATTGGTGAATTTATTCGTTTCAGACATTTGAAGCAGCATTTTGATTCAGAAATATGAGGAGATGATAAAACATGATTCTATATTCACTTCCATTTGTATACCATGTTTGTTTTATCTCTTACTCTTAGTACTAGAGAAAGAGAAAAGTTCATTTGAAGAAGTCAAGAGTGTTTGCTACTTCAAGATGAAGATAACAAAAGGTATGGAAGAGAAGTTTGAAGATGTTGACATCATCAGGCGGAAGAAAGATGCAGAAGAAGAAAGTCCATCATTTCCAAAAGAAAAGTAAGGCTTCCTTTTCTCATATATTTTCCATATACTTTTCCTATTTTATCCTCTACACCCAAAGACAAGTCTATGAGAACATTTTGTTTAAAGAAGAAGCAGTTTCTTGTTTTGCATTACACTTGGTCATGATTTAGTAGATTTGACAAAGAATTGCATTGAGAGAAAGAAAAGCAGCAAATATATGTTTTGACTCATATGTATATGAGATATGTTTTAGTTGACACTTTTAAAGCAGGCAGCTTATATGTTCCCTCAAAGAATTCTTGGAGTGTCAATACAGAGCTACTTAGTATATGACAAGTTGCAGAGGAGTATATTTCTTGTTTATCTAACTCTCTTAAAGTAAAAGAGTTTTTTGTAGTAGATGTGTGACTTCGGTTGAGGTTTTATGTTTGGAAAAGGTTACCTCATATTCCGTATTTTCAGAAAACTTCAGAAAATTCAGAATCTTGTTGATGTACTAGTCAATGGAGAATATACTTTTTATGATTGTCTAGTTTTTTGGATACATGTTTGTATTCAAAAACATGTTCCATCAGATCCTTTTACTTGATTGAGAAGTGGAGTTAGCCAAAAGAAAATCAAGCAGGTACTATCACATTTCACTCGGGTAAAATATGAAAGTTATGAAGTATCAACTTGCAGCTTTTGGATTTCTCAAGGTGAGAAGTTTGTCCACTTATGTTTCAAGTAGGAGTCACAGATTCTTGGAAAGGATTTGTTTGCAGAAAAGTTTTACAACTTTGTAAGAAGCATGGACACTTGGAGACATTCAGGAAGTAAATCAAACATTCAGTCATGAAGGTTTGATAAGAGCAGATTCTACACAAGAAAGATCATTGATCTTGAATGATCATGTATCTTGAGTATTTATGATTCAGTTGTCTATCCTTTGTTTGTGAAGATTCTTAACATTGGAAGAAATAAAGTCAAAGATTCAGATTCTATCACATTTGTGTTGCAGAGAGATAGAAAATACTTGTTATGTTGCAGAAGGTTATGAATCCTATAAAGCTTTCAGCAAGGTTTTGTTATGTTAGGATCAGCTAACCTTATTCTAGATTTTGGAAAGCTGAGGAATGACATGGAAAGCTATTGGCATCTGATCAATGCTAATAAAAAGGATTCAGACTTTTTGTTTCAGATACAGGTATTGATCACTGAACATCAGATTTATGAAGGAAGACGTTCCACATTTCATGAAGTCTGATATACTTTGAAGAATACTGGATACTAGTGTTAAGTCATCCAGGGGGGTGATGAAACATGAAGACTTATTTTCAGCCATATGTAAAAGAATGCAGAGTCATACCTACAGGTATTCCTATTTCAGGTTTTCTTATATTTCCTTTGTTAGGTTCTCTTTATGTTCCATCTTTAAAAGAAGAAGGAAGAAGAAGAATGTTTGGAGAAAGTTCCTATTAGGATGTTCCTATTCAGGAGAAGGTTCTAGAGTTCTATTTGAAGAGAAGCTTGATATTTCAGAAAGGTATATTTCAGAACTGTGCACATATATGTTTATACCAAGTTCTGAAGGAAAGAGGTATGAAGGATTTAAAGGATGAAGACATGATGACATCATAGATTTTTGACTCATATTTCGATTGATTTCAATTGAGTTGAGTTGATTTGACTTGAGTACAGTCAGAGATGAACCAACAGTGTTCATAATACACTAAGTTGTGAGTTGTCAGTCACAGATTCTAGGATTCAGTTCCTGATTTTGTTTAGTGTATTTACATGACGCAGCAGAAGTACGTTGAGAAATCTTTTTTGGAAGGTAAAATGCAAATTTATGGATCCTAGTGAATATTTTCAGGTTTTTGAAGACAGGAGATAGCAGGTTCATAGACAGTTCATGCTATATTTGTTGTCAAGCAATGATTGCTTGATGTGTACACTATTGGATATCCAGTTTACATATTTTCTCAGGTATTATGGTTCATATTCAGCAAGTTCAAGATTTCGAAGAAAAGTCAAATTCAGTTTTGAAGAAGACTTTTGAAGAACAAGTTCTGAAGTGCGGGAGTACAAGCTTGAAACTTGTGATAGTTTGCAGCTTTGACAGGTTGTAGATTTAGTTCAGTTTGAACCAATATGCCATTGCAGGGGGGATTGTTGGAAACAATGCCAATTGGTCAATACTTGCTCAATGTTTAATTGGTCAACACTTGCTACATCATGTGTATATCTTCTTTGTATTCCCTATACAAAATGACGGCGTGGGCGCGATGGTCAAGTGAGCATGTATACCAGTTCTCTCTAGTCCTTGTACAACAAGCCACGATGTCAGCGTGGGTAGTTAATGTGCTCCTGAAATACCCACGAGGGTTCAAGTCCTGTGGAATGCAACGCTGCGTGAAGACTCTTCTTTAGACCATGCTTTTCAAATAATGAAACGTGCAGCGGACAAAATAGCGACGGACGGACAACGTTTTCGATAGCTTTATTCGTATGCGATCGTGAAGCTTTTTTCGATAAGAGTTTTTTGATCTCCTTTTGGCGGAGAACACTCTACTATAAAAGAGAGTCTTTGAGTTCATTGTAATCATCCTTCACCTATCTTTCAACACAAGCTTGGAGCTTGGACCTCAGTAGAGGTGGTGTTTCTTCTAGCACATGGGGCAGCCATGGTGCTAACTTGAAGCATGTTGAGGAGCAGCTATGGAGTTCTTCTTAATGATTCTTCTTGGAGAAGATGAAGGGTGTGCTCACACTCTAGCTCATGGAGAGGAGGTTATCTCTTGTTCATGGCAAGAAGACTTGGTCATTAGCAGCTTGATGGTGAGGATCGACCATCTACATGGTGTATTTGAAGATTATCTTCTACAAGAAGATATCAGGTTGAAGATTATCTTCTACAAGAAGATGTTGGGCTACTTCAAAGACATTGGATGGTGGTTAACATAAGATTCACATCTTATGTTAAGTATTCAGGTACATATTCTCTTTATGCACACAGGTAATACTTGAAGTTTATGGAGGCTGTGGCGTTCATATCAGGAGGAGTCCTATTCAGCATAGGTACAAGAGAAACAGTACGTATATGCTTTATGCATATTTTGATGAGGTGTTTGAGAAGGTGTGTTCACATGAGTTTGAGGATTTCCTGCAGCAAACTTGTTAGCATTCTATGCTACTTTATAAGTATGTGATCTTTTCACACACGTATCTGACTTAGGATCTTCCACAGCCTAAGTTCAGATGAGGGTTTGTTGACTATCAGTTTCACACTGATCCTTCCTCTTTCAGTCACTCATATTCACTCTTCTATAACCTATAAGGTCACACATCTCATATATATTCAGATTTTCAGATTACTGCCCATACATCTGAATATGTTTGTTACATTGTACATTCACTCATTCATCTATTTCTCATCACATAGAGTGGTTGAGAATTTTGCTCCCACATTGTACATTGAACATTGGTATATATGATACTATGAGTAAGCGATGGCTTACGTAACACCTTACACATGTCGTCTATTCTTTCTCTATCTTTATCTCATCATTTGTATGATTAAGTTGTGATATGTTCATGTTTTGTCAATATGGAAGATTGCTGGAATTAATGTTGTACATAGCTAGAACTATGGAACCATGGACCTGTGACATGAGCCTAAGGGCCTACCTCACTTCCAACAGTCTTCAAGGCCAAAATGCTGCAATAATGTGTCAATATATTTCGTTTGTTACAAAGCCATTCCACCATCAACGTGCATAAACTCAATGCCCAAATAGTGATGCAAATGCCCCAAATCAGACATCTCAAATGAGGCATGCAAATCAGCCTTAAAATCAGCAATATGTGTCTCAATAGGACCAGTGAGCAGCATGTCATCAACATAGACAACAATGATCAGAAGCACATCATTAGCACGTTTAACATATAAGGTGCTTTCAGTTGGACTGTTCTCAAAACCATGTGCAATCAGATAGGCATGAATCTTCTCATACCAAGCACGTGGTGCTTGCTTTAAACCATATAATGCCTTCTTTAACCTGCAAACCTGGTTTTCATGCCCTTTCTGCACAAAGCCACGGGGCTGAAAAACATACACTTCTTCATGCAAGTCACCATTCAGAAATGTTGTTTTAATGTCCAACTGATGTACATTCCAACCATGATGGGCTGCAAGTGCACAAATGCTCCGAACAGTAGTCATACGGCATGTAGGTGCAAAGGTCTCATCAAAATCAATGCCTCTTTCCTGTGCATAACCCTTTGCAAAAAGCCTAGCCTTGTACCTGTCAACTGTACCATCAGGTTTATGCTTCAGCTTGTATACCCACTTAGTGCCAATGGCCTTCTTGCCAGGAGGCAAGTCACATAAAGACCATGTACCATTCTTCATTATAGCATCATATTCAGATTGCATAACAGCCATCCAATTTTCTGAATTTTGTGCTTCATCAAAAGAAACAGGCTCATTCTCATCACAGAGACTAGATGCAGCCATAGCATAGCAATCTGATGCAAAGGAGGCACTATGAGAGCCTGAACGAGTACGATATGACAAAGGTGCATCTAATTTGCTGTCACGCAAAGTCTGCACCAGCCATTTTGGCATAGTTTTTGCCTGCTCAATATCAGCTCTCTCATCAACAAGTGCATCATGTAAATCTAGCCTGTCCACCTGTAAAAAGAGGCATCAAAGTATCATACATGTCTTTGGAGCTAATAGATGTCTCCTTAGTACATGAAAGCAATGGCTGAATAGCATCTTCCACAACGACAACATCACGGCTAACCAGAATGCGTTTAGTCTGTGGATGATACAGACGATAGCCTTTACTTTCAGAACTGTACCCAACAAAAATACATTTTACTGCCTTATCATCCAATTTTCTGCGATGTTGTTCAGGCACTAATGCATATGCCAAACAACCAAAAACAGGCAGATGAGCAACAGATGGCTTGCGGTCATGCCAAGCCTCATATGGAGTGATAGACTGCAACGCTTTAGTGGGACACCTGTTCAGTACATATGTTGCACACATGACAGCCTCAAGCCAGAAACTATGTGGTAAAGCCTGACTTTTGACCATGCACCTCGCCATCTCCATGAGTGACCTATTCTTTCGTTCAGCAACTCCATTCTGTTGAGGTGTATACGGCATTGTACACTGGTGTTTTATCCCACGTTCAGCCAGAAATGCATTAAAATCGTAAGACATATATTCCCCCCCTCGATAAGAACGGAGGGTGCCCATTTTACATGTTGACAGATTTTCAGCCAAAACCAAAAACTGTTTGAAGCACATGAACACTTCGGACTTTGCTTTGAGTGGATATACCCATGCATGCCTGGAAAAATCATCAATGAAAGTCACGAAGTAAAGGTAATTTCCAAAAGAGGGTGTCTGCATAGGACCACAGACATCACTATGTACAAGCTGCAATTTCTGCGTAGCCCGAACTGAACCATCTTTTGGAAAGGAAGAACGCTGCATTTTGCCCAAAATACAGCCTTCACAAACATGTTTTCCAGGTGCCTCAAGTTTGGGCAAAGAGGACACCATTTCAGATTTCTGCAGGCGTAACAAACTAGCAAAATTCAGATGACCAAAGCGTACATGCCAAAGCTTTGCATCTAACATAGCCTGAGAATCATGAACTGCACATGCCGAATCATTCATAGATCTTTCATAGTCTATGAGCTTATACAGCCCACGACATAAAATGCCAGAAGCAATAATCACATTTCCATTTGAGAGATCATGGACTGTACACCTGTCATCAACGAATTTCACAACCAAGCCAATCTTGGCTAATGTAGAAACTGATAACATGTTCTTTTTTATCCCTAGCACAAATAAAGCATCTGACAAAGTGAAAGAACTACCATCAGTAGTAGTCTGAATGATCTTACCAACTCCCATAACAGGATAAGAGGAGTTATTGGTGCATGTGACAGTATTCCCTGTAGGGGCAGGCTCGAGTGAAGAGAAGAAACTGTGCTGCGAGGTAATATGTTTGGTCGCCCCACTGTCAAAGTACCAAACATCTGAGTCTACTGCAGACATGCACTGATCATGAGAAGATGGGTCAAAACTGCAGACAGTAGTAAACGCCCATTCTTCTTCATGCACAAGATTGGAAGACTCTGTTTTTGGTGTAGATGCCTCTGCAACAACCATTCTAGCCTCTTTCTTCTTTGCCTCTTTAGCAGCCAGTTTTGGACAGCTCTTTATAATATGATCATTTCCTTTACAGTACTTGCAAAACAATTTCTGCTTTTTTTATTTCTTCTCATCTTTATCCTGGTTCTTCGATTGTGCAACATTTGCAGATTTCTGCTTACTAGTAGAAGAGCTCCATTTTCCTTTGCCCTTCTGACTAGCTAGGAAAGCTTGATTTGCAACACGCATAATGGACCTGTTCTGCCTGGACTGATCTTCCTGCAACAGAACAGAAATTCCTCAAATGACAAGGCATTCGGATTGCCTTTCATCATCAATCGAGGAGTAGAGGCAAAACTCTGATATGAATCAGGAAGACCATTCAGAACGGTCTGCACAAGTGAGCTATCTGGTATAACCTCATCAGCAGAAATCAATTGTTCCTTCAGGTCTTTGATCTTTGTAAGAAAACTGTCCATAGAATCACCTTCATTCATGTGCTCACTCTCCAACTGTTTTCGGAGGTAAGCAACACGAGCCTCATTCCTAGCCTGGTACAAAGTGGTAAGTGTATCCCAAGCATCCTTTACTGTTCTGCAAGAGCGAATGTGAGGAATAATGGCACGTTTGACAGACAAAGCTATTAATGCATGTGCCTGGGCATCTCTACCATCCCAACGAATCTGCTCTGCAGTAGGTGCAACAAAAACAGCAGCACGAACAAGAATCTGTGGAATATCATCTTCGACACCATCTTCATCAGCTCCAACACCTGTATTTGCAGTACCTGTCATTACAGGTGTAACAGGACGTCTTTCAACACCCTGCACAATGTTCCACAATCCTTTTGCAACCAGTACATGTCGCATCATATAAGCCCATAATGGGTAGTTGGTACCATCCAACTTATCCTCAACAGCTAACATACGGAATACATCACTGCTTTCAGCCATGGCCGGTGACTAGAATACCTTGATGCAGAAAATTGATTGTATCTCAAAAAGTTGAACAGTATTGCCCAGACGAGTTATGCTAGACCTGTAGCAGACTTCGAGATGCTTAAACTGGCGAACAGAAGCTGGTATATACCTTTGGCATAAAAGGACGAAATAGCCTGCACAAGCGATGCAATAGTGCGTTCGGAGGCCGAAACGAGCTCAGATCTCGATTTCGGCACCACATAGCAAAGCTGTTTTGATCTCGGAAACACCCTGAGTATGCTCACCAAATTTCGTGCGAATCTGAGACTACAAACGGAGGAGTGTCAATGGCACCCTAGAAGAAGCGACGACCTGCTCTGATACCACTTGTTGGAGATAGACGTCTACGGAAGCACGCAAACAGCACAAGGAAGAAGAAGAAGCTTTGAGCACAAACACACAATTCTGAATGTATTACTAGAGAATGTACAAAGATAAGTAGCCCATTAGGGCAACAGGCGTATATACAAGCTGGGGGAAAAAAAGTCCTAAAGAGGGAAGAAAGTGCCCCGGCGGTCCTAGAGTGTTCACACACATCACTACCTAAATATATCAACATTCATCATCTGACAACCCATCTAGCATATGGACTTGTTCTACAAAATACGGTCTAGCATGCAACTCGCAAGGTTGTATAGCATCTAATTTTACAACGTATTTACGATTATTATATTTGAAAGTGAGTTCTTGTGCAGACCAATCTTGTATCACCTTAGCGTGCTTCAGCCAAGGACGGCCGAAAAGAAGATTATAATCAAGGGTGGATTCCGGTAATTCTAGTACGACAAAGGTCATTTTAAATGTTGTACCTTGTAAAGTTATTGGTACATTTCGCACAAGTCCTACGGGATGAACTCTTGATTGGTCGGCCATTCTGACAAAAAACTGAACTGGTTCGATTTCGGTCCATCCTAACTTCTTACATAGTGCAGCAGTAGCAATGTTGACACCAGATCCTCCAACAATTAGTACCTGTGTGATTTTATGATTTTTATACCATACCGTAATTAAAGGAATCGAATGATCGATCGTAGAATCAGGTTCCGGTTGCACTGTTGCTGTTGCTGGAATGCAAGAAGGCATAGGACTGAACTGTTGTTGGAATTGTTGTCGAACTCCCGGTACTAGTGCAAGTAATTGGCCCAGAGGAAGAGTGATGGATGCTTTAGATAAAATTTCCCAGGCTTTTTGTGATTGAATTGTATTTTCCACAGATTCTGAAGATGATGCGCCTGCTGAAGATGATGTTCCTGCTGCTGAATTAGAATCCTGTTTTTGTGTTTCTTCCTCGGTTAACGGAGCCTGGGTCACCGGAATAGGGTCTGGGAACACTAGAGGTTCTGCGGTGGTCCATTGACTAGCCTTATCATACATCCTTTGTTCTTCACGTATGCCTGGTTCAAATATTTCTGCTGCTGGTTGCAGTTGTCTACCGGATCGGGTCTGAATTACTGCAGCGTGCGTTTCTACTGGTGTGATTTGTACCATATTAGTCATTGGGTTTTGACGTTCTTTCTTCCTCTGATCATACTCAGCTGCATCCTTACAGAATCTTCTAATGTGGCCAAATTCACCACAAAAATGACAGCGTGGTGGTGGCAAATTGGGATTTACCGGTGCTGGTCCAGCCTGCCAGTCGTTTGCATTGTAGTTATTATTTCTCTGTCCTCTGTAATTTCGATAACCTTGTTGCTGGTTGTTTCTCATTTGCGGAGGTACATAGTGATTGGCTGGCTGCCCTGGTTCTTGTATAATAGCATTGATAGTTGCTGGTCCCTGTACTTTGGCATTATATGCGCAGTTTTCGGTGGTGTGTCCGGTACTGTTGCAGATAGCACAAAACAACTGATTAAGTGCACAAGTGGCACTAGTATGGCCTGAATTTTTGCATGTGGTGCAGTACATCTGTCTGGTCGGGTCTTCTACAACATTTTTATTTGCCTTTAACCATTCCAAGTCTTCTGTAAATCCTCCAACTTTGTTTTCGAGCTGCAAAGTCATTGCAATCACTGCATCTAGCATCATAGCTCCTACACAGCATATGATCATAATCTGTTTAAGTTGCGGAGTCAATCCATTGATAAACCATTGCGTGATAACGTCATCCGGTAGGTTGGCATGTGCTGGTGGTAACTGCCTTAAATGAGTCTTAAATAGAGTGGCGTATTCCTGTACTGTTTGATTTATCTTCTGTCTATTGTTTTGCAGGTAGTCAAAAATTTCGGTTGGATTCTTCTTTAGCCTGAATCTCTGCAAAAATGCATCCCTTACTGCTTCATACGTGCCGAAATGGTTAATATCATATTCTATAAGCCATCTAGCTGCTTCGTTAACTAATGTCGACTGAAAAACAATAGCCTTATACGCCGGATCAGGTGGATGGTTGAGCACTGCGTAACTTATCTCAAATGTGCGTACATGAGCATCTGGGTCATCTCCTGGAAATCCACCAAATTTGGTGTACGTCACTCCTGCTGGAGTCGGCCTGGGAGGGCATAGTTGTTGTTGTTGTTGATGCTGCTGCTGCTGCTGCTGTTGTTGTTGTTGCCCGTTCATGGCTCTGATGGTTGTATTGTGACTATCTTCTGTATCCCGAGGCTGAGTATCTAGATCGTCGGAATCTGTATCGTCAATTGGTGCACTTTTCGGGTCGATAATCTTGTTCAGTATGTTTCGAATCTCAGCTTCGAACAAGCTACCTTCCTGCTTGATGTCAATTGTAGGAAAGCTTACTCCCAATAGCGGTGACTGGGCTGAAGATTCACCAAAAAATGATAAACCGTCGCCGAAAAACTGCGATCTTTTAGCAATTGGTACCGGAGTAAAATCGGAAGGTGTCGAATCCTCACCAAAACAAGGTGCTTTTTCTCCTTCACTAATTTCTTTGGCTAAGGTGTTTCTAGTCGTAAACAAATTTGAATCTTTACCCAATGTTGTTAAACTAACTTCAGGCTGCGTCTTGGTAGATTCTGGAGTTACTATATCTTCGACAGACTGTGCCGAAATCGTACCGGAATTTACCAGAGGCGTAGCACGTTCCACCGGAATATGACCGAAATCACTACTAACGTTCTTTACTTTCTTGACAACTGAGTTAGACCTAGCTGTACTTCTACCTCCCGGAGTCGTCCTTAGCAAATTAAGTACCCCAGGCTGGCGGTTCTTTGGATACGTTTCACCGGATCGAGTAACCGGCATGTATCATCTTTTGTACTAATTGCGTACTATTACTATCGATTTACAATTTACAGTCACGTTTCCACAACTGGTTTGCAACAATCTAATCTGTTGCCACCTTCCCACAGACGGCACCAGTGTTAAACGCTGTATTCTAACTGTCAGAAGTGCGTTTAAACGTTATTTGGGTTCTTGGGAGTGGAAGGGGTCTGTTAGACAGAGGCCCTATACTTAGTTCCCAAACTAACCACTTACACACAACAATATACTGATGCTGAGAGCTCTATCAAGATCTTATGGTACTTAGGCATTTATAGTTCACGGTTTAGCTCGGCCAACGTGTACCACATACACTAAGAGGCTATATTGCATCTGCACATAAACTTACGGAAAATACCAGAGACAAGAGTAATCGTTCAACCTTTACCGAATAGGTACCACAATCCGATCAACGTCCGAAGATACAGAGAATTCAAGTGTTCAGATACACCGTACTGAAGGTTCAGTACGCAACCCAAGAATCCTATTGTAGCTTACCCCTTATCGTAGGATGACAGATCTCAAGGCTGAAGACAACACGATCCCGCACAGTGTTAGAAACACTACCACAGTTACACAGACTTCACCAAACAACTGGCAGAACATTCCACGAACGAGTACTACCGCAATACGCGAACTTAACACAACAATCTCAATAAAGATTCGCAGACGATTCACTTCAGAAAACAGACCGAATTATCTACTGGATGTAGATGATACTCACACCCGCAATGGATACCAATAGATAACAGACAAGACGAGACACAGATACACACAGAATACTCAGAATTTAGACAAGATACTAAAATTAACCAACTCGACACACAGTAACGCCACAGACAAATCACCCAAACAGATAGTCTGGTGATCTCTCGAACGTCACTGAGCATCTCTTTTCATTGCTTTATATAAAAGATTACAAAGTGTCTGCGTAACAACCTTTCGCACGTGTGAAACAAGATTTCAGTTATACACTTCCAATCCGGCAGTCGATAACAGACTACATCTTCGTAACATGGGCACTCTTAATGCTGGGTGTTGATAATTTCTCTGTCCTTGTACTTCCAATTTCTTTGCTACCAAGTTTTGATAGCCTAGAAGACACGATACCTCCCGCACGATACCGATCGCTGGTTCTCACACGATACTGCTCTCTGACAAGTGAGAAATGAACTGAAATTTTTTGCTTTTTATACTTTTTGATGACTGAACCTAAACTACACTATCTTAGCAATTTTTTTGGGATTTTTCTTGGTGATCTTGACTTACTCCTACTCCACTCCTCTTCTCCTAACCTAACCCTAATTCTCCCTTCTCTCCCTTCCTACTAACCCTAAACCTAAAAGCTCATTACACACACCTCCGGGATGTGAAGTAACAAGTGTTGAAGTGATAGACTACTTGCCACTGAATGAGTTTACTTCTACAAGTACGATTTCATCACACTCGAGCTATAACCATCATGAAGGCACCTTGGCTGAGTGTTCCCCGACAACGGCACCAAAAACGTGTGTACCAAAGTCAAGAAGACTTAAGGACTTGTGCCAAAGAGACTAAACCTCATTTGCCACACAAGCGCGTAAAGTGGGAAATTGACACACGCTTACTTGTCAATCCGATCAAACAACCTAACCAAGTGTATGAGGACATGTGCACACATGATGGAAAATGAAGTGTTTCAGCTCATATGCATGAGAATAGACTAATCTACTTCTCAAACTCACTGAAATACTCAAAGTGTCTGTCGCGATACCACTTACAGTAGTTTTCAGTAAATCGAGGATTTCTCTTAGCTCCAAACTCCGGATATAGTCAATACTAGACTTACTTCGAAGCTCTCGACGAGACGCATCTATTGAGAGTAGTTTTACTCAATTCTGACAACTGTACTTCAAGTTATGACCAAAATAGTGAATGGTGGGAAATACCCACACTCACTCCACAACTCCTACAAGCTCATACACACACTACAGCAGCTCAAAAACAGTGGGGAGGGGTAGATAATAGTTCTACACACACAATCCAAGCATCACACACACATAGAAGATCAAAGAGAAGATGGAAATCTGCAAGAAAGAAGCAAATTCGAAAATCAGGAGCTCTCCTTCTTCACAATGGAAAAAAGTCTCTACAAAGAGTCACAAAGTGACTTATATACATGTGCCCTAAATTTGGTCCTTTCACACAAGAGGCCGGCACTTTATTACTAAAAAGTGAATTTCCTACTAATTTACAAGGAATATATTACAATGAGTTGGGAATATGCATCTAGAGGACTCCTCTAGTGCATTTACATGGCTTGAGGGAATTTCTCAAGACTTTGAAGAAGAAAATTGTGCCAATTGATTTGAAAATTTTGGGGCTCTTCTTTTGTGCTTCTTTTGCTTTGCAACATCCTCTTGCCAGATATGTAAAAACAATTTTGAGATTGCTTGAATTAAAATGTAAAAGGACGGGTTAATCTTGGGAATTGAAAAAGTAAGAAAGAGATGCAAGTTGTGTTAAATATAAGAAAAGAGAACTAGAGTGACAACACAAAGAGATAGTGTAGTGGTAAAACACTTCCCTTTTGAGAGTGAGGTTATGGGTCCAAATCCTCCCTCCTTGGTGAATATAAAACTCCTTATTGCCACTCATAAGTTAAAAATGGTTTGTGCATAGCCAACCGCTGCCAAGGGAGCATGGGTGCCAAAGTAATGCCTAAGTTTTATGCCTTAGTTGATGCCTTGGAGTAAGCCAAATGAGTAAATGTATGTGTAAACATAGGTGTAAACATAGGTTCTGGTTTTGGAACTGAAACAAAAACCAAAACGGAAATGGAAATGGAGACGAAATCGGAATCGGAATTGCAAACAAAGAACAACAAACAGCAATCAAATGTCAAAACGAATAGAAATATATGTTTTAGTTCACTAGTACGAGTGCCTCAAAGTCTACTATAGGTTTAGTAGAGCTCGACAAGGTGATTCTTTTCAACTTTTTGAAATACATTCATTTTTCTGCATCAGGTTTTTTTAGTCAGTGGCCATGACTGAAAGAAATGATGTATTTTGTATGTTGAATGTTGAGGACAAGTTGGATGGTACTAATCACATGTTATGGGCATATATGATGCTTCATGTATTGGTAGCTAAAGGGTTGTGGAATATTGTGCATGGTATTGAAAAATGCGCTATTACACCAACAAATACAATTATTAAAGATGATGCAGGTGGTGTTGAAGATGATGATCTTCAAATTCATGTTCATGCTACGATTCCTACTGCACTAATGCAGAGCAACGTTTTTGGGACAATAGAGATGCTCAGGCACATGCATTGATAGCCTTGTCTCTGAAACATGCCATTATCCCTCACATTTGCTCTTGCAAGACAAAAGGATGCTTGGGATACACTTACAACCTCATGCCACACAAGAAACGAGGCTAGTGTTGCTTACCTCCAAAAATAGTTGGAGAGTGAGCACATGAATGAAGGAGATTCCATGGACAATTTTTTGATAAACATCAAAGATTTGAAGAAGTAGTTGATTTCTCTTGATGATGTCTTACCTAATAGTTCACTTGTGTAGACTATTCTCAATGGTCTTCTAGATTCATATTAGAGTTTGGCTTCTACTCTTCTATTGATGATGAAAGGTATTCCAAATGCCTCAATATTTAAGGTGTCAGTCTTTGTTTTGTTACGCCAAGATCAATCTAGGAAGAACATGTCCATTATGCTTGTTGTAGATCAAACCTTCTTAGCTATTGAGAAGGGCAAAGGTAAATGGAGTTCATCTATTAGTAAACAAAAATCTCCTAATTATGCACAATCGAAGAAGGAAGACAAAGACAAGAAGAAAATAGAAAAGCAAAAATAGTTTTGCAAATATTGTAAAGAACATGATCATGTCATAAATCATTTTCCCAAAGTGGCGGCAAAAGAGGCAAAGAGGAAAGAGACTAGAATGGTTGTTGTAGAGGTCTCTACACCTAAAACAAAGTTTGCTAATCTTGTGTAGAACGAAGAATGGGCATTTACTATTGTTTGTAGTTATGACCCATCTTCTCATGAAGAGTGTATGTGTGCACTAGACTCAGATGTTTGTTAGTGGGTCAACCAAACATATAACCTCACAGTGCAATTTCTTCAGTTTACTTGAGTCTACTCCTATAGAGAATAATGTCACATGTGCCAACAACTCCTCTTACATTGTAACGAGAGTTGGTAAGATCATTCTAACTATTGTTGGTGGTAGTTCTTTTACATTGTCAAATGTTTTGTATGTACAAGGGATCAAGAAAATCAGTTGTCCATTTCAACATTAACCAAGTTTGATTTGGTTCTCAAATTTGTTGATGATAGATGTACAATCCATGATCTCCCAAATGGTAATGTTATTATTCCTTCAGGTAGTTTATGTTATGGGTTGTATAAGCTCATAGTCTATGCAAGATATGTGAATGATTCAGCATGTGCAATTCAAGATTCTTAGGCTATCTCAAATGCAAGGCTTTGGCATGCATGCTTTGGTCATTTGAATTTTGCCAGTTTGCTACACCTGTAGAAATCTAAAATGATGTCCTCTTTGTCCAAACTTGAGGCACCTTGTAAACATGTTTGTGAAGGCTATATTTTGGGAAAAATGCAACGTTCTTCCTTCCCAAAAGATGGTTCAATTTGAGCTACTCAAAAATTGTAGCTTGTTCATAGTGATGTATGTGGTCCTATGTAGACACCTTCATTTGGGAACTACCTTTACTTCATGAATTTTATTGATGATTTCTCTAGGCATGCATGGGTATGTCCATTGAAAGCAGAGTTTAAACTATTTATGTGATTGAAAAAGGTTTTGGTTTTGGCTAAAAATCTGTCAACATGTAAAATGGGCACCCTCTGCTCTGATCGAGGGGGGAATATGTGTCTTTTGATTTTGATTCTTTTTAGCTAAGTGTGGGATAAAACATCAATGTATATTATCATATACACCTCATCAAAATGGAGTTGTTGAAAGAAGGAACATGTCTCTCATGGAGATGGAAAGGTGTATGGTCAAAAGTTAGGCTTTACCACATAGCCTCTAGCTTGAGGCTCTTATGTGTGCAACATATGTACTTAATAGGTGTCCCACCAAAGCTCTGAAATCTATCACTCCATATGGTAGCAAGCCATCTGTTGCTCACCTATGTGTGTTTGATTGTCTAGAATATGCATTAGTGCCTGAAAAACAATGCAAGAAATTGGATGATAAAGCAATGAAATGTATTTTTTTGCATATAATTTTGAAAGCAAATGCTATCATCTGTAAAATCCATAGACTAAATGCATTTTGATTAGTTGTGATGTTGTTTTTGTGGAGGATGCAATTGAGCCATTACTTTCATGTACTAAGGAGACATCTTTTAGCTCCAAAGATTTGTAAGATACTTTGCTGCCTCTTTTTATATGCGAAAAGTCAAATGTTGGTGCAAATGAGGCAATCTCTCAAACTTTATAGGTTCCACATGATAATGTAGATAATTCCATTCTAATGCAAATTTACATGATGCACTTGTTGATGAGAGGGCTCATATAGATGAGGCAAAAATTATGCCTAAATGGTTTGGTGCAAACTTTGCAAAATAGAAAATTAGATCCATCTCTATCATATCGTACTTATTCAGGCTCTCATAGTGCTTCCTTTGCATCAAAATTGCTCTGCAATCGCTGTCTCTAGCCTTTGTGATGAGAATCAGCCTATTTCTTTTGATGAATCACAAAATTCAAAAAATTGGATTGTTGGAGTTAGATGTTTGTAGAAGCAGACGAACAACACAAGGAAGAAGAACAAGCTTGGAGCACAACACACAATACTGAATATATTAACACTAGAATGTACAAAGATAAGTAACATGTTAGGGTTATAGGCGTATATACAAGCTGGGGGAAAAAACCTCCTACAGAGGGAAAAAAGTGCCCCAACAGTCCTCGTGTGTTCACACACATCACTACCTAAATATATCAACAAATCCCCCCTAGGAGTGATGCAGTGAACAAGGAGCTAAACCTCATGTATAAGGAAGTGACAAGCTATGTGGAATCAATCCACAAAAGGAAGTAATCCCAAAGCTTTGCGAAAAGCTTCAAACTTCTCCCTAGGCAAAGCCTTGGTGAAAAGGTCTACAATGTTCTCCTGTGTGAGCGCATATGCTAAGATGATCTCTCCAGCAAAGAACCTCTCCCTGACATAATGATAATGCACCTCAATGTGCTTAGTGCGAGCATGGAACACAAGGTTCCTCACAACTGCCAATGTGCTCTGATTGTCACTAAAGATAGTGGTGGCAAAAGATTGACCAACACCCAAATCAGCCATAAGGCGTCTGAGCCACACACACTCAACAGTCGCTGTGAAAGCTTCCCTATACTCAGCCTCACAACTGGAAGTGTCCATAGTAGGCTGCTTCTTGCTCAGCCAAGATATGCATGAGCTACCAAGCATGAAGCAAAAACCACTAGTGGACACACAAGTGCATAACAACCCCCCCAATTAGAGTCAGAAACAGCATGCAAATCTAGTAGTAGTGATCCCCCCTTGGGATAAAACAACCCAAGTAGTCGGGTACCACTCAAGTAGCGAAAGATGCGCTTATCTGCCTACCAATGCTTGACACCTAGGCAATGCATAAACCTACTTATCTGTGAGACAACAAACTGAATATTGGCTAATTAATGCATACATAAATCAAGCATCCAACAGCCTACTAATAGAGAACAACATCAAATGCATCTCCAACATCATGAAGACTCAATCATAAACCTATCTCCATAGGAGTGGCAATAGTTTTATAGTCTTCAAGGCCAAAACTCTCCAATAATGTGTCAATATATTTCATTTGACACAAAGCTATTATGCCATCAACTTTCATAAATTGAATGCCCAAATAATGATGCAAATGCCCCAAATCAAAAATCTCAAATGAGGCATTCAAATCTGCCTTGAAATCAGCAATATGGTTCTCATGAGGACCAGTGAGCAACATGTCTTCAACATACACAATAATGATAAAAAACACATCATTAGCACACTTAACATATAAGGTGCTTTCATTTGGACTATTCTCAAAACCATGTGCAATCAGATAAGCATGTATCTTTTCATACCAAGCACGTGGTGCTTACTTTAAACCATATAATGCCTTCTTTAACCTGCATAACTAGTTTTCATGCCCTTTCTGCACAAAGACACGGGGCTGAAAAACATACACTTCTTCATGCAAGTCACCATTCAGAAATGTTGTTTTAATGTCCGGTTGATGTACAGTCCAACCATGATGGGCGGCAAGTGCACAAATGCTACGAACAGTAGACATTCGACAAGTAGGTGCAAAGGTTTCATATTCAAAATCAATGCCTCTTTCCTACATATAACCCTTTGCAACAAGCCTGGCCTTATACCTGTCAATTGTTCCATCTGGTTTACGCTTCAGCTTGTATACCCACTTAGTGCCAATGACCTTCTTGTCAGGAGGCAAGTCACATAAAGAACAGGTACCATTTTTCATGATAGCATCATATTCAAAGTGCACTGTAGCCATCCAATGTTCATAATTTTGTGCTTCATCAAATGAAACAGGCTCACTCTCATCACGGAGACTAGAGGCAGCCATAGCATACATATCTGATGAAAAAGAGGCAGTATGAGAGCCTAAATGAGTGTGGTATGATAGAGGTGCATCTAATTTGCTGTTAGGCAAAGTTTGCATTAGCCATTTTGGCATACTTTTTACCTCCTCAATATCAGTTCTCTCATCAACAAGTGTATCATGCAAATTTGCATCAGAAATGGAATGATCTGCATCATCACATAAGCATGTAAAGGCTGAGAAGTTGCCTCATTAGCATCAGACACTAGACTGTCCACCTATAAAAAGAGGCAGCAAAGTATCATACATGTCTTTGGAGCTAGCAAATGTCTCTTTCGTACATGAAAGTAAAGGTTGAATAGCATCTTCCACAAAAACATCACGACTAACCAAAATGCATTTATTCTATGGATGATACAGATGATAGCCTTTGCTTTTAGAACTACACCCAACAAAAATACATTTTACAGCTTGATCATCCAATTTCCTGCGATGTTGTTCAGGCACTAATGCATATGCCAAACAACCAAAAACATGCACATGAGCAACAGATGGCTTGCGACCATGTCAAGCCTCATATGGAGTGATAGACTGTAGTGCTTTAATGGGAAACCTATTAAGTACATAATGTTGCACACATGACAGCCTTAAGCCAGAAACTATGTGGTAAAGCCTGACTCTCGACCATACATCAGCCATCTCCATGAGTGACATGTTCTTTCGTTCAGCAACTCCATTTTGTTAAGTTGTATATGGTATGTACACTAATGTTTTATCCCACATTCAGCTAGAAATGCATTAAAGTTAGAAGACATATATTCCGCCCTTGATCTGAACGGAGGGTGCCCATTTTACATGCTAACAGATTTTTAGCCAAAACCAAAAACTATTTGAAGCACATGAGCACTTCGGACTTTGCTTTCAATGGATATACCCATGCATGCCTAGAAAAATTATCAATGAAAGTCAAGAAGTAAAGATAGTTTCCAAAAGAGGATGTCTCCATAGGACCACATATATCACTGTGAACAAGCTGCAATTTCTAAGTAGCTCGAACTGAATTATTTTTTGGAAAGGAGGAATGCTGCATTTTGCCCAAAATATAGCCTTCACAGACATGTTTTGTGGGTGCCTCAAATTTGGGCAAAGAAGACACCATTTCATATTTCTATAGCCGTAGCAAACTAGCAAAATTCAGACGAACAAAGTGTGCATGCCAAAGCTTTGCATGTGATATAGCCTGAGAATCATGTACTGCACATGATGAATCATTCATAGAGTTTTCATAGCCTATGATCTTATACAACCCATGACATAAAATGCCAGAAGCAATAATCATGTCGCCATTTGACAGATCATGAACCGTACATCTGTCATCAACAAATTTCACAACCAAGCCAATCTTGGATAATGCAAAAACTGATAACAGATTTTTCTTGATCCTTGGCACAAATAAATCATTTGACAAAGTGAAAGAACTGCCATCAGTAGTAGTCAGAATGATCTTCCCAACCTCATGACAGGATAAGAGGAGTTGTTGGCACATGTGATAGTATTCCCTGTAGGGGCAGGGTCAAGAGAAGTGAAGAAACTATGTTGTGAGGTAATATGTTTTGTTGCCCTACTATCAAAGTACCAAACATCTGAGTCTACTATAGACATACACTGTTTAGGAGAAGATGGGTCAAAACTACAAACAGTAGTAAATGCCCATTCTTCATTCTGCACAAGATTAACAGACTCTGTTTTTGGTGTAGAGACCTTTGCAACAACCATTCCGGCCGCTTTTTTCTTTGCCTCTTTTGCAGCTAGTTTTGGACAATTCTTTATGACATGATCGTTTCCTTTACAGTACTTACAAAATAATTTTAGTTTTTCTAATTTCTTCTCATCTTTATCTTCCTTCTTTGAATGTGTAGCATTTGGAGATTTTTTGCTTACTAGTAGACGAGCTCCATTTTCCTTTGCCCTTTTGACTAGCCAGGAAAGCTTGATCTGCAACATGCATAATGGACCTGTTCTGCCTATACTGACCTTCTTGCAATAGAACAGAGACTAACTCCTCAAATGACAAGGTATTTGGATTGCCTTTCATCATCAAGCAAAGAGTAGAAGCAAACCTCTTATATGAATCAGGAAGACCATTCAGAACGGTATGTACAAGTGAGCTATTTGGTATAACCTCATCAGCAAAAATCAACTGTTCCTTCAAGTCTTTGATCTTTGTTAGAAAATTTTCCATAGAATCACCTTCATTCATATGCTCACTCTCTAACTATTTTTGGAGGTAAGCAATACGAGCCTCATTCCTAGCTTGGTACAATGTGATAAGTTCATCCCAAGCATCCTCAGTTGTTCTGCAAGAGTGAATGTGAGGAATAATGGCACGTTTGATAGATAAAGCTATCAATGCATGTGCCTGATCATTTTTGCCATGCCAATGAATTTGTTGTGCAACAACACAAATAGGAATCTAAAGAATATCAGCATCTTCAATGCCATCTACGTCAGCTTCAGTACGTGTATTTGCAAGTGTAATAGGACGTTTTTTCAACACCTTGCACAATGTTCCACAATCCTTTTGCAACTAATACATGTCGGATCATATAATCCCACAATGGGTAATTGGTACCGTCCAACGTATCCTCAATAGCTAGCATATAGAATATGTCATTGCTTTTAGCCATGGCCATTGACTAAAATACCCTCATGCAAAAAAATGACTGTATTTGAAAAAGTTAAACAAAACTACCCTAACGAGTTCTGCTAAACTTGTAGCAGACTTTGAGACTATTATATTGGCACAAAAAGTCGAAATAGCCTACACAAGTGCTACAATAGTGCATTCGGAGACTGTGGCTGGAGGGGTGTCAATGACGCCCTAGATGAAGCGGTGACTTGCTCTAATACCAATTGTTGGAGTTAGACGTCTATGAAAGCACGCGAACAACACAAGGAAGAAGAAGGAGCTTGGAGCACAACACACAATACTGAATGTATTACCACTAGAATGTACAAAGATAAGTAACTCATTAGAGCTATAGGCGTATATACAAGCCAAGGAAAAAAACCTCCTAAAGAGGGAAAAAAGTGCCCCAAGGGGTCCTAGTGTGTTCACACACATCACTACCTAAATATATCAACATGGATGGCTACTATGCAATCAAAATATGATGCTATTTTGAAAAATGGTACTTGGTCTTTATGTGATTTGCCTCTAGGCAAAAAGGCAATTGGCATTAAATGGGTATACAAGCTAAAGCATAGGCCTGATGGAACAATTGACAAGTATAAGGCTAGGCTTGTTGCAAAAGGTTATGCTCAAGAGAGAGGCATTGATTTTTATGAGACCTTTGCTCCCACATGCTAAATGATTACCATTCATATCATTTGTGCACTTGTAGCTCATCATGGTTGGTATGTACGTCAGTTGGGCATTAAAGCAATATTTTTGAATGGTGAATTACATGGAAAAGTGTATGTATTTTAGCCTCACGGTTTTGTGCAAAACAAGCATGAAAACAAAGTGTGTAGGTTGAAAAAAGCATTTAGTATGGTTTGAAGCAAGCACTGCATGTTTGATATGAAAAGATACATGCCTATTTGTTTGCACATGGTTTTGAGAACAATCCAATTGAGGGCACCTTATATGTTAAGCATGTAGATGTTGTACTTTTAATTGTTGTTGTGTATGTTGATGACATGTTGCTCACTCACCCTAATGAGAAGCACATTACTGAACTTAAGGCTGATTTGAATGCCTCTTTTGAGATGTCAGATTGAGGAATTTGCATCATTATTTGGGCATTCAGCTTATGCAAGTTGATGGGGGATTAGCTTGGTGCCAAACATAATATATTGACACATTATTGCAATGTTTTGGCCTTGAAGATTGCAAAACTATTGCACTCCTATGGAAATAGGTTTACGGTTGAGTCTTCATGATGTTGGAGATGGAATTGATGATGTTCTCTATCAGTAGGTTGTTACATGCTTGATTTACTTATGTATAACTCGGTCTGATGTTCAGTTTGCTATGGATCATTGCTTCCAGATTTACATGCTTTTTTTGACTCGAAGTAGGCTCGTTGCTATGACACTTGTGTGTCCACTAGTGGTTTTTGCTTCATGCTTGGTAGCTCATGCATATCTTGGTTGAGCAAGAAGTAGCCTCTTGTGGCCACTTCTAGTTGTAAGGCTGAGTACAGGGAAGCTTTCATAGCGATTCTTGAGTGTGTGTGGCTTAGATGCCTGTTGGGTGTTTTGGGTGTTGTTAGTTTTTTGCCACCACCAACTTCACTGACAGTTAGAGTGCATTGGCATTTGCGAGGAATGTTGTGCCCATGCTCGCACAAAGCACATTGAGGTGAACTATCATTATGATAGGGGGAGGTTCTCTGTTGGAGAGATCAGTTTGGCATTGGTACCCACACAAGATAACATTGGAGACCTTTTCACAAAGGCTCTACCTAGGGAGAATTTTGAAGCTTTTCGCAAAGCTTTGGGCTTACTTCCTTTCGTGGATTGATCTCTCTCCACATAGTTTGGCACTTCCTTATACATGAATGCCAACTCATTCACCACATCACTCCCAGGGGGGGTTTGTTGATATATTTTGGTACTAATTTTTTATGTGTGAAACATCATAAGAAATGAATTAATGTGACACTAACACACCTATATGGTCACCATTAACTCAATGCTTCTCCAAACTTTGAGAAAAGATTGCTTAAACTGAGAACTTTGCTTCTACAGAAATTTCTAGTCACTAAAATGACATACCTTCACTGTTTTGCTTATTTCTCTCAGCACTAATATTTTTTCTCAAAGAATTTTTTGTGGATGAAAATAGAAGAGTCCAACAAGCTATTGATTGCAAGAAATGGATCACTACAACTCAAGTTATGGCCTTCACAAGATCACAATGTATGAGCTGCCAAAACCAGAAATTTTGCCTCTTTTAGTAAAACTGAGTGTCTAAAAATGCAAATTTGATGCCTAGCATCGACTTGCAACCAAAATTGGATGCTAGGCATCGACTTGGTGCTTTTTCAACCACTTTTTAGCTCCTGAAATAGGCGTGTAAACCACAGGTATGAACAAGACTACTTTTATGTGGGAAGTCGATGCCAAGCATCGACTTTATGCTGAAACTCAATGCCAGGCATCGAGTTGCTCCACAAAGCTCATGTTTTTAAAAGATTTGACAACACATAAAACTCAGAGAATGAAAAAAATGACTTATCATCACAAACTCGATGCTAGGCATCGAGTTGCTTGGAAAACTTGAATTTTTGAACTCATCACATAGTAGGCAAGCATGGAGATGATGGAGAGAGTCTCATACATAGAACTTTACTCAGTTCTTCTCATAGCTATGAAAAACTCAGATGTTTATAGGCGCTTTCTCACTTAGAGAAGCCCGACTATACTCATCCATACAAAATGAACTTTTTCTCACTCTAACTACCTCTCTTCCACATCGCGTGTTGATACAAACTAACTTATATAGTTTTTCTCAATCTCGTGATTTTTGAAAACTTCTAGAACTAACGTGAACTAACTTTACAAATATACACTTGTGAATTTGTTCCTTCCCATGGGCATGTGGTTTTCTTCTAAAGCTTTGACCTTCAAATATATGTCCAATTTAGTGATTGTTTCTCCAACAGCTCCCCCTCAATCACTAATTGACCTCTGTTTCTTCATATCATCTTCTTTGCTTTTACTCCTACCATGCTTTTGAATCTGTTGGTCTTCACACCTTCCAAGCTTGTTGTCATTATATCTACTATCTGATCCTTTGTAGAAATGTACTCCACTTCAATTTCTTTCGCCATTACCTTTTCTCTCAGAAAACGATAATGTATCTC
Source organism: Ceratopteris richardii (assembly GCA_020310875.1). Classification (NCBI taxonomy): domain Eukaryota; kingdom Viridiplantae; phylum Streptophyta; class Polypodiopsida; order Polypodiales; family Pteridaceae; genus Ceratopteris; species Ceratopteris richardii. The sequence goes on from CM035428.1 coordinate 111,586,040, forward strand.
TATATATTTTGTTCTTGCATGAAATACTGGATTTGCTGCAAGATAAAGTGAACTCATGTTATCTCCATGTATTGTAGGTATACCTTGATCAATGCCCAAGCTTTTGAATAATGTTTGCATCCATATGACCTCCTTAGCTGCTTCCACAAGTCCTTTGTACTCAGCTTTAGTTGACGACAATGCTACTGTATGTTGTTTCTTTGAACACCAACTTACAAGCTTATCACCAATATATATATCATGTAACCATGAGTTGATCTTATGTCATCTTGATTACTTGCCCAATCTAAATCACTATAGGCTCTCAACTTCAAATATGAAGTAAAAGGATAATATAATCCTTCCTTTATGGTTCCTTTGATATATGTGAGAAATCTTTGACCTACAATCCAATGTGGGTCCTTTGGAAAATGCATGAATTGTGACAAAACTCCCACTGCATAACTAAGATCAGGTCTTGTTAGTATAGCATAAATCAAACTACCCACAAGAGATTGATACTTCCTCATATCTTTGTATTCTGCACCATCATATTTATTGAGCTTTTGATTAACTTCAAGTGGACTTGAAGCTTCTCTGCAATTTTCCATACCAAACTTCTTCAATAGGTTCAGAAGATACCTTTCTTGTGATACATATATGCCATGATCTCTATAAGTAACTTCCATTCCAAGAAAGTATGATAACTTTCATAGATCACTGATCTTGAATTCTTTTTCAAGTAATCTCTTTACCTCCTTGATTCCTTCATCTGAAGTACCTATGATTATAATGTCATCTACATAAATACAAATGTAGATTGTATATGCATATATTCTTTTGATGAGTAGACTTGGATCTGCTTTTGAACTTTGATATCCACTTCACCAATCTATAGTTCCATGCTCTTGGAGCTTGCTTCAATCCATAGAGTGCTCTTTTCAACTTGCAAACAAAATTTGGATACCTAGAATCTATAAAGCCTTAAGGTTGTTCCAGGTATACCTCATCTGATATGTATCCATTCAAGAATGCATTCTTTATATCCAATTGACTTAGGGTCCATCCTTTTGAAGCTACAATGTCAATGATTGTCCTTATAGTTGACATCTTAGCTATAGGACTGAATGTCTCATCATAATCTATGCCATAGATTTGGGCATAGCCTTTCACCACTAGTCTAGCTTTGTATCTGGCTATACTTCCATTTGTAAGCTTCTTCACTATATAAACCCATTTATAACCAATTACCTTCTTACCATTTGGTTTAGGAACAAGTTCCCATGTCTTGTTCTCCTCTAGTGCATTGAATTCTTCCTTCATTGCTTCTTCCCATTGCTTTTTACCTTTTGCTTCATCATAGTTCTGAGGTTCTTCATCATCTCTGACCATATATGCATAGTTCTTTTGAGTTATGTAAGAAGTATCATAAGAATACCTTTCTGGTTGTCTTCTTGTCCTACTTGACCTCCTTGGTTCACATTCTTCATATGTGTTTGGATACACCTCTTCATCAAATATATGAGCTTCTTCATTTCTTCTTGCTAATACACTTCTAGATGCACTTGCTTACATATAGTCTTCATCTTCATTCACCTACACACTTGATTTTCCTTTCTTGCATCTTCTTACCTCTTCTTCAAATTCTTCAACTATATGACTTTGATCTGCATACCAAGTTTTTTTTCATCAAATGTAACATCTCTAGAAACAAGAAATTGTTTGGTTAGAGGATTCCACAACCTGTAACCCATCGGCTCTTCATCATAACCGATGAACACATATTTTTCTACCTTTGGTTCAAGTTTATGCCTAAGTTGTGATGGCACATAAGCATATGCAATTGATCCAAACACTTTACAATGATCTAGTGTTGGTTTCTTACCCCATCAAGCTTCATATGGAGTCATTCCATTGAGAGCTGCACATGGTAATCTATTCACAAGATATGTAGCTGTATTTATAGCCTCAGCCCAAAGATAATTTGGACAATTCTTCTCCTTCATCATAGCTCTAGCAAACTCAACCAAAGTCCTGTTTCTTCTTTCTGCTTCACCATTTTGTTGTGGTGTATACTTGTAGGTTATTTCTCTCTTAATAACTGCATTCCAAAGATAATCATTGAACTCTTGGGAGAAGTATTCTCCCCCTCCATCAGACCTCAGTCTCTTAAGCTTTTGACCTATGACTCTCTCTGCATATGCATGAAAATGCTTGAAAGCTCCAAACGCTTCTGATCTTTCCTTCAAAACACATAAAGTTATCCATCTTGTAGCATCATCAATGAAAACAACATAATACCTTGAGCCATTGATACATCCTTCTTTTGTTGGTCCCCATACATCTATATGAATGATCTCTAGTAATCCATCATGTTTGAAACCTTTCTTTTGAAATGGTAACCTGTGTGCTTTACCCATTTGACATGCTTCACATTTATAAATCATATGTTGACTCTACACATTTGGTAATCCTAGTACAGATTGATTAGCAACCATAGCTTTAATTCCTCTTTCATTGAAGTGACCTAATCTCTTATGCTAGAGATCAAGTTCTATAATCACTCCTTCACCATGTGTAAGCAAAGCTTGACCAATGTTCCCTTGCACTCACTGCCACACAACTTCTTCACATCTTCTAGAAATCTCTCAGTGTGTACCTTTGAGCTTGGTTTTTGGTCTTCTAAACTTCCCCAACTCAAGAGCTACTACTTCAATCCCAAAATGTATGTACAAAATGAAAAAATGAGGAAAAAAGAAGAGTAGAAATGTGAAGAAGAAAAAGAAGAGAGAGATCTAAGTTTTAATGGAGACTTTTCAAAATCCTAACTTAAAACCTAATTTTCACCTATCTTTCACTATCTACCAATGTTAATGCTTATCTCTTGAGCAAACACACCTTGGAGCTCATAAGGCACATTGGGCAGATATCCTTCAAGAGTTTGATTATGACCTTACGTATAGGAAGGGAAAATTTAATGTTGTGGTTGAATCGATTAGCCAGATTCCTATGCTTAGTGGATTGAGTTTTACTCAAATCACTAGTGAGCTGTTTGAGTCCATGAGAGGTAAATGTAGGCTTGATCTTACTCAAAGATTCAAATGGAAGCACAACAGTAACCATGATGGATATATGTTATACAAAGGTAAGGTGTGTGTCCCTAGAGATTTTGAGATGAGACGACATATATTGCATAAGTGTCATGATGTTCTCAAGATCTTAGCTCACGCACACATAGAGGTTATGAACGTCGAAAACACAGAGAAATAGATACACAAGGAGACGAGACAGGACACAATATTGGGTGCAATCTCCCCCCATGCACTCTGTTTCGACAATTCATAGAGTGCATGTATTTATAGAAATTTTTTATTATGTTGAAAAGAGTGGTTACATGAGAGTAGCTTCGAAAAGCATGCATGAAACTAAAAGTTGGTAACTTTTGAAGAAATCCTTTGCTTTCAATATTAGAAATTGCGATCTACAATGACCCTTATTTTAACCACTATTTTCTAATTGTTTCTAACAATAGAATCTTCTATGTGAGTTTATTTACAAGCTAAATAAATTATAATTTGGATTATATATGTCTGCCCTTTCACGCCTTTCATGCTCCTCACGAACCTTCAACTGCTATATCAAAAACATCAAACACATTAATACAGTAATAAATTAACACTCCAAAAATTCCTTATTCAACACATTCCATAATTCATAACATACCCCTCATTTGAAAAAGCACCATAAATTAGTTGATAAAATAATAAACATGGATAGCCAATAATGGGTATGAAGAGAACAAAACCCTCTTCCTACGGACTTTTCTTTCTCTCAACCTCAATCTCTAGAACCTCGTTCTCACCCAAGCAAATATCTTAGATCCTCAATGTATTGCTTCCCTCTGGGGATGTACCTTGGGGAAATGTACCCTAGCAGGATGTACCCTAGAAGGATGTATCGTGGCATGATGTACCCTGTCTGGATGTACCCTAATGTACCCTGATAGGATGTAACATGTTTGGATGTACCCTGATGTACCCTAAGACGTGTTGTGTCACGTCGCGCCATGCCGCCTTGCCCAAGCCTTCTTGAAAAAGTAAGAAAGAGCTACAAGTTATGTTAAATATAAGAGGAGAGAACTTGAGTGACAACACTGTTAGGCTGTCGGATTGGCACAATGTAATTTTACATTTTCATATACCGCACGCACCGAAAGGGCGTAGCGTAGTGATGTAACCCTTTTACTCATTAATGAAGAGACATTACGTGGTTCTCCGGCAGAAGAGGAGACGGGATCGCCAGACTATCTGTTTGGGCGACTTGCGACCTTGCGAAGACGTCGTAGTGCAGAATTTGTAGATATCTGAAGTACTGTTAAGTCTGTTCTTATTGAATTACCGTAAGTCAGTATTACACAGTAATACTGTCGTAACATTAATAAGTCTGTTCGATTATGTGATTGAACAACTACACGATATCTACTATGTGAGGATACTGTAAACGGAGGATGATAATTATGTAACAGAAGTATTGCTTTGATGAATAGTTACTCTGTGTTTAATTGAGTATACTTTGGGAAAATAGATAAAGGGCCTCTGCATTGTCAAACCCCTACCATCCCCAAGAACCTGAAAGAGATTAAAGGTGACTGGACGTAAGTCCCCTTTTAACACTGGCATCGTCTGTGGGAAGATGGAAATAGATTGAGAATAATTAGTAAAGGTAGAGCAGTACGTAAGGCAGGTGGTGTAAAAGCGATATATGCCGGTTACTCGGTCCGGCGAGTCCTATCCAAAGTATAGGAGAGACCAGCATCCCTGGGCAGTGCCTAATCTATTAGGGACATCCCCAGACGGTAGAAGTACAGGCCATTTAAGCCCAGTTGTAGAAGGATCGGAGCCAGTTAGCAGTGATTCCGGTGCCAATTCGGTGACCCATGATAAGATTTCGGTGGATTTCGGTGTGATTCTGGTACTTTGTGAAAAAGGTACAGTAACTTCTGAGTGTACAGAGACGCAGTGCGTAGTTAGTCCGACGCTAACTGGTCAGAATTCAACTATTGTCGGTGACAAAGTTGTGTTACCGAGTGAGACCGTTTCCGGTGAAAAGATAACTTGGTGCGGTGAAAGTTCAGTAAATTCCGGTGGGAGTTCGGTACCGTTTAGTGGGAATTTGAAATTTTTCGGTGATAGTGCAGTACTACCTGGTGGATCTATATTACGTTCACCACTCTTTGGGGCAAGCTTACCTAATTTTGATACCAAAGCAGAGGACAGGTTATTTGATTTGGAGATAAGTAAGAGATTCAACACCATTTTCGAGTCGAAAGGTGAGCAGTTTGACAATACAGATTCTGAAGGACAAGAGACACCTCCTCAACCGACAGATAGCAACAACACTACTCACAATAGCATTATGAGTGGGTCACAGTCTCAGCAGCAGACACCCCCACAGCCTCCACCGTAGTTTCAGCAATAGCAACAACAACAGCCGCAACCAATTATACTAGTTCGACCGATCCCAACGGGAGTAACTTACACCAAGTTCGGTGGATTCCCGGGTGACGACCCTGATGCACATGTGTGCACCTTTGAGATAAGCTATGCAGTGCTGAATCATCCACCCGATCAGACGTACAAGGCTATCGTATTTTAGGCCACCTTAGTTAATGAAGCAGCTAGGTGGTTGATTGAATATGATATTAATCATTTCATTAACTATGATGCTGTGAGGGATGCGTTTTTACAGAGGTTCCGGCTGAAGAAAAATCCTGGCGAAATCTTCGACTATTTGCAGAACAATCGGCAAAAGCTGCATCAGACTATTCAGGAATACGCAACATTATTTCGAACTCACTTAAGGCAACTACCTCCGGCTCATGCTAATCTACCGGACGATGTTATAACCCAATGGTTCGTTAATGGACTGAATCCGCAGCTCAAACAAATCATGATCATCCGCTGTGTAGGTGGAATGACACTGGATGTTGTTATCACGATGGACCTGCAACTAGAGCATAAAGTTGGAGGATTTACAGAAGACTTGGAATGGCTGAAAGCCAGTAAGAACACAGCTGATGATCCGTCCAAGCAGGTGTATTGTACCAAGTGCAAAAATCCAGGGCACACTAGTTATACATGTGCCCTTAACCAGATGTATTGTTCCATCTGTAATACAATAGGACACTCAACGGAAACCTGTGCATACAATGCCAAGGTGCAAGGTAGAGGAGCTGTAAATGCCATCATACAGGAACTAGGTCAGCCAGCAACCCATTACGTGCCGCCACAGATGCGAACGAACCAGTCGCAAGGATATCGGAATTACCGGGGTCAGCGGAACACCAATTTCAATTCAAATCGATGGCAGGCGGGTACATCAGCGGAAGGTACCTCTCTTCCACCCCCTCGGTGCCATTTTTGCGGTGAGGTTGGCCACATCCGTAGATTCTGCAAGGAAGCAGTAGACTATGACAAAAGGAAGAAGGAGCGACAAAATCTAATGACCAACATGGTTTATATTTCACCAGTTGAGTCACAAGCAGCTGTCGTGCAGACAAGATCGGGTAAGCAGTTGCAACCAGCAGCTGAATTGTTTGAGCCTGATATTCGTGAGCAGCAGCAAATGTTTGCAAAGGCTAGTCAATGGACCGCTAAGGAGTCGGCTGTATTTCTTGATCCAATTTCGGTAACACACGTCCCTCTGCCACAGGCAAGATCCAATGAACAAAATACTGCCTCAACAACATTAGAATCATCATCGGAACCGGTGAGAATTACGACCCAAACAGATCAGGTATGGGACATCCTATCTAAGGCTTCAATCACACTCCCTTTGGGATAGTTGCTTGTGTTAATGCCAGGAGTAAGGCAGCAATTTCAACAGCAGGTTAGTCCTGGAACTTCCCGTACTCCGTCGACTGCAACCATACAACCGGAAATTGAGTCTACGGTGGATCATGCGGTCCCATTGATCACCGTTTGGCACAAAAACCACAAGATTACCCAAGTTGTAATTGATGGTGGATCGGGTGTGAATATGGCAACGACAGCACTCTGCAATCAATTGGGTTGGACCCAAATTGAGCCAGTACAATCTTTTGTATGAATGGCAGACCAATCCCGTGTCCATCCGGTGGGACTAGTACAGAATATCCTGATTACATTTCAGGGTACCACGTTCAAAATGACTTTTGTATTCCTAGAACTACCAGAATCCAGCCTCGACTACAATTTACTTTTCGGTCAACCATGGTTGAAGCAAGCCAAAGTTGTACAGGATTGGTCAGCACAAGAGTTAACTTTCAAAGACAATCACCGAAAATATGTAGTTAAATTGGATGCCATGCAACCCTGCGATCTTCATGCACAACCATATGTAGCGGAGCCGGTCCATATGCTGGTTGGATTATCTGATGACGAGGAAGAGGCGTTCCTGGAGACCAATAAGGATCTGATCTCATTAGGTACTGTACATATCCAGTCGGTCGCAGACAAGTGGAGTCCGGTAGCCTGTACGATTGTAACAGTGACCAGAAATGCAGAAGCAAATGATGGTGTCGCTATGGATGGAGCCACCTTACATCAAATATTGTAGTCAGCTCATGATCTGGTAAAACCTCGGCAATTTTATGTACCGGAAGAACAGTTACTAACATATAATTTGGGTGATACGGTCAACCCGCGACCAGTTAAGATTAAAGCAGGCTTAGCAGAGACGTTCCAAGATGATTTAATACAACTTCTGTGTGAAATCTCTGAGTTTTTGCTTGGGATTATCGAGATATGAAAGGTCTGGACCCGCGGATTTATCAACATCGGGTAGTGCTCAAACCAGAGGCGAGGCCAATCAAACAGTCTAGTTACCGAATGAACCCCAATTATGCAGCACAGGTTGAAGCAGAACTTGATCGGTTATTGAAGGTGGGATTCATTGTCCCAATCGAGCATGCTGAATGGATATCTCCAATAGTGATTGTCCCAAAGAAAAATAAATAGCTGCGCATCTGTGTTGATTACCGGAAACTGAATGCTGCCACTGTACCGGATCCATTCCCTCTCCCCTTTCTGGACACAATGCTCGATAGGGTGGCAGGGCATGAGATGTATTCATTTCTGGATGGCTACAGTGGCTATAATCAGGTGAGGATGGCAGAACAGGACATACCCAAAATAGCTTTTATCATCAACTGGGGTGTTTATGCTTGTATTGTCATGTGGTTTGGGTTAAGGAATGCCCCGAGCACCTTCCAAAGATGCATGCAGGAAGTCTTTTCACCTACTTAACTACATTTATGCAAGTATATTTGGACGATTTTTCCTTATTTGGCAAGACTTCGGCACACCTGTATCATTTACGGTGCTGCTTTGAAAAATGCCGTGAATACCGGTTATGCTTGAATCGGACAAAATCTATTTTTGCGGTCTCTTGTGGCAAACTATTCGGACATATTATCTCTGCAGAAGGAATATAAGTCGATTTGGATAAAGTAGCAGTCGTGTTGGAGGCACCAATCCCAACGACACCAAAAGAAGTTATGCCCTTTCTTGGTCAAATCCGGTTGCATGGCAGGCACTTAAGGTGGTTAGCTCATTTAGCGACACCACTCAATCAGCTTATGACTAGTGCTCCACGGTAGTATTTGGACACAGGAGTGCCAAAATGCATTTGATCATTTAAAGGTTTTATTGACGCAGGCCCCGATTTTACAACCACCGGATTGGGAACGTCCGTTCCATGTCTTTGTGGATGCATCGGACATAGCTATTGGTAGTGTACTAATGCAGCAAACTGACAAATGGTTTCGGCCTGTATATTATGAAAGTCACCGATTAGCCCCTGCCGAAAGAAACTATTCATTGATCAAAAGAGAATGTCTCGGTTTAGTGTACTCTATTAAAAAGTTCCGACATTATTTGTTGGGCTGAAAATTCACCTTCCACGTGGATCATGCCGCACTCGTGTACTTGGTCCGACAGCAACATTTAGGTGCTCGATTGGCTTGATGGGTTTTACTCTTACAGGAGTTCGACTATGATGTTATTCATCGACCTGGCACAACACATGCCTTGGCAGATTTTCTATCTCGATTGGATTCCGGTGAGTCTCCGATAGGGGTTGATGATGCTACACTGGCAATTTACGTTTCTGAACCAACTACTGACGAATCGCCAGTACCTCTTGTTGCTCCTACATACTACGATACGCTACTAACTTTCCTCACTGACGGGTGTCTCCCTCCTCGTACTCCCCTTGCTATGCGGTAGAAACTTGCAGTTTACAGCCGAAGATTCCGGTTGATCATAGGTCAACTGTACTACATGGATCATACTGGTGTTTTACTTTGCTGTATCCCACCACATGAAGCTGAATCAGTTATTGCTCTGGCTCATTCATCACCCTCGGGTGGACATTTCGTAGCTGATCTTACTCATCATAAAATTCTGCAAAGTGGGCTCTGGTGGCCTACAATGTACAAAGATGTGACTCAGTTTGTGCAGCAGTGTGATACCTGTCAACGGTCTGGACAGCCAGTACAGTGGCACTTCTTTCCCCTTCAACATGTTTTACCTTTGGAACCCTTTCAGAAGTGGGGTCTAGATTTTATTGGTCCCATCACACCCCCAGCTACTCTCACCAACAGCTGCTATATCTTGACTTGTACCTATTATGCCACTAGATGGGCAGAAGCTTGGGCCTTACGGTCGGCCACAACAGTTTTGGTGGCTAAATGCCTGATGAAGGACGTTTTTCCTCATTATGGGTTGCCTCTCGAAATCGTTACGGACCAAGGTACACACTTTGCTAACCACTTAATGCAAGTATTGACCAAGACATTTCAGATTGTCCACAAATTCAGCTCGCCTTATTATCCCCATGCCAATGGTTTGGCGGAGAGTACCAATAAGACTTTGTTGAATATGCTACACAAATTGCTTTTGGAATGTTCGGAACGTTGGGATCAGCTTTTACCAGCAATATTATGGGCATACCGGACTACGTACAAGGTAGCTACTGGCATGACCCCGTTCAATCTTGCTTATGGATTGGAAGCTATTGCACCGATGGAAGTAGTAGTGCCGAGCCTACGCATTGCCTTAGCTCAGAAATTGCTACCAGACGAATCTTTGCCATTTCGGTTGGATACACTTAGGTCATTGGATGAACAGCACTGGGAAAGTTGCATGACCCTTCAAGAAGTTCAGCTTCGTCAAGCCCGTACTCATGATCGTTTTCTCAAAACCCCTGTTTTTAAAATTGATCAACTAGTGTTGTTCTATAATGCTAAAGCAAATAAATCTGGTGGAAAATTTAAATTACGGTGGTTCGGTCCATATCGGATTGCTGAACAAGTGGGCCCAACAACTTTTTGATTGGCGACCTTAACAGGTGTTCTTTTGCCAAAAGTGATTAATGGATCTAAGCTTCACCCATATCAACAACTGGCCGATAACCGATGACGTGTACCTCATCTTTTGCGCATGTCACTTATTTTCTTTTTATTCCCGTATTTCGGTTGACCACAGACCGTAATCTCCTCGTTTTGATATCTAAATATGATTAATCGCCACCCTGTGTTACTGTTTTTGCTCATGCATGCCCCCATAATTATGACGGATATCTTTCCAATATCGTGCAATAATTAGGGTTTTCGACCGGCTAAGGTTGCGTGTGTGACTACTTAATCTTGTCTCTTTTCTTGTTGATCACTATTGTGTTTGTGTGCTTGTGCATTCCTTGTTGTCTCTGTTCTTGTCTTTACTTGTGCGCGCTATGGAAGCTTTAGCGAATGTTGCTACTTTCCGTGCAGATCTCACTCCAGACGTGAGTGAGTATTTGTGCACCCGTGGTCTTCTAGCTTTTGCTGAATTGCCTTGGCATTCAGTGGAATGTCAACCATTCTATGTGCAAATCATTGCTGCCATCACTGCCACACCTGCTACAGAGCAGTGTTGGCCCATTGTTTGCTTACCCTCTCGTGTTGTTATTACTCTAGAAATGGTTGCCGAAGCTTCTCGACTCCCTCGGGATGGCTTGGTGAATGGTCCACTTATTCCTGTCGTGACCATAAAAGAATTATTCCCTCCGCACTCATCTAATGAGTATGCCATTTTGTGTCGACCTGAACTAGAGCATACCGCTCTACAATGTTTAGTAGCCACCTTGAATTTATAGAAACGCACTTATGGTATCTCTCGCCCCTTCTATTCGATGATAGTCACCGCGTCCCGAGAGCCTGTTAATTTTACGTCTTTCTTTTTCTGGTGTCTTCATCGTGAATGTGTAACTGTCATGAAACATATCACCAAGAACGATATTCCCCGTACCAGACTACCTCACCTTTCTCTTCCCGGTGATTCACGTCGAACAATCTCCAACCGCCCCTTTGCTATTCCATGAGGAGTCTACCCAGATAATCGAAGATGATGACGATGAGGATCTATTTCAACTTCTTCACCGGAAACGCAGACGCATAAGTCCCTCTGAGAGCCAAGTGCAGGGCTCAACTGCTGACCATGAATACAAAGTTTTCCATGATACTGCTACTTCTATTCACATTGAGTCTTCTAGTCCGTCTTCTCCAATTAAGCAGCAGGAACAAGGTACCAACCTGGAAGACTCCAACGAAGTTTCTTCTTGGGTGGATTCTTATCAGCAGAATCAAGACTCTTTGAAGGATATTGCTGCTCAGATTCTTAACGATGCCATGATTAAAGTTGTAATCGACAAGGCTGAGGTGACAAGGCAGAATACTCTTATACCCATTCCTCCACCAATAAACCCTGTTGAGCCCATTGTCACTGTTTTGCCTGTTGTTCTCGATGCACCCATGACTTCCTTCTCTTCTCCCGATTACTCTCCCCCACCCTCTCCTCATCTATTATCAGCTTCTTCATCCCAGCAATTTCCTGTTCCTCCGCCTATGATGTTCAATGAACTACAGTCTATGGGTCGACTCTTGATTCAATTTTCTCAGCAGTTACCTGTGCAATTGAAGCTAGCAATCGATAATATTCGACACAAATTATAGCACAAAGTGGATATCTTAGAAGTCGATATTGCCCCATTACAGGAAGAGACTAATGCAGTCAAAGCAGAGAATCATGCTCTACAAGTTCAGTTGCAGCAGTACCAAACGCAATTAGCAGCACATGAATTACTGATTGCTCAACGAAATGCAGCATTGGCTGAGTTAAAAGCCAAGGATGTTCTTTTAACTGCCCGTGATGAAGAAATCAAGCAATTAAATCAGTTAGTACAGGATAAGGAAGATGCTCGAATTGCTCTCGGTAATCTTTTAGAAGAAACTCGAGTACAACTTGATGAGGTAGTGGAGAGAGGACAAGAAATGGCTGACTTGGCTAAGCAGACTACTGCAGAATTACAGACCACATCTGCCGATCTTTTTCAGGCGAATTCTGCCTTAAAAGCACAGACGAGTCTGACAATTCAACTTAAGAAAGAATTAGCAGGAGTCATGAAAGAAAGAGATGCATACTATCGAACCATCCAATATCAAGCTCAGGAAGTGGAACGCAGAGAAAAGCAGTTGGGATGTCAAGCAGAACGATTATCGCGGATTGATGCTCAGATTGCGGAGTCGAAGCAACAGAGAGATGCTGCCTTAGCTAATGACTTTTACTTACAAGAAGCCTTTTTGTAGACACAAGCAGATCTTTTGATGAGTCAAGTCATTGCGGCGAGTTCAGTACGAACTGACGCACAGTTGGTGGAACTAGAAACCTTAAAGCTGATGCTGGATTCATTAAAACAGAAAATCACTAGAACCTTTGAATTAGCCCAAACTATGCATATACAAGGCATTGTAGATGAGCCTTAGTTTTCTTTTCTTTGCGGGTTCGAGTCCACCGTGCGTGCCAATGTTAAGCTGCCGGATTGGCACAATGTAATTTTACATTTTCATATACCGCACGCACCGAAAGGGCGTAGCGAAGTGATGTAACCCTTTTACTCATTAATGAAGAGACATTACGTGGTTCTCTGGTAGAAGAGGAGACGGGATTGCCAGACTGCCTGTCTGAGCGACTTGCAACCTTGCGGAGACGTCGTAGTGCAGAATTTGCAGATATCTGAAGTACTGTTAAGTCTGTTCTTATTGAATTGCCCTAAGTCACTATTACACAGTAATACTGTCGTAACATTAATAAGTTTGTTTGATTATGTGATTGAACAACTACATGATATCTACTGTGTGAGGATACCGTAAACAGAGGATGATAACTGTGTAACAGAAGTATTGCTTTGATGAATAGTTACTCTGTGTTTAATTGAGTATACTTTGGGAAAATAGATAAAGGGCCTCTGCATTGTCAGACCCCTACCATCCCCAAGAACCCGAAAGAGATTAAAAGGTGACTGGACGGAAGTCCCCTTTCAACACACTAAGAGAGAGTGTAGTGCTAAAGCACTTCCCTTGTGGGAATGAGGTTGTGGGCTCAAATCCTCCCACCTTGGTGAATCTAAAAATCTTTATTGCCACTCATCCATTAAAATTGGTCTGCATGTAGCCAATGGCTGCCAACGGTCGCCAAGGGAGACTTTGGTGCCAAAGATGCCAAAGTAATGCCTTAGTTATGCCTTAAATTATGCCTAAGTTCTATGCCTTAATCGACACCTAGGAGTAAGCCGAAGGAATAAACATAGGTGTAAACATAGGAGTAGACATAGGAGTAAACATAGGCGTAAATGTAAGAGTAAACGTAGGTGTAAACATAGGTGTAAACGTAGGAGTAAACGTAGGTGTAAACGTAGGTTCTGGTTCTGGAACAGAAACACAAATAGAAATAGAAACCAGAAACTGAAAGTTAAACAGGAACAAAAATAGGAAACGAAAACGGAAACGAAAACGGAAACAGAAACGGAAACTGGAATAGAAATCGGAATCGGATCGCGAACAGAGAATAGTGAAATAGACCCGTCTATATTGACGCACGTAGATCTCTGATACCACTGTTGTCAAGATCTTAACTCATGCGCACACACAAGTTATGAATGCCAAAAACACATAGAGAAATAGATACGCAAGGAGACAAGACTCATCACAATATTGGGTGCAATCTCCCCCCATGCATTCTATTTCGACAATCCACAGAGTGCATGTATTTATAGGAATTTTTAATTATGTCGAAAAGAGTGGTTACATGAGACTGGCTTCGAAAGGCATGTGTGAAACTAAAAGTTGGTAACTTTTGTAGAAATCCTTTGCTTTCAATACCAAAAATTGCGATCTACAATGACCCTTATTCTGACTACTATTTTTCTAACTGTTTCTAACAATAGAATCTTCTATGCGGGTTTATTTACAAGCTAAATAGATTATAGTTTGGATTATTAATGTCCACCCTTTCATGCCTTTCACGCTCCTCACAAACATTTCAACTGCTATATCAAAAACATCAAAACACATTAATACATTAATAAATTAATACTCCAACAATTCCTTGTTCCATAATTCATAACACATGACACACCTAGTGCAGGACACCTAGGAGTTAATAAGACATTATCATGTTAAGAGGAAGTTTTACTAGTGTGAACTTCATCCTAGAGTATGTGCTTAAGTGCAGAAATACCTGGTCATAGAGCTAAGATATTGAGGATAGGAGGTTTACTCCACCCATTGGATATTCCCAATGAGAAGTGGGAGAATATCTCCATGGATTTTATAGTAGGGTTACCTAAGACATAAAGAGGACACATCTCAATCTAGATAATTGTGGATAGGTTAACCAAAATGGCGAGGTTCATTCTAACATGTAGTATAGTGAAGACATTTGAGTTGGCTAGGTGATTTGCTCCGAACCTATAACAGTTATATGGTCTTCCATTAGACAATATTGTTTCATATCAGGATAGGACATTTACTAGCCACTTTTGGAGAACAATCTTCAAGACATTAGATAGTAAACTTAGCATGAACACAATTGTGAATCCACAAATGAATGGGAAAATAGAGAGGGTTAATAAAATCCCAAAAGATATACTTTAAGCACATGTAAATGATAAGGCAAACTAATTGGGAAGAGTGCTTACCTATAGTAGAGTTTGCATATACACAACAACATATCGAGTGTATACCGAGGCTGTTACCGAGGAAAATGAACGAGCATAATTTTCCCGCGACATCGGTGTCGTAGTCGGTATATGCATCGAAAACATAACGCCAGTATGGGCATCGGTATAGTCATCAGTATAAACATTGGTATAATCATCGGTATAAGCATCAATAATACCGACGTTTATACCAACCTCCTTACCGATGCCCATACTGGGTGTACCGACGCATATATCGACGACTGTGCTGGGTGTACCGGTGCCCATATCGACGACCATATCCGCACAAATTTTTTTGGGAAGAGTGTGTTGTCTTTTGCTATAGCATAATGTTGTTTAGCAAAAGACAATACACTCTGCCCAACTCTAAACCGAGTACATGTGTTATGTACTCTAATGACAACCAAAACATGATTTTATATGAGCAAAAATAAACAATGAATCATGTACAAAAAGTTGTATATTTCATAAATGAAGAATGTACAAGAGTGTGACAAAGCACTTCCATATAGGGACCGAATACAAAATGTGACAAAGCACTTCCATATAGGAATCGAATACAAAATTATGGTACATCATTGCCACATAGGAGTCTAATACAAAATTGTGGCAATGTGACAAAGCACTTCCATATAGGAATCTAATACAAAATTATGGTACATCGTTGCCACATAGGAGTGTAATACAAAATTGTGGCAAAGCACTACCATACATATACGCAAAGGGTTCAATACATTTACACCTACAATCTTGCAACAAAGCATATGTGTAAAATGAGACAAATTGACATGACATTTATACTAAAAATACAAAACCAAGCTATAAGTTTACCTAATCATAGATTCTCCCACGAAATGATTGCACTGCATTCCTCTAAGTCTTGCAACAGTGCAGCCAATCCATGACAATATCCATAAGCTTCTTCGGTTCGTGTCGGAGGATGACCCACTACCAACTCCTATAATAAATATGCAAAATGTTAGGTAAACATAAATGATGTGCTTAACACAAACAAATTCAATGATTAAAATGATACTTACAAATTGGTAGCGCATACTGTCGTATCCATCGCTACCTAAATGCGACGTTCCAACTATATCTAAACGTGTGGCCGCTGCATCTCATTGTTGACGATATCGATCAGGAGTATGTTGCTGCTCATCCTGAATCGATTCCCACTCTTCAACATCTAACCACACAAGCTTCAGTAAGCCTGCTCTGAAAGCATCGCGAGCTTCGGACCGTCGATGAGACATCACCTCGCATGTCGTATGTTGAATCCAATCCGAACTCACAATAGAATGTCCAGGTGCTGGCCCGTACTCTTCATATATCATTTGTGTGATATAATTTTGGAATCCCTATCCTATTCGCTCAATTTTAACATTACAGAATGTCCAAACTCTATGGAGCAAAGTTGTCGAATGTGCTGACGCATGGACTTTCCGATTGCATCCATGACTGGAGCTCCATTACGTATGTGATATATTTTGGAGTCGTCATGGTCATGCACTCCCCAAGGTGTACATGGAGATCCCATCTGATCCAATGTGGAGATGTTAAAATGCATGTGTGTATGCATATGCATGTGTGTATGCATATGCATGTGTGTATGCATACACACATGCATATGCATGTGTCTATGCATATGCATGTTTGTATGCATATGCATGTGTGTATGCATATGCATATGCATGTGTCTATGCATACACACATGCATATGCATGTGTCTATGCATATGCATGTTTGTATGCATATGCATGTGTGTATGCATACGCATGTGTGTATGCATATGCATGTGTGTATGCATACGCATGTGTGTATGCATACGCATGTGTGTATGCATACGCATGTTTGTATGCATATATTGCATGTGTGTATGCATATGCATGTGTGTATGCATATATTGCATGTGTGTATGCATATGCATGTGTGTATGCATATGCATGTGTGTATGCATATGCATGTGTGTATGCATATATTGCACATGTGTATGCATATGCATGTTTGTATGCATATGCATGTTTGTATGCATATGCATGTGTGTATGCATACACACATGCATATGCATGTGTCTATGCATATGCATGTGTCTACGCATATGCATGTGTGTACGCATATGCATGTGTATGCATATGCATGTGTATGCATATGCATGTGTGTATGCATATGCATGTGTGTATGCATATGCATGTGTGTATGCATATGCATGTGTGTATGCATATGCATGTGTGTATGCATATGCATGTGTGTATGCATATGCATGTGTGTATGCATATGCATGTGTGTATGCATATGCATGTGTGTATGCATATGCATGTGTGTATGCATATGCATGTGTGTATGCATATGCATGTGTGTATGCATATGCATGTGTATACATATGCATGTGTGTATGCATATGCATGCATGTATGCATATGCATGCATGTATGCATATGCATGTTTGTATGCATATGCATGTTTGTATGCATATGCATGTTTGTATGCATATGCATGTGTGTGCATATGCATGTGTATGCATATGCATGTGTGTAAGCATACACACATGCATATGCATGTGTCTATGCATATGCATGTTTGTATGCATATGCATGTGTATATGCATATGCATGTGTGTATGAATATGCATGTGTGTGTATATGTGAGTGTGCATGTATATGTGAGTGTGTGTGTATATGTGTGTATGCATATGCATGTGTGTATGCATACACACATGCATATGCATGTGTCTATGCATATGCATGTGTGTATGCATATGCATGTGTGTATGCATATGCATGTGTGTATGCATATGCATGTGTGTGTATATGTGAGTGTGTATGTATATGTGAGTGTGTATGTATATGTGAGTGTGTGTGTGTGTATATGTGTGTATGCATATGCATGTGTGCATGCATTTGCATGTGTGCATGCATTTGCATGTGTGCATGCATTTGCATGTGTGTATGCATACACACATGCATATGCATGTGTGTATGCATATATTGCATGTGTGTATGCATATATTGCATGTGTGTATGCATATATTGCATGTGTGTATGCATATATTGCATGTGTGTATGCATATGCATGTGTCTATGCATATGCATGTTTGTATGCATATGCATGTGTATGCATATGCATGTGTGTATGCATATGCATGTGTGTATGCATATGCATATATGCATATGCATTTGTACATATGTGAGTGTGTGTGTATATGTCACAATGGGCTCTCACATGAGTGCCATGTGGCACCCATGTGAGAAGTCCAAAATGCATCGTTGGGTGGTTTAGTTTTCTATCTTCGTGTGCATCCACTTCTAGGTCATCTTCCCAACACTACAACATATCGAGGGTATACCGAGGTTGTTACCGAGGAAAATGAACGGGCATGATTTCTTTGCGATGTCAGTGTTAAACTCGGTATACGCGTCAGAAACAAAGCGTCGGTATGAACGCCGGTACAGACGTCGGTATGAGCATCGGTATAGGTGTCGGTATATGCGCCGGTATTACCGACGTCCATACCGATGCCCACGCTGGGTGTATCGATGCCTATACCGACGTCCATACTGGAGCTACCGACACGTATACCGACGACCATATCTGCACAAATTTTTTTGGACAGAGTGTGTTGTCTTTTGCTACAACATGATGTTGTTTAGCAAAAGACAATACACTCTGCCCAATTGAGTACATGTGTTATGTACTCTAATGGCAACCAAAACATAAACTTATATGAGCAAAAATGAACAATGAATCATGTACAGAAAGTTGTATATTCCATAAATGAAAAATGTACAAAAGTGTGGCAAAGCACTTCTATATAGGAATCGAATACAAAATGTGACAAAGCACTTCCATATAGGAATTGAATACAAAATTATGGTACATCATTGCCACATAGGAGTGTAATACAAAATTGTGGCAATGTGACAAAACACTTCCATATGGGAATCGAATACAAAATTATGTTACATCATTGCCGTATACGAGTGTGATACAAAATTGTGGCATTGATAAAAATATTTACACCTACAATCCTGCAACAAAACATATGTATAAAATAAGACCAATTAACATGACATTATAAACAGCAACTAAAAACACGAAACCAAAATATAACTTTACCTAATCAAGAATATTTTCCCATGAGACGATTGCACCGCGTCCCTGTAAGTCTTGTAACAGTGGAGTCAGTCCATGTCGATATCCATATGATTCTTCAGTTCGCGTCGGAGGACGACCCACTGCCAACTCCTATAATAAATATGCAAAATGTTAGATGAGCATAAATAATGTGCTTATCACAAACAACTTCAAGAATTAACATGATACTTACAAATTGGTAGCGCATACTGTCGTATCTGCTGCTACCTAAATGCGACATTCCAACCGTATCTAAATGTGTGGCCACCGCATCTCTCTGTTGACGATATCGATCAGGAGTATGTTTCTGCTCATCCTGAATCGATTCCCATTCTTTGGCATCTAGCCATACAGGCTTCAGTAAGCCTTCTCTAAAAGCATCGCGAGCTTCCGATCGTCGATGAGACATCACCTAACGTGCTGTATGTTGAATCCATTCGGAACTCACAATAGGATTCCCAGGTGCTGGCCGGTTCTCTTCATATATGGATTGTGTGATATGATTTTTAGAGTCCCTATCCTGTTCGCTCCATTTTAACATTACTCAATGACCGAATTCGATGAAGCAAAGTTGTCGAATGCACTAACGCATTGACTTTCCGGCCGCATCCATAACTGGAGCTCCATTAGAAATATGATATATCTTGGAGTCGTCATGATCATGCGCTCCCCAAGGTGTATGTGGAGATCCCATCTGATGCAATGTGAAGATCTCATCTCATCCAATGTATATATATGCATGCTTGTAGTACATATGCATGCTTATATACATATGCATTCATGTATGCATATGCATGCATACATATGCATGCTTGTATGCATATGCATTCTTGTATGCATATGCATGCTTGTATGCATATGCACGTATGCATATGCATTCATGTATGCATATGCATTCATGTATGCATATGCATTCATGTATGCATATGCATATGCATGCTTGTATGCATATGCATGCTTGTATGCATATGCATATGCATGCTTGTATGCATATGCATATGCATGCTTGTATGCATATGCATTCATGTATGTATATGCATTCATGTATATGCATATGCATTCTTGTATGCATATGCATTCATGTATGCATATGCATTCATGTATGCATATGCATATGCATTCATGTATGCATATGCATATGCATTCATGTATGCATATGCATTCATGTATGCATATGCATTCATGTATGCATATGCATTCATGTATGCATATGCATTCATGTATGCATATGCATGCTTGTATGCATATGCATTCATGTATGCATATGCATTCATGTATATGCATATGCATTCATGTATGCATATGCATTCATGTATGCATATGCATTCATGTATGCATATGCATTCATGTATGCATATGCATTCATGTATGCATATGCATTCATGTATGCATATGCATTCATGTATGCATATGCATTCATGTATGCATATGCATTCATGTATGCATATGCATTCATGTATGCATATGCATACATGCATATGCATACATGAATGCATATGCATACATGAATGCATATGCATACAAGCATGCCTATGCATACATGCATGCATATGCATGCTTGTATGCATATGCATACATACATGTATGCATATGCATGCTTGTATGCATATGCATTCATGTATATACGCATATGCATTCATGTATGCATATGCATTCATGTATGCATATGCATGTTTGTATGCATATGCATTCATGTATGTATGCATATGCATTCATGTATGTATGCATATGCATTCATGTATGTATGCATATGCATTCATGTATGTATGCATATGCATTCATGTATGCATATGCATTCATGTATGCATATGCATTCATGTATGCATATGCATTCATGTATGCATATGCATTCATGTATGCATATGCATGCTTGTATGCATATGCATGTATGCATATGCATTCATGTATGCATATGCATATGCATGTGTACATATGCATGCTTCTATGCATATGCATTCATGTATGCATATGCATGTATATATATGCATGCTTGTATGCATATGCATGCTTGTATGCATATGCATGCTTGTATGCATATGCATGCTTGTATGCATATGCATGCTTGTATGCATATGCATTCATGTATGCATATGCTTGTATACATATGTATTCATGTATGCATATGCATGTATACATATGCATGTATACATATGCATTCATGTATGCATATGCATGTATGCATATGCATTCATGTATGCATATGCATGCTTGTATGCATATGCATGCTTGTATGCATATGCATGTATGCATATGCATTCATGTATATATGCATATGCATTCATGTATATATGCATATGCATTCATGTATGCATATGCATGCTTGTATGCATATGCATTCATGTATGCATATGCATGCTTGTTGCATATGCATTCATGTATGCATATGCATGTATGCATATGCATGTATACATATGCATGCTTGTATGCATATGCATGTATACATATGCATGCTTGTATGCATATGCATTCATGTATGCATATGCATGTATACATATGCATGCTTGTATGCATATGCATTCATGTATGCATATGCATTCATGTATGCATATGCATTCATGTATGCATATGCATGCTTGTATGCATATGCATGCTTGTATGCATATGCATGCTTGTATGCATATGCATGCTTGTATGCATATGCATGCTTGTATTCATATGCATGTATGTATGCATATGCATGTATGTGTATACATATATATGCATGCATCTATGTGTATGCATATGCATGTATGTGTATGCATATGTGTTGTGTATGTGTGTATGCATATGCATTGTATATGTATGTATGCATATGCATGTGTGTATGCATATGCATTGTGTATGTGTGTATGTGTATGCATATGCATGTGTGTATGAATATGCATGTGTGTACACATATGCATATTTGTATGCATATGCATGTGTGTATGCATATGTATGTGTGTGTTTATACATATGTGAATGTGTATATATATGCATATGTATTGTGTATGTGTGTATGCATATGCATTGTGTATGTATGTATGCATATGCATGTGTGTATGCATATGCATTGTGTATGTGTGTATGTGTATGCATATGCATGTGTGTATGCATATGCATGTGTGTATGCATATGCATGTGTGTATGCATATACGTGTGTATGCATATGCATGTGCATATGTATATGCATGTGTGTATGCATATGTATGTGTGTGTTTATACATATGTAAGTGTGTATGTATATGTATATATCTCTCCTTCTCTCGCTCTCTCTCTCTTAACCCTAAAACAAAACAATGACTTACATCGATGTAATTGTTTGAATCAAGGTTGTCAAAATCCACTTGAAGTTACCTTTGTGGAATTTCCAACGATTTGATCCCAAAAATCGCAGCTTGCAAAACTAAAGAGAGAAGATATTAGAAAAGCAGAAACATAAAGAAAGAAAAAAGGGTGCTACAATATGTGCGATCTACTTACCAAAGCGTCAGATCTATAAAAATAGAGGTGTGCTTAGAGAGAGAGAGAGAAGGAGAGGGAGAGAGAGAGAATTGTTTGAATCAAGGTCGTCAAAATCCACTTGAAGTTCTCCTTCGTCAAATTTCCAAAGATTTGATCACAAAATCTCTTGCAAAACCAAACAGAGATCATATTAGTAAAGCAAAAACATAAAGAAAGAAAAAAAAGCGCTACAATATGTGCGATCTACTTACCAAAACTTCATATCTATAAAGATAGAGGTCTGTTTAGAGAGAGAGAGAGAGGGAGGGAGAGAGAGGGAGGGAGAGAGAGGGAGAGAGAGTGAGAGAGAGGGAGGGAGGGAGAGAGAGAGAGAGAGAGAGCGAGAGAGAGGGATGGAGAGAGAGAGAGAGAGAGTGAGTGAGTGAGAGAGAGGGAGGGAGAGAGAGTGACAAACAGAGATCTACTGTTGGCGTGCGCAAACCTGACAGGAGAAGATCTAGATTCAAAACGCTCAGAATAATGAATTTAGGTTTCGGGCCCAGTTAAAAAGATGGCGTCGGTATAAGCGTCGGTAATTCCAGTAAATTACCAACGCTTATACCGACGCAGTCTTTTCGAGGCAAAGCGACTTTCCCAAATTGTCTGAGGGTCATACCGACGCCGACAGCTGACCGTCGGTATTCCCTCGATATGTTGTAGTGCGAGCTATGGTGTGATCTACAACTAGTAGTCTGACAAAAAGAGGGGACTCACATGGGCCATACGACAATATCTAACTATCTAAAGAGGCAAAGATGAAGGAAATGTATCCAAAATACAAGCAAAGAGCATTAGAAGCACATATCTTATGCAAAATCTTACCATCCCGATAGGATTGTTCCCTAGCAACAACACCAAAAGTGTTATGCCCATGTCACGCATGCAAACACAATAAAAGTATCAAAGTTTTGAGAGCAACCAATCGATGGTGTGGAGATCACACGTGATAAGATGAAAGTACATACATCTACACCAAGAGAGAGAAACTCACACACATAGGCACATGCATGCATGCACACACACACACACACGCATGAGTAAGCAAGCGATTATATGCTCGAAGAAGCTCTCTATTGCACAAGAATGGATATATAGCTTACTCTACATGATGTCTCTCTCTTAAAGAGTGTAACCCCAACAAATGAAAGCTCTTTCACATTTATAGAATTTTAAAGAACTCTATCCACAATGTAATGTCGGACCTAGCTTTAAAAATAGTGTACAAAGGCCATTTGGAAGTCGAAATGATGTCAAAAACTATCAAAATTCAGTGATACTATTCTGCTCATGAGAGCTTTATGAGATTTATGAAATTTTGAAGAGCTTTGTCCACATTCTAGTTTGCAAGGTAGCTTTAAAAATAGTGTCTATAGGCTATTTGGAGAATGAAATGATATCTAAAAATAACAAAATTCTATATGGCTAGTCCATTCATGCACGTGCAACTTTAATACTACTCATTATTTATAATGTGTTCTCGATTTATGAGAAAATCAGGGTTTTATGCTCAAAATATGTATTTTTACAAGGAATTTAGGTAAAAGATGGAGAAAAACCTATTTTGAGGGGAATGTGAAATAGAAAAAATTGATAACCTCTTTTCTTATTCACTTTCATGCTTATACTCCCCTTTTATCGTCTTCATTGTCCTTTGAATGAACTTTGACCACTTTTATTTTGGTAAATTTTTTGAGCATCCTCCAAAATTTTACTATGGATAGAACTAAACATGAGTATATGAATGAACAAACAAAAAAGGTCAACCAAATCGTGAAAGGTATGCTATGAGCATATATTTCTTATTGATAGACTCACGAGAAGACGACTTCCTCATTCTTTCATGTTAGAATATATCCTCTTTTCTCTTTTTCTATTGGATCACATTTATTAATTATGATCTATTTTTCTATGGAATTAACTTGTTAAAATCGAAATTATGGGGGAGTAGTTGGGAGACATGGAAAGTCCCGTAGGTATATGCCTATTCACCTGTAGAGTTGTACTTTCAAAGTTAAAGCTAGGGAAGTAGACACGTGTCGAAACTCCTTAACAAAAAGCTAGAATGCCAGCAAAAGATACAAGCATGGAATGAAACGCTCTACATGGCGCGCGACGACGACTGCGACGACGACTGACGGTAGGGCTTGACGCAGGCGTGGAGCTCCTGCAGCAGCATCCTTGCAATCTTCTGATGGTTTTAGGCGTTCCCTCAAAGAAGAAGGAAGGAAGAACTACCCAGTATACGGAGTTGGCATTGCTGCGCGCGACGACGACTGCGACGACGACTGACGGTAGGGCTTGACGCAGGCGTGGAGCTCCTGCAGCAGGAGAAGCCGCTCCGCTCACCTCCCTGAAGAATATTACTTACGACAGTCTGAAGCGCGGCAGAGGTCCCGTGAGAGAAGTGTCGCGACTCCGCGACAACTAGGTGAAGTGTCGCGACACCTGGACTATCGCGACAGCTGGAACGAGCTCGAATTATCGCGACACCCGGCTCGGGTTAGAAGATCGAGGTGTCGCGGGGACGGAGGATCTGCGCGGTCAGAGAACTCTCCACGTGGCCTCGGAGAGCGCTTTCGAAGTGTCGCCGGTGTGTCGCGGGCGGGGGTTTCCGAGCGTCGGAGCCCGAGTGTCGCGGGGATGATCATTGCCTGTCAGGCCACGTGGCGGCCGCCGCGTTCTCGTCCCTCTTGGTTCTAAAGCGACGAAGTGAAAAAAAAAAAGAAAGAAGAAGAAGAAGAAAAAAGAGGAAGGAAAAAAAAAGAGAGAGGAAAAAAGAAGAAAATAGGAAAAAGAAGGGAAAACGAATAGAAAAAAAAAAAAAGGGGTGCTACCCAAAAAAAATAATCTCCAGCGATTTTTCCGGCCTCTATGGAGAGTGCAAGTAGGGATAGTGGTTTTGTAATTTTGAGAAAGAGTTAAGCAGGCTTTGGAGCTGGACGTACTGGACTTTGTGGCTCCCCCTCAGTCCGTGTCCCCCCTTGAGATGGAATCTGTCCCAGTGGACGTTGCGCCCCCAGAGGTCTCTTTATGCAAGGAGTCTGTGGCGGCAAAGCAGGAAGAACTGAAGAAAACTTGCCTGATCGGTCAAATGTTTGGCCCCAGGCCCCCTCTCGAAAGTGTGAGATCTTGGCTTCGCAAGGAGTGGTTCCCACGCGGCTTAATTGTGACCAAATGTCAATTCCTGCCGGCGAATCACCTGCTTCTTGTATTTGAGAACGAAGAGATGGCTTTCCAAGCCCTGCAGGCCGGCTCCTGGCAAGTGGGCCGGTCCACCCTTTGCCTTTTTAAGTGGACCCCAGACTTTGTCCCGAACAGATCAAAGCCTCTCCGTTACCCACTTTGGGTGGAGCTTCCCAATCTGCCTTTCTTCATGTATGGATTTCTCCGCGAAATCGTCTCACCGATCGGTCGCCCGATGGCCGCAAGACAGGATGTTGGGGGGTTAATCTACGATGGAGCTCAACATTCTTTCAATGCAAGATGGCATCCTCAGATCTGCGTTGAAACAGACCTAAACCAGGTCCTCCCCTCGAAGATCTCCATAAACTGTGGAGATGGTAAGACCTGGACACAAGAGGTTACTTACAAGAATTTGCCAAACGCGTGCTTCCGGTGCGGACTTCAAGGTCACAGGATCAAAGACTGCCCTCTGAAGAAAAGTACCAATAAAAACAACCTTAAACCAGATGGGATCCTAGACTCTCTCCCCCAAGACGACACCCGGGGTCATCCCCCTCCTTTGGAGGAAGAAGAGGGAACTCGCGTTGCTGAGACGGATTCAGAAGGTTTCACTGAGGTGAGACGCAAGAGGAAAGTTAGCCCTCGAAGACCAAAAACAAGGAATTCTTCGACAGCTGCCCCCACGAACAACATATACTGTAACTTAGAAAAAGAGATTAATGAGCTCGACTTCCCAGGGGACAGCCTCTTTGAAGGAGACCCCACTGATAATACCCTTGGGTGCTCTCCCAGCAAAGAAGATAACCAAGAAGGTTACACCACGAGTAAAGAGGAAGGCTTCACTACCAGCAATGAAGATAACCCAGACAGCGAAAGCTCCGCTCTTGGTCCTACCCTCCCGGTATGCTGTCCAAGACTACCACAACAAAAGTCCAAGCTTAAAGGTAAACAACCTTCCGGCATGCCTTGGAAGAGCCCCCTCAAGAGTAGGATCCTAAGTCAAGAAGTAGGGAGGAAAAAAGAAGAGCTCAAGAAGAAAAAAGATCGGGTCCCTCCCCTCAAAGAGGGCAACCATCATCAATGAAATTCACATCTCTAAACGTTAGGGGTCTGTCTGACCCGTCAAGAGCTTCGATTCTTGGCCAGTGGTTCAAAGACATGTGCTTCGCCCCTGACTTTATTTGCTTACAAGAGATTAAAATCGACGAAGAGGATCTACAAAAACGACTTAAATGCATCTCTCCGAACCACCTTTGGTTCTCCACTTCTCACCCTAGAGGGACGGGGGGTGCTTCTATCGGTATCAGTCACGCCTTGTCTAGCAATGTGACCTCGACTTTTGAAGGCCGGAATCATCGCTGGATTGCGGCCTCTTTCGGGTCTCCCTTCCAGTTCACTGTGGTCTCAATCTATGCCCCTAATGGCGAAGCAGATAGAATGGATACTTGGGCTTCCCTTGACTCCCTTTCACACAATGTCCTAATTTGTGGGGACTTCAACATGGTTGAGTTTCCTGAGGACCGATGGAACAACAAAGGAAAAATTATTGACGGTCAGGAGAAGGAGATTTGGGATAAAATCAAGCTCCATCTCGACCTGGTCGAAGTGAAAGACAGACAGGGGTTCTCCTGGTCTAATCTCCAGTCGGGGGACTCTTTGAGGAAAGCAAGGCTTGATAGATGCTACATCGATCAGAACACCATACTTCAGTGGGGTATTCCTTCGATTTCTCAACACATGGACCTCACTATCTCAGACCACTATCCGATTACTCTGTCCTTCAAACCGATTCCCATGCTCCAGAAAGCTCCTTGGTTTCACGCTTGTCAGACATCTTTTTCCCTCCCCTCTGTACACCAGGAAATTTCTGAGGTGTGGAAGGAAGCCTTTGCTTACTGTAACGAACCGGCTAAGTGTTGGAGAAACGCGGTAGAAAGGACTCGTAAAATTCTAATCAGGACCCAAAAGGCTATAAGAGGAATTCGAAAAAAAAGAAGAGAAACGGTGTACCGGAGGCTCTCACGGCTTGAAGAAGAGGTGAACAAAGGTAAGCTACATTGCCAACAGGGTCTTTTGAAAATCAGGGGTAGGCTAAGATTAGAGGAGGAGGTCCAAAGGAAAAATCTCCAAATTTTCTTCAAAGATTGGTGGGCAGGGAAGGCAGACAAACCAACGAAAGAGATGTGTAACATCCTCAAAAGGAAACAAGCTAGGGAATCCATCCCCCTAATGGTCGATAACAATGGAATTGAATGTTGCACGGAAGTGGAGAATAGAACTATCATCGTCGAACATTTTTCCAACCTTCTCGGGGTCTCGACTCCTCTTTCCCCCCACAGGCGCGACTCCATGGCAACCATCTCAAGGGTTGCTCAAACCAGAATCCCACAGAACTTGATTGCTCTACTGGATGCTAACATCTCCGAGAATGAAATTATCGAGGTTATTGATGCCCTTCCCAATGGGAAAAGTCCGGGTCCAGATGGCCTTACCAATGAGTTTTTTAAGTCCTTCAAACTGCAGGTGGCCACCCCTCTGCGCCTCGTGTGGCAAGAGGCTCTCTCCTTCGGTGCCCTCCCTGAGTGCCTGAATATTGGCGTCATCAAGTTAATCCATAAACGGGGAGATAAAAACAAAATTGAAAACTGGCGTCCGATTACCATGCTACAAACTGGATACAAGATAATTGCAAAAGTTATCGCCAACAGAATCTCCTGTCATTTAAAGTCTTGGCTGTGCGAGGACCAAAAAGGTTTTATCAAAGGTAGATCTATACTTGAAGCAATTATTGATATTTGGGAAGGCCTTGCTTTTGCTGAGGAGTCGGCTCAAGATCTAGTGTTCATTAAGATCGACTTCGACAAAGCGTATGACAGATTGGAATGGGACTTTATTCTTCAATCATTGAAAGACCTTGGATGCAGCCAAAAGTTCACGAAGATGGTTTCCACTCTTCTTGGAAATGCTTCAACTAGAATAAACATCAACGGTAAGCTCTCTGAACCCATTCGTTTAAAAAGATCAATTAGGCAAGGCTGCCCTCTTGCTCCATTACTATTCGCTATCGCCTCGAATGGACTCAGCTGCCTATTAAAGCATCACATGGACGCTGGCAATCTCAAGGGTCTCTCCTTACCTCTAAATCACGGCCAAATGGCTGTGAGACTTTTTGCTGATGACATGAATGCCTTTGTGCATAACGATATTAACAGCATAGAGGTGTTCTGGTGGTGCCTCCACACCTTTTGTGTGGCATCAGGCTCAAAAATCAACCATGCTAAAACTGCTTTTAGAGCGATCAGCGGGCCTACTCCCCATTTGTTGGTGGATCAGGGGTGTCAAGTTATCCCTAGCGGTCAAGTTTTCCGTCTTCTCGGCATTCCGATGGGTTTCGACATCTCAATGGACCAACGATGGAACTGGGTGGTATCCAAGTTGGATAGCAAGCTGAATCAGTGGAAAGGTATGCAAGTCAACCTGGCAGGACGTGCTATGGTTATTAACACTTTTATGTTGTCTACAATTATTTACTTTATCTCGTGTTGGAGACCTAAGGAGAAAGACTTGGCCAAAGTAGAAAGAATCTGCAGGAACTTCCTCTGGACTGGGGACCCCAACAGAAGGGGGGTTCCCAAAATCAAATGGGAAACTTGCATTAGCCCTAAAAACTCAGGGGGCTTGGGTATTTTGGATATTACTGGTTTAGCTGACAAGCTGGCGGCTAAATGGCTTATCAAGGCCTGGAGCAATAGGGAGTCCTCTTGGGCTAAATTGATCTTCAGAAACTCGGAAGACTTTACCTTCGTCGGCCTCCCTGGTTGGAAGGACATAGGGATTCTAACGCTTTTGTTCTCCCCCCACCCGGTCTGCCCTAAAGGCTCTAGCCTAGTGTGTTCCTTATGGAAGAATTGGAACAAGGCCAAACAGTTCATCAGAATCAACGATGACTGGAAGTGGGCTGCTGGCATAAGACAAAATGACTCTATTTGGTTCCCGATCAGTGGCATTCGGGGAGTGGAATCTTGGAACCTCCAAACTGCAAGGCGGTTATGGAACAAGGGGTTCAAACAGTGGAAACAGCTCTGGAAACAAGAGACCAGCCAGTGGATTAGGTTCGAAGATTTGGATCCGAGACATAGCATTACCTTTGAGGAATGGACTCTTCTTCAAAGCAGATGTTTAGCCTGGGACCGCTCAAATACCCGCCTTCTATGCGGCCAGGATCTTCCTTGCTCGGAGAGCCTCAAATGGAGCAATGGTAAGAAGCTTTCCGGAATCCCGAACTTCAAAGGGGACTTGGATGTTCACCACACCCTTAACAAGAGGTGGTGCCTTGCTTGGACCAAACTTCGGTGGGAGCTAAAATTCATGTCTCTGTGGCACCCCCTAATTGAGGTCAAAAAGTCCGTTCTAATGTGGCAGGTCTTGCATAAGGGAATCTGGACCAATGCAAGGGCTAACAAAATCTGTGGTGTGCCGCCATGGTGCAAGCGTTGTCATCGGTGCATTGAAGATTTAGCCCACCTGTTCTTCGACTGCCCCAAGTCCCGTGTCATCTGGCATCACGTGTCCCGCGTTTTGAGACTAACGAGTCAAATCAACTGGCAACAAGTGACGTTGGGTGAGGCGATCGGATGCTCTTCAAGGCTATGGAATGCCATCAGAGGTGAGGCCCTCTGGAAGATTTGGAGAGAGCGCTGTGCCGTCAATTTCGGCCAAACTCCTAAGGAATGGTCGATCGAGAAATCCTTGTTTCTCCTTGGTAAAAGAATCTCCCGAGTCAAAAGATCACCACCGTTTAGACATCACTGTATTTATCTCCTCGAAAACAACAAGTTGAAACCCAAATGGGTCCCACATGAGGGTGATGGTAAGGTTATCCGCCTCATTTGTAATGCCCTGTAGCTTGCAATACTCCTCCCCTGCGTTGTGGGATTTGGGGGATCCCATGGGCACTAGTCCCATTCACTTGTAACTTTTTCTCTTTAATATAATTAAAGTCCGGGAGATTAGGCTAAGGCCGAACTTCCTTTATTAAAAAAAAAAAACTCACGAATTTAAGATAAAAAAACTGATTGAATTGCAATTTGCAACCCAAATATCATTTGAATGCGACCTTCAAAACACTCCGGACCTCAACGTCCACATTCCATCCACAAACTACATTTTCACATTGGGACTAACGTTGCTCGAGTTTGGTTCTTGCTCCTCGATAACATTATTCTTTGAATTGCTCCATTAAACCCGTGCGTGCTCCACAATTATTATTATTGTTATGATTATTTTTTAATTAATTATTGAAGTTTGAACTGGTCCATTAAGACGCGTGCCCCACACTTATTATTATTAATTATTATTATTAGTTTAAATGATTGCACGCGCACTATCATCTCCACAAACATTATTATTATTATTATTATTATTATTAGTTTAAATGGTTGCAAGAGCACTATCATTACCTATTAAGATTGGGCACAACTATTACTCGGCAAAGTTGTATACAATGTTTTTTTTTGAAAGTACAAGGAATTTGAAATGTTATGTCAGGTGGAAATCGAACCCAGGCACTCTGTCTCACGACGTTCAACGCAAACCGTTACACCACACCTTTTCAGACAAATTACATACAATGTTGAGTAAATCCTTCCTTTCTTTTTGTGTTTTGCTTTTTAAAAGGTGCTTTATTTCAGCTCAATGGAAAGCAAAATTTTTCGAGCTTTCATATATAACAATTCGCTTGTTATTTTCAGAAATTTTTGATAAATTGATTATTTTCAAAGGACCATATCCTTCGGAGCCCTTTGCTTTTTTTTTTTTGAGAGTACAATGAATTAGAAATACACACTCACACACCCAACTTACTAAGGTAGAGGCACCATCATGAGAGACTCATGGACATGTCCAGCCAAAACTTGAACTTAGATTTTTTCCACAGCTTCAAGGCATCAACCACTAGAGTAGAGGCACCATCATGAGAGACTCATGGACATGTCCAGCCAAAACTTGAACTCAGATTTTTTCCACAGCTTCAAGGCATCAGCCCCTATGCTATGTGAACGCGGACACTTGGCACCCTATGTGGTGAATTTGTCTATTACAATTAGTCTAGCTGTCTGTGTTGATGATCTAACAGTAATCGAGGTGCTTTCCTTACAATTCAACTGAGGAATTTTGCGAAGGCATATGCTAAAAGAAATTTTGTGATTAGCAGCGTGCTTCCTAGCTTCCTGGGCCCGTATGATGCCATCAATTCCAATTTCCACTGTCCCACAACAAATAATGGAATTGTGATGGAGCCGACAGGAAGGAATCGAAGGATTGGAAACGGCGAAGCGAGCGGATAAAGAATTCATCAATGGAATATCCCGGAGCAGGTTCGTAGAGGAATGATGATGGTCCTGAGAGATGTCTTTTTACATTCTTCATTCGACCTTCTTCTTCACAGTCCAGCTTCTTGTGCACAGGTTCTCTTGCGCATGGATGGAGGATGCGTCACTGGATGCGCTTTTAGGTCCCGCGGTTATAATCAGGAAGGTTTGTCGGAAGCCCGAGAGCAGCCCGAGCCTCGAGGACTGTTCCGACTCCCTCCCGCTTTATGAATGCGGGGCCCTGATTGAGTAACGTGGAATCAATGCCCCTCCACGTTTCTCAGCTATACATTCTCGGCAGTACCCCTTCCAGACATCCCGCATCCAGTCTATCGTGTGGATCGTCTGATCGTCTCTGTGCGTCCACCTGCAGGTCTTTAAGTCTGCCGCTTAATTATAACTCTCGCTTGTGACTTGTGAGCATATTGATATCGGAGCTTCGTATAGTGTGATCGTCGTCTCGTTGGCTACTTCCAGGAGAACGAATATCAAGAAAAACAGGTGACAGTCTAAGCCTCTAAGGCATCTCCACTTCATATCTAGACTCTAGGTATACTTACATCAGCTACAGGTATCGTATCGTAGCTCGTATTTCAAGGATACTTTCAGGCTGGCCGCTGCAGCGGCTTCTTTCACCAGCTATCTACCGACAAGAGACTACGATAAGAAATTAAGAATATTGCTATGGCTACATTGTGCTTTATGCGGTCATAGTTTGGCATCTGTGGGTTTTCCGTTTCTCCTCGATTTTCTTTTCATGGCCTCCCACTTTCCCGACCTATAACATAACAATGATCGCAGATGTTTTTCTTACAGACAGCGGTGAAATAAGGCTAGCCTCGATCTGTCTTTTTGATGATGTTCAAGGCTTACTACCCGCCTCAAACGTAAACAAAATGGCGTACTAGATGGGAGTAAGCGCAGGCTAACGTAGTAGTTTGACGCAATGACAATCTTTGCTTGCAAGTTATCTTGCTTCACTTAAACGTCATCGTTCAGTAGTTTGCTTTTGACACCTTTCGGTCGCGTAAACAAAGTCACCGTGAAACAATTTCCTTATTAACGAGCCATTCGAACCATTTTTGTAGAAATCCAGTTCCATTTCGCCCCCTTCCTGCAACCACGCGTTCTTTGAGGTAATTATTGACTAGTGCTTGAGATCCCCGAGATTTCACTGCAATGTTTTACTGATTTTTTTTCTTGGTGAGATGCGGTTGATAGGTTTGTCTTTCCTAGATATCTTCGCATTTATGGGAACAATAATAGGTCCATACTTTTGTTCAGTCCTTTAAAAAAGAAAAACCCTTTCGATCTTCTGTAGCGTAGTTCTTCCAGGCTTTTCCTGATAGATGATTAGCTCCTTTAGATATGTATAAATGATTTCTGAAGTTCCCCGTGATTACTGTTAGAGAGATGACGGGTAAAATTATTGATTAGGGGTTGCAACTTCTGCTCAATTGCTGACCATATATTCAGAACCTGGAAACTTGAATTCACAGTCGGTGTTTGTTTCTTCAGAGCCAACTATATAGCTGTCGCAGAGATGGATACTCAAAATGGGACAGATTCACCAGATATTATTGAATGTATAACAAACAAGAATGACAATGGTTTTCTAAGGAAGACTTCACGTCCCCCACATCCTCCTCTGAACGAGCGGATCTTGTCTTCTATGACTCGTCGTGCTGTCGCTGCACATCCTTGGCATGATTTAGAGATTGGTAACTTCTTTTCTCACAGATAGAATAAAGTTCGCTGACTGGTTAGGAAATCGTTTCTGATCAAATTCTGTTTTTTTTATAGGGCCTGGAGCTCCATCCGTTTTCCATTGTGTAAGTGTACCAAACAATTGAGATCAGGTTTACATTTATAACTGAAGTGCTGTGTTCCTCTCACGTTGTTGCACTTCGTTAATCTTTGCTTGTACCCCAAATGATGGATTTTGTCTATGAAACTGTCATGTCCAACTCGTATTCATAAAGAATTTGTGTATTTGTGTCCTTCCTGTGTTGTTCCCTCGAGGAATGTATTCCCATGGTTAGTGAAGTGAATAACGATCTTTGCTATTTTCAGGTGATCGAGATTAGCAAAGGGAGTAAAGTGAAGTATGAATTGGATAAGAAGACTGGCCTCATTAAGGTTTTTTTATATACGTATTGGCTGGCTTAGCCTGTCAATGCTACTTTTCTTTGTGGAATCGTGATGGGAATAAATGCTTTGTCCCCGTTTGACTAAGGTCTCGATATCTTTTCCGTTTGATGTTGGTAGGTTGATAGAGTCTTGTACTCCTCCGTGGTGTATCCTCATAATTATGGCTTCATTCCGCGGACACTCTGTGAAGACAATGATCCTATGGACGTCCTTGTGATCATGCAGGTTCATTACTTATACGAGATGTTTACTGACATCTTACTTTCTATCCTTATACATAGAAATTGTGTCTTTTAAGTTTTCTCTCCTGTTTAGAGAGAATTCTGACACAGTTGTTGTATTGATAGGAACCTGTTCTTCCAGGATGCTTTGTCCGGGCTAGAGCAATTGGACTTATGCCAATGATTGATCAGGTTTGTAACTTGTCAATGCCACTGATTCTTAATATTCTGAACTCCTTCAATACTGATATTTTTTGAAGGTAATGACTGATGACAATTATGCTCTGGCTATATTTATAGCATAATATACATGAAAAACATGTTCATGCTTTTGCAGTTTATGGATATGAATTTGCTTGCTTTAACTCCTGTGATGACAAGTTCTTAAATACATATGGATCCAAAGGAAATTTGTGTTTGAAGGACAGATAGTTTGTACATAGTACAAAGATTTGTACGAGGTTATTTTGATTTTTGAAGTGCTATCAGAATAGATGGACTAAGTTGTTCTAGAACTTCTGGAAACTGTGTAAGGTTGTGAACCAATCTTCTAGTATGTAGGGTCTAATTTCTTTTCACACTTTCATGTGCTCGCAGAAATGATTTAGTTCTAAAGGTTATTTCTGCATGAACTTCTGGAAGCTATGTTGGAAGTAACCTTTTCAGGCACAGTGGTCATCCCTTTTAGTAGATTTTGTACCATGATGCAACCAAGTTGTACTTTAGCTTGCTTCTAACACTCGTTATACCAGTTATCTGCATGACCTTGATCAAATTTACCGTTTTCCACTTCTAAGATGGAGTTGAAGTTTCTTGACTGGGGATCGTTGCTTGAATGAGGCCTTGCACTTTTCAGGTTTTGAATTTTGTTTTGACTTTCAGGGCGAGAAGGATGACAAAATCATAGCGGTTTGTGAGGATGATCCTGAGTTTCGACAGTGCAAAGACATCACGGATCTACCCCCTCATAGACTTGCTGAAATCAGGCGCTTTTTTGAGGACTGTATCCATCTGAAGCGGCCCTTTTTGTTCTTAATAGTCATGCATTTTGAGGATTTTAGTTTTAGTTATTTGGGATCGTTTTGTCTTTATTGGGCAATGTGTTGCTTTTCTGTTTAACATCATGTGCCTTATCGGCCATGGTAATACTGCAGAGAAATGTATTACTGATCATCAGTTTGATATCCAGTTAACAATTGAGGTATTCAGATAAAAAAAATGAAAACAAGGAAGTTGCTGTCAATGAATTCCTTCCATCAGGGGTAGCATGTGAAGCGATCCAACATTCAATGTATGGAATTTACTGGCAGCAAAACGCTTTTTGCAGAGAACTGAAATTTACATACTGACATGGTATCTTGGCTTTGTTTAAAAATGGTTCTGCAGGGACTTATATGCATCATATATCGTGGAAAGCCTTCGAAGATGAAAGTGTAAGAATCTATTAACCCCTCTGGATATTTATGTCGGCCTTTTTTGGTGTGAGTAAGCCATATTTCCTGCACAGATATTGAAAAGGTAGGGTGTTTGCATGTAACAGTAGGTCTCTTCCACAAAAATGAGGTTGCTTTCAGACATTATGTAAATCTTAGCTTGCCAAGTTGACACAAACATGCTAGTTTTTCTCAATCTTGTGCTTTTGCCAAGTTGACACAAACACGCTAGTTTTTCTCACTCGTTTGCATTAAGAAGGTATACATGTCATATTTGTATTCTCCTTTGTTTGCATCAATATTAAGTCATAATATCATATCTATATCAAACATGATGGGTTTCCTCGTCTCTCTACATATTTTTTGACTTGCATGAGATTTGCTCCATTTTCCTGTACTTGTATGGCTTTGTTGAATTAGGTATTGCTGAGTCCTTTTGATGGTCATTGTGGATATCTACTCCTAAAGTAGGACTCAGAGAAGCAAATCAAGAACAATAATTCTTATGTTTTTATAATCATTTCATATTTTTTCAGCCCTTGATGCTGGATATCTGCAGCATCCTCTTGGAAGGTTATCCATGAAGCAATTGAATGAGATTGCTAGGCTGATGGATGGTCCAAAGTGAGCATGTTTATGCTGTGACGAAGACTCTGACAAAGATCACAGCGTTGCTTTCAATTGCTTCAATCATGAAATTTCTGCAAGATTAATTACTCAATATATTTATTCCAGCACCACATTTTAAAAAAGGAGAATTTTTTTCTATATACGAGTTTCTTTATCAGCTATCTATGTAATACATCTGAAAAAAGTTTCAGAGATTAGGGCTTATTTTTCCAGCACTACATTCTAAAAAAGGAGAATTTTTTTCTACATACGATTTTCTTTATCAGCTATTTATGTAATACATCTGAACAAAGTTTCGGAGATTAAGGCTTTGCTTTCAATCATCTCAATCTTGTATTATATTCGAAAGTGTATGACCACCATTAATGCTGAGCTCATATGTCCCTTTGATATGCAATTTTACTTCATGATTTCGGGGTAATGGAAGATCATGAAATGGCTAATGAGAGAGTGGCTATGCTTGGTTCAGATGGGGAGGAAGTGGTGTGGCAGCACAAATGTTGCTCACACTGGGCGTGACAAATCATGAATTAGTTAAATTGGACCCAATAAAACTGTCACTATCCAAATCCTTCTCCATGTGTAAAAGTTTAACATAGAAGAGTGGCAGAACCCAATCCATGTTTCAGTGGAAATGAGCCGAAGGCATGAACCTTGCTTAAGGCGTTGCCCAGCAAATGGTTTTTGGGTTTCATGTGATGCACTATTGTGATGCTTTTCTTGGAGGATTTTCATAAAGCTCTACGTCATTCATTAAGGATAGGTTTGTTTGTCTACATTTGGAGATTTTTGTACTCTAGATGTTTATATTCAATGTAGTAAATTGATTGGTTCATCTTCCAAATTATCAAGTATCAGAATGCGTTGTTTGTTTGTGTTAGGTGGTTCGATTGGGGTGTTTGCCTCTCTAGGCTAGGGGCAGGCGTTCAACCCCTGTCGGCTACTGTAGGACATCCCTCCCCACCTGTGGTGAGAAGTTTAATCCAATCTCTTTAGGGGATCACTGGGCCATCAAGCGCTCTAGTTCAATCTAGGCCTTTGGTTAAACCCAGTTCAAACTAGTTCTCTTGTCTGGCCTTAGGACATCCTTTCTTAGTTGCTACCTTAGTGTGCCTGTAGGCTTTGTATCCTAGTAGTTCTTAGGCATCCAATCCCTGCTTGGTGGGATTCCGGGGTCCCATGGGTGTGTTATGCATGACCTTCATTGTACTTTCAATTAAAGAGAAATGCACGATCAAATTAAGGAATGAAACTTCCCTAAAGAAGAGGGAAAAGAAGCTTCCCAAAATCCAGAACGTATTTTGATTGAAAAAAGAATTATAAAGAGAAACACATAATGAATTTAAAGAATGAAATTTGCAGGTCCTTAAAAAGGGGGAAAAGAAGC
Organism: Ceratopteris richardii; assembly: GCA_020310875.1. NCBI lineage: Eukaryota > Viridiplantae > Streptophyta > Polypodiopsida > Polypodiales > Pteridaceae > Ceratopteris > Ceratopteris richardii. The sequence continues at coordinate 111,624,062 of CM035428.1, forward strand.
TTCCCAAGATTAAGAACTCAAGCTAAATCAGGCATAAATTATCTGCAGCCTAGTAGGGGGAATACATGGAGAGTGAGGTTTATTTCCATCTAGTGTCTTTGGTACTTTTTTGGATGACATTGGGTTTAAAATTAGGAACATCCTTTATATATTGAAGGGTAATAAATAGGATCTTTTAAGATAAAACCTGCTTTGTGGGATACGGGGTCCATGGGTATTATACATGCTTTCATTTGTAATTCGAAATAAATAGTTTGGTCCCATGGGTACTAAACGTCCTTTCACTTGTAATTTCAAATATCTCAAACTAATCTAGGGGAGTAGGCCAATGGCTGAACTTCAACAAAAAGATAAAACTTGAACTACGCTCGGAAGTCTTTACAGTTGCATCCAAATACATTTTGATTTTCTTGAAACCAAGACCAAAGAAAAGCAAATCATCACATGTTCAGCAGAGATACATGAAATTTGTAGCATTCGCCAAGGATAATCTCTCTGTAATTAATGGGTTTTGGATGAAAATCTTTGTAGACATTGTACAATATGTTTAACAATGATTTAACCTGCATGCAAGCGAGAAAAGTGTGCCTTGAATATCCTCTTGCAGTTTACAACGAATTGCTATCTCCAATCATACTCCTCTATGCTCTCTTGGTCCATAGACCTTGGTGGATGATAATCCACTGCAAAACACTATGCATAATAGAAGCAGGAAAATGAGCGATACACAGAAATCTGTATCTCCATCGCTTATAGCTCCATTGGACTCCCCATAGCTTGTTCTTTTGATTCTACCCTTATAAAGAGACTTGTTCTTGCTCCTTTTGTGAATGTATGAGGCACACTTTTGCAAGGAAATGGCGGCTATAAAGACTTTGTTACAACTTTTGGTGAAGTCAAAATTCATAAACAAATTGCTGATCAAAGGTGAGACTTCTGTTTTCCCAAAGATCGCTTCCAAGGTGTGATTACATCTACGAAAAACTTGTGATCTTGGATGCTTAGTTCAAAATTTTGCCTGAAAGTCATCCATTCAATCCAAAGAAAGTTGTGCAATAAGAAAGATTGGTTCAAATTTATTTTCAAAGGAAAAAAGAGACCCTTTTTTATGCTCATCCATGCATACCAAAAATCAACTAAAAGTTCATTGCCCACCGGCTGAAAGGAGTAAGCAAAGTCAAAAATATATCGTAAAGAATTATTTCTTAAGCTTTTATATCCCTATTGAGATAACTTATCAATATTTATTTCCAAGAAAAAAACTCGATAGTTAGAGTTTTGAATACATCTAAACATCCCCTTAGGAGACAATTTGGTAGCCAAAGTTTTGGGCTTGAGGATATCCAAACCACCATTCTTTGGAAGATAGCATACATTCCACTCTATTTTATTGATATATTAAGGAGGGAAAAAACCTTTTTAACAATGCTAGTGACGTGCTTTAGCTGCATATTCGTGGGTGTCCAAAAAGACATATCTTGAATTTTATTAAGCATGATATAGTGATTTGAAACAAAAAGCTTACTGGAAAAGTTGGATTGATATAGCATATCATCTAATGGTCACAATTCTTAATTTGTTGGCTACTCAATCCAACCTTTGATTTATAGAAAGCTTGAAAACCAATGGGAATACCAAAAAAGTTTGAACACCTTATCATCTTTGATTTCTTTGTTTGCAAGATTGAAAGCACAAGCATGGATCTCATCATATGAAGATTTAAAGATAGGTTTCTTATGATTGATTTTGGATCTACATGCAAGTTAAAAGAGAGAGACACTTTTTTTTTGTTGATTTAGCTTGTGCATGGATCAAAGCAATCTAGAGTATGAAACCATTCATAATCATGAGAAATTAAACTTGAAATCTTTATTAAAAAAAAACAATATTAGGAAATAAAGAAAGGTCAAATAACCATAGCTTAATAACAAAAAGCATAGAAGACTTATTTAGACCTTTGCAATTTAAGCTAATACCTTTTACATTGGAGCAATTAAGTTTTTAGATTTTTGTGATGTTTTGACAAGAGGCATTGAAGGCATTTTAGAATAGGACGAGTAGACTTCTCCACTTTTTCTTTGATTTGATAGGTTGGAAAATGTAGAAGTCCTCTTTAGACTGAGACATGATAATTTCAATTGAGTTTTAGGTGCTCTATAAGCCATTAACCACATACTTTTGATCAAACTCATTAAACTTAGTTATAAAATTTTTATCTTCATGAGATGATTGAATTTTTTGAGTGTGTTGTGTCTAAATTATATACAGCTTCAAAAGTTATTGTCCACTAATAAATTATCTATAAATTCCATAGTAACTTTACCAATAAATGGATGTGAAATATAATTCATTAATTGGCATGTTTATAAGACCAAACTGCATCACTAGATATTCATAATGTCCGAATCAAGTTTGGAATGTTTTCTTATGTACATTTTGATCTCTTATGTACTTGTAGCCACTTTCTAACTCTCTTTTCGTAAATAGAATTGGTCCATAGATATTGTCTATATGAGGCATAGGATATCTATGCTTGATAATGATCTTATTGATTGCATGGTACACCAATCTTGTAAGATCCATTTTCTTCTTTACCAATACCATTGGTCCTTCTAAGGGTGAATAACTAGGTATAATCAATCCCTTTTGCATGTATTTATCCACGAACTTGCAGAATCCATTACCTTTTAGTAGGCTCATATAAAATGGTGGAGTAGTTTTCACTTGCCACCAGGACCTACTCTAGCTTGTGCTTTATGTTCTTGCAAGGAGGTGAACTAGAAGATAACTCACATAAAAATAGTCCTTGGAATATTGATCTCACCTTTGATGGAGTATTTAACTAAAAGTTCCTTCATCATTACAATCCATCATTATACATGATGAAAAAAAATACAAAAAATAATATAATAATATTTATGTTGACTAGCTTGGTTATGTTCAGTTATCCCATCTCTTGCACATGTGGCTCTCTAGAGATTAGAAATCGGCTCCTTTGGTGCTCAAACTTATAAAGATATGATGCATGATCAATGACTCATCATTTCTTAGCATGACACTATGTACTAACTACTATGTTGAAGTGAGTCAATATTTCTATTCAAAAAGTCTAATTTATCCTTGTAGAAATGGATTTGGATATGTAAATTGGTTCATCAATCCTATATCCCCGTTCTTTTTCAAATTTCTTGCTCTACTATCTATGTATAATTTGATTAAATGGTATCTAAATATAGCCATAGGAAAAGTCGAGAGCTAATGAAATTATGGGTTCAACCTATGTCCAAGAGTACCATGATAGGTTGTTTGCCACAAGTGCTCCTATGACAATGTGTTTTGTGTTTAAGTACTTATATCCTTTCTATGCCATTGGAAAAAGCATAACATCTATACCATAGTAGGTATCGTGTTGGTGACTATCATCGCCACTATGGGAGATATGGGTTGCAGTGAGGGATTTCTAAAATCCTTATCTACATCTAGTTCACTCTTGATATGAGTAGGATCAAATGAATATGGATGTAGGCTTTTTATCTTTCTTTGGGAAGTCTTTGAATGTGTGTTTCCTTAAGGACACGTATCATAACCCCTCCTTCATGACCTTATTTTTTTTGCTAAGGTGTGAGAATGGACTCATTATAAGCCCTCTTAGATAGAGTGGAGGACTTTCTTTTTGATCTAGACAATGTCTTCATGAAGTGCACTTGATTAACCTCGCTCTAAGGCTATGCACTCATTAGAACTTAGTGCAAGTCCAAAACTCTAGGATGGAATTTGGCACTTCCAAAGTATCTTCCTATACTTATTTGCACTATTTGATTCTTATGAATAAGGAAAAACCAAGTATCTAAGGCCCTCAATTTCTCATCAAGAGGTATGAAATTGATGTAAAATAGAGCTTTAGATTGTGCCCACATAATAGGATCCCTTTAATCCTATTCTATTTTATGCTACCATATGTGCGCTAAGGCGTGGAGAATGCGCGATTCACAAACGACCTCAGATTGCTACAAAAATTGGCATGACGATAGAAGACCTCAAAGTATTTTCAAAATTTATCCCTTTCAGATCACTTGCTTTTATCAGATCAGAGTTTTGGAGCATCTTGATCTCCGTTTTGAGCCCGCAAGGTGGGACCCACATAAAAATCAGGTAAATTTGCAAAACTATAACTTGCATCGTGTTCGAAAACACTCATATATTCTAGATCCAAAATTTCAAGAGATTTTGTGTATTATTGATACACAAAAACTGTTTTTTTCTAAGATCAAATTATCATGTCATAGTACAACAGTGTTCAAGTAGAAGTGTTGCTTGTAGTGTTTTGCAGTGTTGTGAATTGTTGTAGAAATGGCAAACGTAGATGAAATAAGTCAGTTTATTAGCAATAAGCTGGACAAGAACAATTTATATGCTTGGAGATTTAGAGTGATGAATTTCCTAATGGGAAAAGGCTACTGGAAGTACACCGAAGGAGAGAACAAAAATGCTTCGCAGTTACCAGAGAGGAATTAGACTACAGACCAGTTAAGAGCATATGAGGAATGGAATCAAAGAGCACGAAAGATAATGTATTGGCTATCTGTTAGCATACATGATAGCATGATTGGGCACATTCAGGATGCCAAGACTCTGAAAGAGGCTTGGAATAGTTTGGTCACATTGTATGAGATCAATACAAAGGCACAAAAATTGCAACTCAAGAATGAGCTACATACATTAGAGAAGAAGGGCATGTCGATAAGTGACCACCCTGAAAATCAAAAGCATATGTGAGTCACTTGCATCTATTGGCGTGAATGTAGATTATGATGATAAGGTGGAAGTGTGCCTTCATGGTTTAGGAGCTGCATATAATGAGTTCAAAACTTCTATATAGACCAGGGAAAATATTCCAAATTTTGTTGATCTGGTATCTATGTTGATTATTCAAGAAAGGAATCTTGGTGAGGATTCAAACTTCTAAGGAAAATCTAGTTCTGAGTAAGTATTCTACTCTGGAAGAGGTAGAGGTCTTGGTAGTGGAAGAGGAAACAATAACCAAGTGTTAGAAGAAGCATTTTTTGAAGGGAAATTATTTGTAAAATGTCAAAAACTTGTAGAAATATTTATACAAATGATGTAAAAATGAGGAAGAGTCTTCCTCATGTAAATTAGAATCATATGTATTTTTTCTAGAATTTTTGGAAGCCTTTGATAGCATATTTTTAAATTAGAAGGGAAAAGGACCAAAATTCAAGTGTGAAAGGGGACACTTGAAAATGTATAAAAGATAATTTCCTCTATTTTGAGACGGTTGGTTGTATTATTTTGGCTATCCAAGTAATGTGAAGAGCTCTCCTGCAGAAAATCGTGTTTCTCCCTTTAATGTACTTTCTTTTGATTTGTTGAGTCTATTCTTTGTGTGATCCATGGAATTTGTAAGCTTCAGTTGTGTATTTCTGAGTAAGATTTATGAAGAGAGGTGATTCTTAGTGTATTGAGTAAGAAAGTGCAGAAGAACAAAATTGGAAATGGAAATTCTCAGTTTTCACAGAATCGCCATTGTCTCGTCTGCGTGATACAGGTACTGTTTTTGTAATTTGACTTCATAATTGCATTCTGTTGTGGAAATGGCACACTTTAGGCACAAAGATCATTGAAAATGCTGTTGTAGCACTCAAGATAACCAAAACCCTAGATATTTCTCTCTTTCTTCATAATTTCTCAGAAAAACAATCATCTTAAACCTTATTCTTGGATTCCATTAACTAGAAGGGGCTGTGGTCTTTGCATACTTCCCGGATTGACAATTTAAAGATGTGTACTTGATCCTTTATGCTAAAATGATTGGAGAGGACAACTCCAAAGGTTAACAACAAAGATTTTTTGGTGCCGTTGTCGGGGAACAAAGCAAAAGCTTCATTGAAGTTTTGGACCTTGTTGGATCTTCCATGGTTGATGGTATTTTAACACATTGAAAAGGTACTACTCTATAAGCAAGAAAGAAACAATGAAAAGGTAGTTTTCTTTGCTTGTCTTTTGGGAAAAGAAAGCATGAGTTAACCTTTTGAGATAAAGAGGTTGTGAAGTTCTTGCAAATTGATAGTTGCTCATACCTTTTAAGAGTAAAGTGCAGGTGTGTGAAAAAAAATTGAATCAAGATTGTTGAAGGGAAGGTAAAATGTGACTATCTTTTCATATGTAGAATGCTTTTTGACTAAGTACCAAGCAAATTTGTTAATCTTGAAAAAGATGACATGATTGCAATGAGGAAAGTCAAGTAAAGTAGCTATGTGCAAATTGATAGATCTATTTGTTTAGCCAAGGAAAAACAATAATCTTGAGAAAAGATTTAATTGCATCTTGAAAAAAAGAGGTGTTTGAGTTCATCTTTGCATGAATTGATAATTGTACTTCTTAAGCACATGTTTTCTTGGAAAGCTCTACTCCCAAACTGACTAGATTGTAAGCATAAAAGAGTATAGCCAATCATGAAACAAAAGATCAATGGATCTTGAAACAAGAAAACCCTAAGTGGAGTGTTTACCTTGATTTAGGGTTCAAAATACTAAAAAAATTCATAAAATCCTTTAAAAAGTCAAACACATTTCTTTTTCTTAGAAAGTTGGATAGGAGGATTGCTGTGGGAAGGGGAAGGGGAAAGTGAAAGAAACAAAATTTGGAAATTGAAAGAAACTGTTTAAATCTTAAAAAAAAAAAAATCTCTTTGAAAGAGTTTGGTGGTGTATGATTGCAGGTGACAAGTGATCAGAAGTTGGTGAAGAACATTGGAGAAGAGCAAGTGGAAAGAAAAGTCAAAAAGTGCAAAAGCAGGAAGTTTAGTGAAAAACACGTTTCTATTCACAGAATCGTGAAAAAGATGATTCTATTCACGGAATCGTGAAAAAGACGATTCTATTCACGGAATCGTGAAAAAGACGATTCTATTCACATAATCGTGAAAAAGACGATTTTATTCACAGATTCGTGAAAAAGACGATTCTATTCATAGAATCGTGAAAAAGACGATTCTATTCGCAAAATCGTGGTAAATACGATTCTATTCACAAAATCGTGAATTATTTCGAAAATTCAGAGAATCGTGAAAAACACGATTCTATTCACAGAATCGTGAAAAAGACGATTCTATTCACAGAATCGTGAAAAGGACAATTCTATTCATAGCATCGTGAAAAAGACGATTCTAATTCACAGAATTGTGAGAAAATCTAGAATATTCTCAAGATTCTAGAAAAGACGATTCTATTCACCGGATCGTGACAAACACGATTCTCTTCACAGAATCGTGAATTAAGTTGAATGATTTTGAGATTTGGTAATAAATTGTTCACACCTGATAAACAAGAGTTAAAAAAGAAGGAGATAGAGCCAGTAATAGGAGAGTTACAAGGAAAAGATTTAGGGCAGGTAAATAACATGGAAAACCTAAATGAAATAAATGAAGCCTCTAAAACCAGTGATTATAGAAATATTCTCAAGTATATGTATACAAATAGGTTTGGAACCTATGTGTATCAAGATGGTATGCATAAGTTTCTCATTAGGATGAGAAACTTAGAAGTTCCCTTAAATATAACACTAGTAGCATAATTTAAGGATGGTAGATATGAGGATAGACAGGGATGTGTATACATATTCTCACAAGATCCAAAAAACTCTAATGATTTAGGGCACTGTGCAAACAAGAGACCTTGGGAACAAAACCTAGGGCAACCAGACTTGCCAAGACAAAATTAAACTCACACTATTATTAAACAACAAGGTAGGAGAGTACACAATTCCCCAAATCCTTTTGAAAGAGAAGCAGAAGGAATGAATGATTTCCAATCAGAAGGAGACATCAGTGGCAAAACCATGGAAGAATGCTTAGGCCCTATCAAGTAGCTAAATGCATGAAGAATCAATATGAAGGATATTCTGATCCTCATACTCATGCTGTAGAAGTCAGACAATTAATTAGGCAGAAGAAGTAGAGGATTACAAAGTATAATTTGAAGCATTTGGTCTAACCCTAACTGGACCTGCATTATCTTGGTTCATTCCATTGAGAAAGGAAATGTATCCAGATATTGAATCTTTTCTTGAAGCCTTCATAGGGGAATTCTCAAAAACTGGAATAAAACATAGTACAGCTACCCTGATACATAGTTTTAAACAACAAAAAGATGAAAATGTCAGAGAGGCAGCTACGAGATTCAAGCAATACATTGATAGATGTCCAAGAGAGGAGGTACCATCCATGGCAAGACAAGTATCTCTATTCATAGAAGGACTGAGAAGTGCACAATTAAGAACCTTGGTGTATTATAGGAGATGTCCTGATCTAGGAGCATGTGTGAAAGAGGCAATAAACTTAGAGGATAACAAAGGACAAGATCTATTAGCATTTGATCAACCAAGAACAAATGAAGATAAAATCCCACCAGCAGAAGAATTAGCACAAGCCATTGCTAAAGCCCTAGAAGGTAGCACCAAGACAAATTTGATAAACACCAGGATAGCAACAAATAAGAAATGCTATAACTGTGGAGAAAATCATTTGGTACAACAATGTCCTTATAAAAAACCACAACGATTGCAAGATAGAAAAACACTCAAATACTGTACATTAGAAAGAAAATGGACAAACCATACCAGAGAAGAATGCTTCTACAATAAACAACCCATTAAAGAAATAGAATATGTGAACCAACACAACTTACAAAGAGAATCTGGATTTGTTGAGCAACCAAGACCTGTACTTGGACAACAACCACCTTTACCAACAAATGTAGTACTAGTAAAATACACACCAATAGAAGAAGAAAGCTCAAGACTCAGATCATCTTACAAAGAGGATTATTATTGGAATGAAGGATATCAGGAAGATTGAGAAGGATATGAACAGAAAGAACCAGAACTGCAAACATTGGACTTGGGAAACGGAAGAATTGAAATGGACACATCCACATTCATGTATATAACTAATAATTACATGTCCAATCAGAAACCCCAATTCAAAGGAAGTCAAAAGATAACTTGTTATAGATGGGGAGAACATTTCATTAGAGACTGCCCACAACCTCCTACACTAAGAATAGAAGGAGCCTATTGTAAGGATTGTGGCAGGGAACACTTAATAAAGGATTGCCCAAGAAACCCTCAAAAACAACAGAACACATCTAGTAACATACCATTAAAAACAGTTAATATAATGGAGCAAGAAGAATTGAGTGACCATGATCAAGTAACTGTAAATGCTATAACAAGAGCACAAGCTAAACAACAAGAAACAATAAAGGAGACACACACACACAAGAACATAAGAAAACTCCATTTCCAAAAGAAAAGAAAACCAGACAAAAAGGGAGATGGGAAAGGAAGATGAAAATGGGAAAAAATCTAGAAGAAGAGGCCATGGAACATTCAAACAATAGTCAACCACAAAATACAGAGACTCAGGAAGAGGCAAAAAATTCACAAAGTCTGGAGACTCTAATAAGAGCATACAAGGGAAGAATTCAAGATGGACCAAATCCTACAGATCATGTGATGGCATATCCTATGCCAGATTTAGAGGATGAAAGAATGCAAAGATGTAAACAAATCATATAGGAAACACAACCCAAAATGGGGGAACTAGACAATTATCAAACAAAAGTTGAAGAATCAAATGCAATAGAAACCAAGACACATTTTGATCAGGAAGATATTTCACAAATAACCTTCCAAATTAATCTGGACAAACACTGTACAATTTTATATCACACCACAATGGAGGAGATAGTAAAACAAAACCCTCATTTACGACACAATATAAAAAATTAGGAAACAAAGTCAAAGAACCTAGATCAACAACAACAAGAATTGGAAGAGTTGTTGTACATACCTATTGATAAAATAGGAGGATACTATGAAGGAGAAGAAGGGAAATCAACCTTGAAAATACAATTTGGTAATAATCATGCTAAGGCCATATTAGACAGTGGATCAGGAGTGGCTATCATGACTAAACAAACCTGGGAGAAATGGGGCAAAAATGAGTTAATACCCACTAAAATGAGATTACAACTTGCAGATGGACACATAGAAAAACCCCTAAGAATATGGGAAAAGGTGATTGTGGAAATATGTGGAATAGAGATAGAGCATACTTTTGCCATAGTTGAATTCCCACAATCTACTTCTTATGAAATTATCCTAGGAAGATAATTTATGAGACAAATTTGCATTGTGCAAGATTGGGGTAATGATTGTCTATATCTTCAAAGCAAAGGGAGGATAACTAGAGTAAATTTAAGAAATGGTCAATATTGTGATATGTCCCCTCAGGAATGGTTCAAAGTACATCAAAATCAGGAATTAAGTGAGGAATCAGGGAGTGAAGATCAGAATGAGACAGAACCATCAATTTGGAAATGTAATGTGATAAGAAATCTCATACATAAGAAAAGGATGCTAGAAAAAGAAGATTGTTTAGGAGAAAGGAAATCACAAGATGAAAGCTACATACCACAAGAATTTAAAGATGAAGAATTTGAGCCTTATGGTTGGAATCAGATTTTGACCACCATGGATCTAGCTAATGATGAGTATGTGGGAGTAAAATTCCAAAATGAAGAAGGATATGATATCTTCCACATAGGAATACAAATGATAAAGGTGTCAAAAATAGAGGAAGACCAGGAGGAAGGAATAATATTAAAAAATGGGAAAACACAATATCTGGAAGAAGTGGAAGCTACTGATGTTATAAAAGACAAAATCTCAGGAACATATAAAAATAATAAGCACAAAAAAATAGAAAAAGATCAAGAAGTTGAAAAAAAAAACATAAAGAAAGAAGATCAACAATTTGATGTACCTACAAACTTCAAGACCTATGAAGTAGAAGACAGGTTACTTCTAAAAATAAAACCAAAAAGAGAGAAGAAAAAGGGGGAGGCATATGACAATGAGGAACAAAATAAGAAGGTGATGATCACTCAAGAAGAGGGGGAAGAAAGACATATTGTAATAGCTGATGATATGACAAATCAAGAGGAGGAAGCATTGATAAATTTGGCAAAAACATATAAAGATGTGTTTGCTTACAGTTACAAAGATTTGAAAGGAATTGATCCAAACATTTGTGAACATAAGATTCCTATTACTTCTGATGCAAAACCTAGCAAACAAAGACACTATACATTTAATGACAAATACTCTGCTAAAATAAAGGAAGAAATTGACAAGCTGCTGGATGCCAATTTCATCTATGAGATTGAGTATACAGAGTGGATCTCTCCTATAGTTGTGGTACCTAAAAAGAATGGGAAACTCAGGGTATGTATTAACTTGAAAAAAGTTAACGCTGCAACTATAAGGGATAGCTATCCATTACCAATAATAGACCATCTTTTGGAAAGAGTTGCAGGAAAAGAGGTCTATAGCTTTTTGGATGGTTTTTCAGGATATAATCAAGTACCAATAGCTTTGGAAGACCAACATAAAACTGCTTTTTCCACAGAATGGGGAATCGGGAGAATGTTAGGTCACATCTTATTTCAGCATGAGCATTTAGCAAATGGGGGTTGGATTTCATTGGACCTATACACCCTCTAGCAAAAAAATCCCATGCTGAATATATACTAGTAGCCAAATATTACCTGACCAAATGAACAAAGGCCAGTGCTACAAAAAGGAATGATGCTCAAACCACTGCAAGATTTCTTTATGAAAATATTATCACTATATTTGGATTACCAATTGAATTGGTAAGTGATAGGAGGACTCATTTTTTGAATCAAATAATAGAAAACATAACTGAGTATTTCATGATTAGTCATAGAAAGTCAACCCCTTATCATCCACAAGCCAATGGATTAGTAGAAAGTACTAATAAGGTACTCTGCACTGTTTTGTCAAAATTCATAAATACAAATAGGAATGATTGGGATTTTCATCTTAACCATGTCTTACAGGCTTATAGAGTGGCATGCAAAACTGCACTTGGAACCACACCATTTAATTTGGTATATGGACAAAATGCAATTCTGCTTTTAGAATTCCTGATTCCAACACTAAAGGTGGGTAATCAATACAAGTGGACTGGACATGAGTTATCTGAGAGAGTGGTGGAATTGGAAAAACTTGGGGCTTCCAAACTTCAAGCAATCATGAACATATATGCAGATAAGAGAAGGCAGAAAGCTTATCATGATGTTCATATTAAAGAAAAAGATTTGCAGGAAGGGGATTTAGTTTTGGCATACATAGTGAAGGAACATCAGAAAAAATTTCAGAAGAAGGGGCATGGGCCTTATATTATCAACCAAATCAGTAATAGTGGAGCTATCCAATTAGCTAATATAGATGGAAAAATCATGCCAAATTTCATAAGTGGATGTAGGGTAAAAAGATATGGTCTTCCATTAACTATTTCTGAATGGAGAAGAATACATCAAGCTCAAAATAGGAAAAAAGAGGAGGAAAAAATTAGGTATGAGGCTCAACAGGAGGCAAAGGAAAGAATAAGAAAAGTCAAGGAGCTTAGAGAAGTCCTCTTGTGTGAAACACCTTTGAGAGTGAGAGAGCATTTGCCTGTCATAACAATGAATCTTCATAATGAGGAAATCAAGGTTTTGATAGATTGAGGTGCACAAGTTAATTTGATAAGTTCACTTTTGTTGGATAAGTTCAATTTTAAAAGGACTGAGAGTAAAACATTTATCAAAACATTGGAAGGTCAAATAATACAAAGCTTGTCTTCACCATCTATTAAAGTTAAGTTCAATGAAGAATATATGAAAATAGATTGTGAAGAATGGCCTGATCATATGATGACTGAGAAATTGATTCTGGGACAACCATGGCTTAGGCAAGGTAAAGTAATCTTGGATTTTGAAAAAATGAATCTTAAATTGATAATAAATGACAAAAGGTTTTTAATGTTTTTATTGAGTAATGAAGGACAGGAAGATCAACAGGATATCTATGAATTAGATTTGGAAGGATTTACTTTTTCACTAGAAGCTACAAAGGAACCACAAACAAAATTTCTTCATGATCAAATCTACTTTAGTAAAAAACAGGAGGAAATTGAAGGAACCAAAGATGTTGAAAAGACAGAAGAAAAGTGGAAAGTGTGGAATAATCAGAAGCATCTAGGCATCAAGACTAAGAGGATGTGGAGACCTAGAAAGCCCAAGCACTGCTTATCAACAAAATGAAGCAACACTAAGTGGATGTGGAAACCAAAGACATCCAAATACTGTGTATCAAAAGGAGATTATTATACTCCAAAAAAGGAATCAACAGGAATTAAGTATTTTTGGGTAAGAAAATCAGATGTGCTTCAATGGAAAGAAAACAAGGATAAAGATACTAAAATAGTTCAAAAGCATGAAGAATTACAGATGAAGGAAAAGGCAAAATGGTCATGTGACACACACTTTGGATTCTTATTAAAGAATTCAGAATTTCATTAGAAAGGAATTATGACATCCTGGAAATTATTTCCATTTATTTTACCTCATCCTTTTTCTAGGACAAGAAATAGGAGGGGAAGCGAGAAAAGATGAAATTATTATTAAAAAAAAAAAGAAAAAGAAAGAGAGAAAAAATAATAACTCTTTTGTTTACATAAATTATATAGCACGAGCAAGATATAGGTTATAATTTGGAAGGATTAAAGCAGTCACTATTCTTTTAGTCATTATTTAATTATTTTTCCTATAAAAATCTAAACTTTTTTAAAAAATTCATTCATTTTTTCTCTTTATTATTAAAATAAAAAAGAAAAGAGAGAAGGGAAGAGAGCACTAGACATCTTGCTACACATGTGATGATCACTTCAATTGAGTTATATCTGTGATACAAATAAGGAAGTCAGGATTCATATGAGATTTTATTTTTGCTTTTTCATTACACCTCAAGAAAAATGTGATTTCTTTTATGTTTTCTGTGACTCATGTGGGTGGATTTTTCTTTTTGGTTATGTTATATTTTCTCCAAAATGGTGAATCCAAAGGAACTGCCTATTCATGACTTCAAAGTAGACTTAGTAATCTTGTCTAGAGGACATTGGTTCTTAGACAGTGAAACAACAGTGGAAAAGGTGGAGCTGGAGTCTGATGAAGAACAAGATATTCCAGAAACCGAGAAGATAGCCAAGGAACTGAAGGAAACTCTTAGCATCATTGGTCAACATATTTTTACAGTAGGAGTTGGAGGCTATAAGTATACAATGTTGTGCCAAGAATTTTACAAATTTCAGAAAATTGCGGTCAATTATAAAAGATGGAAAGTAGTGGGATTACACAGACTGCTGGATGAACCTCTTTTCTTTGTAGATTTTGAGAGAGTATCACAAGTGATGAATAGTCTGTTAAGTGTTGGCAAAGGTAATGAAGCATATTTTAGATGTTCAGTCAAAAACAAAGAAAACAAAGAGGTACAAATCACTATAAAAGCAGAACATATCAGAGCAGCCCTCCAGTTCTATTCCATGGGAACTAAGTTGGATAACAGTTTTGTTAAGAAGAATAAAGCAACCTATGCATGATATTCCAAATTTGTGGATTTTAAAGGAAAAGAGAATGAAGAATATGCTATCAGAATGTTTCTTCAATATTTGTGTTTTTCAAAGCTTCCTAGATATACCATGCCACATAAGCCAGTGACACTGATTATGTTCAATAATAAAGACAAGACCAAGCCATTTGGAGTAATGGATGTAACTCCCTACATCCATGATCAATTGAAGGAAGCAGCAAAACATTGGGAGCAGAAGAAGTTCATGAATGGAGCACAATTCTTAACAAGGATTATATATCATGTTTTAGGTATGGAGGATCAGCTGAAATTGGCTCCAAAAGCTCAATACTTCAGAAGTTTGATGTCAAGAATTAAACGTCCTTCTAAAATGATGTACATAAGAGAGGCAGAAGCCCAAACAAGCATGAGGGGATCAAAAAGGAAAAGGAAAGGGGTGATAGAAGAAGTTATTCTCGTAAAGAAGAGAAGATTGGATCCAAGGAAAGTAGAATTGGAACAGGAGGAAGCAACAAAAGAAGAGCATGAAGCTGCTTAGAAGGGAGCACAGTCTTCAAAGGAACCTCATCCACATCAAACAAGTAAAGAACATTTGTATGCTTATCTAACTCAGGGAAATGATAAAAGAGCAATTTATGAAGCCCAATATCAGAAGATGTTAGAAAATTATTCATGCAAAGCAACTGATTGGATACAAGAGGAAGTGGAAGACTATGAAGAGCTACATGATCAGATGATTGCTGCAGAAACTGAAGAGGTCTTTGTTAAAAAGGAAGTGGAATTGTTGGCATATTTCAAAGAGTTACAAGGTCCTCCTGAAACCAGAACTACAATGGTAGTGAAGAAGAAAGTCCAGAAAAAACCTATGCAAAAAAAGAGGCTTACCAAAAAGAATAAAGGAAAAGCAGTTGAACAAGCACAAAGGGAGGAGACAGTAAAATTGTCATTAGAAGAAAAGAATCAGGAGGAATCCATTGCATTAGAACAACATAGAATGGACAAACAAGGGATAGCCAGTTCCTCACAGTTTTCTTCAGATTCAGAAAGTGACATTGAGAATTTTCTTTTGAAAAGTTTAAATTTTTCAATACCTAGCACACCAATAGTGACAGTACAAGCCTCTGAAAAAAGAAAAACACCAAAAGATTTGAGTCAAAAGTCACAAGGAATAAAGGTCCATGAAGAAGCAGCAAAACAAGTCAGTCCTGGGAAGGAAAAAAGGATATTAAAAGGTAAAGCAGTAATGGGGGAGGAAGAACTTGAAACAAGGAAAGAATTCAGTAGTGGATTGATGGACACAGGGTTTAAAGCAATATGGACAAAACCATCTCAGAAAACCTATTTCAAACTAAATGAGGAAAAGCTAGAAGTAGAAAAGGAAGCTCTGATATGCAGCTTAGTGCACAATATAGAAGATAAAGATCAGATTGAGGAAACAGAGGAAGTATTGAAAAAGGTGGATTTCAAAGAGGTTAAAGAAGGGAATATAGAAAAAAGAAATAAATCAAAGTATAGAAGAGGTACTTTATGATCTAAATCATGTTGAAGAATCCACACATATAAGTGAACAGGAAAAAGAAGAAGAATTAGACCTTATGGACATAGATGAGCAAGAGGAGGAACAAAAGGAGCAGCAAATGAATGATCAGATAAAGATCTCAACAGAGAGTGACTCCACCTCAATTCAAGATAACCAAGTACAGAAAGAGGAAAGACAGGTCATTGCGGAAAAACAACAAGAAATTGAGGAAAAGAAGACACAAGAAAGAGAGAAAAGGGCTATGAAGAGCAAAAGAATTAGGTCATAGAATATGAGGAAGAGGATGAAGAAGAAAATGAATACAGAAAGGAAAAGCAGATAGAGGTAAAGCAAGTGGAGTTAGAAGCTAGGTTAGAAAGGATACCCAAGGATATCAGGTTTGCCTGCAAAGTCATTATGTTAATATAGAGCAATTCAGACCATCTAGTAGAAACATGATTATATCAGGAATGATGGCTGAATCAGAGTTTGTGAAAGGTAGTAGAACTATTACTGAGCAAAAGAAAGAAAAGGAACAGTTACAGGAACAGCTGAGGATTGTCCAGGAAAGAAATGAGGATTTGACCAAAAGGATAATTTCATTGGAAGAACTGGAGATTCAACAAAAAAATAAGATTCAATTTCTTGAGGACAAATGTGCTAAACAGATGGAGCATAGTAGAAAAATTGAAATAGAGTTGAAGAAGATGGAAGGAAGGTTTAGAACTCTTCAAAGTTCATATCAGATTATGGTCAAAGCAAATGAAGATATAAATAGATTATTGATGGAGGAAGGCCATGTTAGTATATGATCAATGTCTACCCCTCATGATTGTATGCACATTTTGTAAGGCCCCCTTTATGAGGAGAAGCCAAGCGTGCATTACCCAATTGATGGGAATCCCAACTTGAATGTTGGATGAAGGTCATATTGGACCATGTAAGGTATTATAAGGAAAGGGAGTTACCAGGGTCCCCAATTGTGGGGTCCGGGGCAGCGGTGAGCAGCCCCGGCTGGGGGGTCCAAGGGGGCCAGCGGGCCCCCTGGCTGGGGGGTCCCAGGGGGCCAGCGGGCCCCCTGGTGGGGGTCCGGGGGCAGCGCCCCCGGCGCGACGGTAAAGGGAATATTCCATGGAATACTCCCTGTCGGAGTCAGAAATCATTTATATTTGTTAGGTCGGTTCAACCAGTCTAAGCCGTGTATGGCAATTACGCGGGCGGTGGCCGCCCACGCTCTACCGCCCATGTATAGCCGTCCATGGCAGGCCACCCATGATCCTATATATACATGACTTCTGCACTACCTAAGACACGGAGTTGAGCCAGCATACCTCTACCTTGTATCTCCCTATCTAGAGTTGTCTAGATCACCATTTAAGCTCTACCTTGAGAGCGCACGGGTGGACAACGCCATAATCTTTGTACTTGCTGCTAGTAGAAAAATTGTTGAGATTCTCCTATATCTGTTATCTTCTCTGTTATTTCTCCTATGTTATATTGCGTAACTATTGTTTTACAGGCCAAATGAAAGAAGAGAGTAAGATTGTACAAGTAACACAGAATGAGAGGGAGGAGTTGAATAAAGAAATTCTAAGACTACAAGCAGAATTGAAAGAGGTTAAAGAAATGGAGAAGTAGGCTAGTGTGCATGCTGCCAGCTCAATGAGGATACAATAAATTACATTTGGATATAGCAAAAGAAAGGAGTGAATGGAAATTGAGTATAGAAAAAGAAAGAAGTGAGTGGAAATCAGAAAAAGAGTTATGGATATCTCAGAATCAAAGCTTAATGTTGATGGTGGAGGAGCTACAGAAAAAATTGGAAAATCCACAAAAACAGGTTGAAGAGCAGGTAGTAACCACACAAGCAGAGGAGTATGAAGGGGGAGAAGATAAGAGAACTCAACATTTTGATGAACAAGAGGACAAAGTAGTAGTTGAAGAATATTCAGATGAGTTTGTTCAAAATCTTTTAACAGACAGGGAATCAAGAATGGAATTCATAAGAAAAATGCATAATGAATATGAAGAACAGATTTTGAATTTCACTCTCAACAAAGGAATAAACCTAGACCAACACCATTGGGCAGCAGATGATCTAGGTATACCATTTTTTATGATAATGGAGAGTATTAAAAATTACCAGCTTGCAAGGGTAGGACTACCATCAAACAAATACTTGGAATATGAAGAGGATATTTATGTCACTAAGGAATTGTTTGAAAAGGCTAATCCTAAATGGAGGAACAGGTGGTTAGATGCCAACAAGGAGTGCAAGAAAATCTGGAAAGAGGCACCTATTCAGCTAAAGATCAATCCAGCCTATTGTCCAGTAGCAAGGACAAGAGAATGGTCAATGTTTTGGGAAAGAAGAAATGTAGGGCAGATTCCAGCAAAATGGCTAAACTTTCCAAAAATGGCAAGACCAAAAGCATGTTGCGAACATTTGTTTTATGTAGGGTACAAGTTTCAAATTATGTAAATACCTTTGGGAAGTCTTCAAATACTTCAAGAAGGCTCATATTATTCATATAATATAGCTAAAATACCATGTGAGTTCTAGAACATGGTGAGTCAAATTAGTGAGTCACAAGTGAGCTGCAGTGGTGTCCTAGTTGAAGGTCGATGTGGCTAGTTCTCAAAGTCCATCAATACTTTGCTTATTTGAACACTTGAGTCATGTAATACCTCCACCCAAGTGTCTACCACGAATTTAGATGTATTAGGAAGGTTTTAGATTAGTTCCCCATGCTATAAAAAGAGGAGAGAAGTCGTGATCTTGTGGGAAGTCCAAGAGGCTCATATGTGTATCTCTACGCTGTTGTAGTTTTGTATGCAGAGATTGCAGAGCTTGTATCTCCCTCATTATATATCCAAATTACATGTTTGATATCTCATTTGAAAGCTCTTACTGTCTAATTTGATTCAGTAATTTTCATAATCATTGGATTTGTGAGCTGAGAGCAGTACTCTCTGCAAGTAGTATGTGTTCTCGGGTTTCACCCCTATTGAAGGTCTCCATTAAACCTCAAACTTGTAGAGGTCATATCTCCTTGTGTATTTATCCAAATTGAGTGTTGTTTGGCTCATTGGAAAGCTCTTGGTCTCTTGTATATGTGGTTAAAACATTTTTGAAAAATTCTGAGTGAGTAGAGAACAATAAGCTCTGCAAGCATGACTAGTTTTCTATGATGGAGTTTGCGAGAAGGTCAACTTGTTCCTAGGGGGTTCCACCTACTTCCAGCTATATTTTGGAGGTCAATAAACTCCAACATTGGTATCAGAGCAAGGATTTGAAGCTTGGAGAAGGTTATAATACCTTGATGAAGAATTTGAAGCTATTGGAGCAAACGTTCATCATCGACACTACACAAAGGTAGAAGGATATAGCAAGGAAGCATCTCAAGCAACATCCAAGCAAAGAAAGGTGCATAGACTTTATTACAAAGGTAAATCTCATACTTTTTCTTATCACATATATCCAAAAGGAGGGTTAAAGGAGGAAGTTTAGTATTTTACACAATGGGCAATCAACATGCACAAATAGAGAAGCTTGATAAGAACAACTATCAAGCATGACGATTAGAATCACAGCATACTTGCAAGGTAGAGGCTTGTATGGTTTGATTGATGGAACAGATATCAAAACTATATTACCAGAGGATCCAAATCAGCAACAATTGAGGGATTTTAGACTTTGGAATGAAAGAGACAAAAGGGTTATATTCATTTTATCACAAAATATTCAAGAGTCAATGGTAGGATACATACAAGATCTAGACACAAGTAGAGATGTTTGACTTGCATTGGAAAGGTTGTATGCTATAGGAACAAGAGCAAGGAAGATTCAACTAAAAAATGAGTTGAATAACATAAAGAAAGATACAAGGACATCGGTCAATGATTACTTGTTGAAGGTTAAAGAGATTGCAGATCAACTAGGATCAATTCAAGCTCATGTGGAGGACGATGACTTGGTTGCACATACTCTCAACGGAGTCAAGGATGATGAGAGATGGAAACCATTCATTACTTCAGTTTATGTTAGAGGAGATTCGCCAGACTTTGATCAGCTTGTTGCTCTTATGGTCACGGAGGAGATGAATCTAAATGGCTCTACTTCAAATAAAAAAGGATCTCAAGGACAAGCTCTTTATATAGGATCATCAAGAGGTGGAAACAGAGGAAGAAGAGGTTCAAATAGAGGTCGAGGAAGAAGGAGCGATGATCAAGGGACTTCAAGTGGCTTCTTCAGCACAAGAGGAAGAGGAAGATCAAGCGCTAGAGGTACGAGAGGCTACTACAACTACAATCAAAGACAAAGGAGTGAAGATAACAACAATTGCTATATATGTGGAAGGTATGGACACTATGCCAAAGATTGCTATCAAAATGAAAATAATCAAGGTGGTAATCGAAGAGGAGGCTATTCAAGAAGAGGTAAACAACAAGGAAATTATGCAGTTGAAGGTAAAAGTGAAGATTATGATTCTCTTCTTATGATGAATGTAGAAACTAAGATGAATTGCAATAGTAATGTATGGTATGTAGATAGTGGTTGCTCTAACCATATGTCACATGATGCTTCATGGTTTTCTAATATGCATAATCCTTCATGTAAAGGTCATGTTGAAACAGGAGATGATACAACACATAAGATTATGCAGGTTGGAGATGTTGTTATGCAGGATAAGAGCAAGACAGATTGCTTGAAGGATGTCCTTCATGTGCCAACGATTACTAAGAATCTGATGTCCGTTGGTCAAATGGTAGAAAAAGGTTTGCAAATAAGATTTAATCATGCAGGTTGCTTCATTGAGGATGCAAAGCAAAGGAGGTTAATTGCTAGAGGTCAAAAACAAGGTAGATTGTTTACATTCAAGGTAAACCCAAGTCATACAAACTATTTCTCTTATGGTATGCATCGAATAGCAGAGCTTGATCTATGGCACAAAAGGATTGGACACATGAATGTACACAGGTTAAAGGAGCTATCAAAGAAGAGGATTGTTGAAGGATTACCTGATCTTACTAAGCAACATATGGTGCATCTTTGTGAAGCATGTCAAATGGGTAAGCAGAGTAGACAGCCTTTCAAGCATTCAAGCTATGTAAGCAATGGATTGCTAGACCTTATACACACGGACGTATGGGGTCCTACTAAAGAGGCATCCTTGGCTGGTAATAAGTACTATGTATCATTCATTGATGATCATAGTAGAATGACATTTGTGTATTTCATTAAACATAAGAGTGAAGTCTTTGATTGTTTCAAAAATTTTAAATCATTTGTCGAGAAGCAAACAAGAAGATATGTTAAGAAGCTAAGATCCGATGGAGGGGGAGAGTATTTCTCTCAAGCTTTTACTGATTTTTTGTATGATGAAGGTATCAAAAGAGAAGCTACATGCAGGTATACTCCACAAAACAAAATGGAGTCGCAGAAAGAAGAAACAGAATCATAGCAGAAGCGTCTAGAAGCATGCTAAATGATATATGTTTGCCTAATTCTTTTTGGGCTGAAGCTGTTAGCATAAGTGTGTACATTATGAATAGAGTACCTACTGCTGGAGTTCATCATTTGACACCATATGAGGTATGGCATGGAAGGAAACCAAGTGTAAGTCATTTGAAAGTATTTGGTTGTGTATGTTATGTACATATACCTAGTGAAGTGAGATCAAAACTTGATGTGAAATCAGAAAAGTGCATATTTATTGGTTATGCAGATACTCAAAGAGGATATAGATGTTATAATCCTCATACCAATAAGGTGGTTGTTTCAAGAGATGTAAATTTTGATGAATCACTTTCGTGGTATGTAGATAAGAAAAGTTTGCAGGTCATAAATGGAGATGAAGAAGATACAGGTGAAGGAGATGAGTGCTTACCTCAGCCCACAAGAAGTTTAAGTGATGAGAAGAGTGGTTTGGATGAAGAAAGAGAGCTACCTTTCAATGGAAGATTAAGGCAAGAGTCACCTCCAAGTGTTAAAAGTAAAGGTAAACTCAAACTTGTTGAAGTTAATGATGAAGGAGAGGAAATCAGTGATGTATGTGAGTATGGAGAATCATCAAAGGTTCCTAATAAGAAAGTAAGAGCATCTACATTGGAGGTAAGAAGAACTTCAAGAGTGAGTAAGCAACCTCAAAGGTATACTTATGAATCTTTCATGAATACTCATTATGCTTTTATGACAAAAGTTGAGCAGGAAAATGAACCCACATGTTATGATGAGGCAAAAGGAGATGAAAAGTGGGAGAAAGCAATGAGAGAAAAAATGGACGCACTATAGGATAACAAGACTTGGAATTTAGTTCCAAAGACACCAAAACAAAAGGTAATTGGTTGCAAGTGGGTTTTTAAGATTAAAAGAAATAGTGATGGTACTGTGTCAAGATATAAAGCTGGACTTGTAGCAAAAGGATATAATCAAACTCAAGGATTGGACTATGAGGAAACATTTAGTCTAGTAGCAAACATGGAAACGGTGAGAACTTTGTTGGCTTTAGCTGCAAGTAAAAAGTGGAATATATATCAACTTGATATAAAGAATGCCTTTCTTAATGGTGAGTTAAATGAAGAAGTGTATATGTCACAACCAGATGGTTATGTGGATGCAAAATGTCCTAATCATGTATGCAGGTTAAAGAAGGCATTGTATGGTCTTAAACATGCACCAAGGGCATGGAATGCAAGGTTGGTAAAGTATCTTATGCTGCAAGGATACACAGCGAGTCATGCTGATCCTTCACTTTATGTAAAACATGTAGATGACATGTGTGTCTATGTATGCATTTATGTGGATGACTTGTTGATTACAAGGAATGATGCAAAAGCAATTGAAGAGATAAAAGTCAATTTGGGAAAGGAATTTAAAATTTCAGATCTTGGTTTGCTTAGATACTTTCTTGGGATTGAAATTGTGTATGGCGATGAAGGTATGTGGTTGATACAGAGAAAGTATATATGTGATATGCTGAAAAGGTTTGGTATGCAGGAATGTAAATTTGTTTCTACTCCAATGGAATGTAATGTAAAGTTGAGTGCAAAGGAAGGTGATGAGTTGCATGATATGAATGCATATAGATCCATGGTAGGATCTTTGATTTATGCAACAAAAACTAGACCTGATATATGCTATGCAGTGGGAGTATTGTCACAGTTTATGCATGAACCTAGAGTACCTCATATGCATGCAGCGAAAAGAGTGCTTAGGTATTTGAAAGGTACCATGAATGAAGGATTATTTTATAGTCATGATGCTGATCTAACTGTTAAAGTCTTTAGTGATGCAGATTGGGCTGGAAGTAAAGATAATAGAAGATCCACAAGTGGATATGTGGTAATAGCAGGAAATAAGACATTAACATGGAGTTCAAAGAAACAACCTACAGTTGCTCTATCTTCTACAGAGGCTGAGTATAGAGGTTTGGCATTGGCTACTACTGAGGTTATGTGGTTTAAAAAGTTGTTTCATGACTTGAATGTGCAGGTTGATGTACCAGTGATATATGGGGATAACTTGAGCAGCATTCATATGACCTCAAATCCTATTTTTCATGCTAGAACAAAGCATATAGAAGTACACTATCATTATGTTCGAGAGAAGGCCATAAACAATGAAGTACAAGTTTCTTTTGTGGGAACAAAGGATCAAGTTGCAGATATCTTCACCAAATCCTTGGATGGACCAAAGCTTCAAAGATTCAACTATATTCTTGGCATGAAGGAAATACCCTTTGAAACTTGAGGGGGAGAATGTTGCGAACATTTGTTTTATGTAGGGTACAAGTTTCAAATTATGTAAATACCTTTGGGAAGTCTTCAATGTTGCGAACATTTGTTTTATGTAGGGTACAAGTTTCAAATTATGTAAATACCTTTGGGAAGTCTTCAAATACTTCAAGAAGGCTCATATTATTCATAAAATTTAGCAAAAATACCACGTGAGTTCTAGAACATGGTGAGTCAAATTAGTGAGTCACAAGGGAGCTTCAGTGGTGTCCTAGTGGAAGGTCGATGTGGCTAGTTCTCAAAGTCCATCAATACTTTGCTTATTTGAGCACTTGAGTCATGTAATACCTCCATCCAAGTGTCTACCACGAATTTAGATGTATTAGGAAGGTTTTAGATTAGTTTCCCATGCTATAAAAAGAGGAGAAAAGTCGTGATCTTGTGGGATGTCCAAGAGAGTATCTCTATGCTACTCTAGTTTTTGTATGCAGAGCTTGCAGAGCTTGTATCTCCCTCATTATATATCCAAATTACATGTTTGATAGCTCATTTGAAAGCTCTTCTTGTCTACTTTCATAGTACCAATTTTCATAATCATTGGATTTGTGAGCTGAGAGCAACACTCTCTGAAAGTAGTGTGTGTTCTCTGTTTTTTTATCCCTGCTGAAGGTCTCCATTAAACATCCAACTTGCAGAGGTCATATCTCCTTGTGTATGTATCCAAATCATGTGTTCTTTAGCTTGTTAGAAAGCTCTCCAAGTCTATTTGTAGTCTGGAAATTTTCAGATTCATTGGAGTTTTGAGTTAAGAGCAGTAGTCTCTGCAAGTGATGTATGTCCTCAGGTTCATCTCTGTTTCAAGGTCTCCATTAAAGCTGCATATTGCAGAGGTCATAGCTCATTGAGTATTTATCCAAATTGAGTGTTCTTTGGTTCATTGGAAAGCTCTTGGTCTCTAGTATATGTGGTTAAAACAGTTTTAAAAACTTTTGAGTGAGTAGAGAGTAGTAAGCTCTGCAAGCATGATTGGTTTTCTATGATGAAGTTTGTGAGAAGGTCAACTTGTTCCTAGGGGGTTCCACCTACTTCCTGCTATACTTTGGAGGTCAATAAACTTCAACATTCAAATACTTCAAGAAGGCTCATATTATTCATATAATATAGCTAAAATACCATGTGAGTTCTAGAACATGGTGAGTCAAATTAGTGAGTCACAAGTGAGCTGCAGTGGTGTCCTAGTTGAAGGTTGATGTGGCTAGTTCTCAAAGTCCATCAATACTTTGCTTATTTGAGCACTTGAGTCATGTAATACCTCCACCCAAGTGTCTACCATGAATTTAGATGTATTAAGAAGGTTTTAGATTTGTTCCCCATGCTATAAAAAGAGGAGAGAAGTCGTGATCTTGTGGGAAGTCCAAGAGACTCATATGTGTATCTCTACGCTGCTGTAGTTTTGTATGCAGAGATTGCAGAGCTTGTATCTCCCTCATTATATATCCAAATTACATGTTTGATATCTCATTTGAAAGCTCTTACTGTCTAATTTGATGCTATAAATTTTCATAATCATTGGATTTGTGAGCTGAGAGAAGTACTCTCTGCAAGTAGTATGTGTTCTCGGGTTTCACCCCTACTGAAGGTCTCCATTAAACCTCAAACTTGCAGAGGTCATATCTCCTTGTGTATTTATCCAAATTGAGTGTTCTCTAGCTCATTGGAAAGCTCTTGGTCTCTTGTATATGTGGTTAAAACAGTTTTGAAAAATTCTGAGCGAGTAGAGATCAGTAAGCTTTGCAAGCATGACTGGTTTTCTATGATGGAGTTTGCGAGAAGGTCAACTTGTTCCTAGGGGGTTCCACCTACTTCCAGCTATACTTTGGAGGTCAATAAACTCCAACAAGAACATGGCCAACAAAGAAGTATATGATTGACACAGTAGAGTCTGTTATATCTACATATAAAGATGTAAATGATCTAGCTTGCATTCTATTGATCAAAGTGATGCGACTCATAATGGCATGTATAGAAACATTTATAGATACAGATGTGAGAACTCTCAACTACATTGGGTTCAATTCACCGACTGATGCTTTACTTTTTGATCTAAGTGAAACTCCAGACCAAATTTGCTTGATGGCCTATTATAGCAGAACAGTATTTTTGGGTAGTCATTATCTCCAAATTTTTAAAGATGCCTTTGATTATGGATTTTTGAAAGAGAATCAGAAATTTTTGGAAATCTATCAGTAGTGACAAAGTCCAGACTCACTACATATGAAGCAGCATAAATTGAATACTTGAAGAAAGATGTGATAGACAAACCAGAGGTAGCTGTACAGTGGAGGAAAGCTCTATTTGAAATGGTGAATAACTTGAACATTACACAAAGAAGAAGTCATGATCTATTGTCACATGTTTATCAAAGAAAAAAGAAATGAAGGAAGCTTTCACTACTTGTCTGCAAGAATATTTTTTGTCAGGAGCCAAAAAGTCTAGTCGGGGAAGAATGTTAGAAGAAACATTTTTTGAAGGGAAATTATTTGTAAAATGTCAAAAACTTATAGAAATATTTATAGAAATGATGTAAAAATGAGGAAGAGTCTTCCTCATGTAAATTAGAATCATATGTATTGTTTCTAGAATTTTGGAAGCTCTTTGATAGCATATTTTTAAATTAGAAGGGAAAATGACCAAAATTCAAGTGTGAAAAGGGACACTTGAAAATGTATAAAAGATAATTTCCTCTATTTTGAGAGGGTTGGTTGTATTATTTTGGCTATCCAAGTAATGTGAAGAGCTCTCCTGCAGGAAATCGTGTTTCTCCCTTTAATGTACTTTCTTTTGATTTGTTGAGTCTATTCTTTGTGTGATCCATGGAATTTTTAAGCTTCAGTTTTATATTTCTGAGTAAGATGTATGAAGAGAGGTGATTCTTAGTGTATTGAGTAAGAAAGTGCAGAAGAACAAAACTAGAAATGGAAATTCTCAGTTTTCACAGAATCGCGATTGTCTCGTCTGTGTGATACAGGTAATGTTTTTGTACTTTGACTTCATAATTGTATTCTACTGTGGAAATGGCACACTATAGGCACAAAGATAATTGAAAATGCTGTTGTAGCACTCAAGATAACCAAAACCCTAGTTATTTCTCTCTTTCTTCATAATTTCTCAGAAAAACAGTCATCTTAAACCTTATTCTTGAATTCCATTAACTAGAAGGGGTTGTGGTTTTTGCATACTTCCTGGATTGACAATTTAAAGATGTGTAGTTGATCCTTTATGCTAAAATGATTTGAGAGGACAACTCCAAAGGTTAACAACAAACACCAAGACCAAAGTCAACAACAAAATCATGTGGGAGGAAGACGACAGTTTTGAGGCAAGGGGAGCCAAAGAGGTCACATAAATTTCCAAAGAAATGATTAAGGTAATGATAGTAAAGGATGTTGCAATTGTGGTAAACGTGGACACTTTGAACGTGATTGTAGGTTGAAGAATAAAAATAACAGAAGGCAACAAAACAACTATGCATCCACAAGTGCAAATGATTCTAAGAAGCTGTTCATGGTTCAACATCACGTGATGAATACGATGTCTGTTGGTGTTTCAAAATCAAATGGTAATGTCTGGTATATTGATTTAGGTGCTTCAAATCACATGACCAATCATGCAGAATGGTTAGTACTTTGCAAAAATTACCAATTCTTGGATATGTTGAAACAGGTGATGACTCATCACACCCTATCAAGCATACAAGAAACATAGCATTGTCTATGGAGGACGAGAAGGTAAAACACCTTGTTGATATGCTGCATGTTCCAAATATAACAAAGAATCTGGTTTTTGTTGGACAAATGGTTGACCAGGGATTACAAGTCAGGTTCAATGCTGATGGGTTATATGTAGAAGAATACAAACGGGATGGAAGATTGATTGCCAAAGGAAACAAAGTGGGTAGGATGTTCACCTTAAATGTGAAAATTCCTAAAATGAATGCACCCATGTTTGCAAAAGGTGTAGGAGTTATTGCTAATATAGAGATCTGGCACAAATTAATTGGACATGCAAATTTGCAAAGGATGAAATTGATGTAGTGAAAGGAGATTGTCCATGGACTACCAATTTTCAAGGTTGCAGAAATGCAAAAGGTATGTGCAGCATGTCAATTTGGTAAACAGTCAAGATCGTCATTTCTGCATGACAAGCATATTAGTGAGAATGTGCTAGAAATAGTACATACAAATGTTTGGGGTCCTACAAAGACCACAACTATGGGTGGCTGTAGGTTTTATGTTACTTTCATTGATGATGATACACGAAAAGTGTGGGTACATTTCATGAAAGAGAAGAGTGAGGTATTCACTCACTTGCAGAATTTTAAAGCTATGGTGGAAAAGCAAGCAGGAAAGTATATTTAGACATTAAGATCTGATGGAGGAGGTGAATACATGTTAGCACCAATTTCCTAAAAGGTCATGGAATTTGATGATAGTTTTCATGCAGGTACACACAACAATAGAATGGCATTGCTGAATGCAAAAATAGACATTGGAAAAATAGCAAGAACCTTGACGGTTGAGAAGAATATGCCTCATTGTTATTGGGTAGAAGCTGTGCATATGGTTGGATACATCATGAACAGAACTCCAATTGCTGTTGTACATCAAGTTACACCTGAAGAGAAGTTCACAGGTAAAAAGCCAAACTTATCACATATGAAAGTTTTTGGCTGTAGTGCATTTGTACGTGTTCCAAATGAGTTGACGACAAAGCTTGATCCAAAAGCAGAGAAATGTGTCTTCATTGGATACTCCCTTGAGCAAAAGGGATATAAATGTTATAACCCACTCACATGGAAAGTGAAGGTGAGCAGAGATGTGGTATTTGATGAAATGCCAAGCTTCTATGCAGATGCCAAAGGACTGAATCTAGAACCAAATGACAAAGAAAATGATGGAAAATCAAGTGCAAAATCTTAAGTTTTGAGTGGACCGGATGCATCACCAAGCAATAGTTCCAACCCAAATCCATGGAGTGGAAGATTGTGTGGAAATTTTAGTCCAACAAGTTCCTCAAATACATCCAAGAAAGGTAAAGAAAAGCTTTCTGCTGGTAGTAAAACATGCACTGCAGGTTTTGAAGACATTGATGGAGATTCAAGTGGTTCAAAAAAGAGTCTTGATGAAGAACTTGGATTGCCCTCTGTGAAGACTCCAAGAGTAAGAAAGGCACATGCAAATGAAACAAGGAAAAGTGACCCAGGACCAAGAAGATCTGCGAGGATGCGAAATTCAGTGCAAGGATTGACATATGATAGTTACATGGCTCGTCATTGTGCCTACATGACAAAGGTAATACAAGATCCTGAAACCTCTTGTTTTGAAGATGCAATTGGAAATGTAGATTGGGAAAAAGGTATGGATGAGGAGATGGCTGCACTTTATGGAAACGATACATGGAAGCTAGTTCCATTGCCAGAAGGGAAGAAGCCCATAGGCTGCAAATGGGTTTACAAGGTAAAGCACAATGCTGATGGTAGCATAAGCAGCTACAAAGCATGATTGGTAGCAAAAGGGTATGCACAGAAATATGGCATCAATTATGAGGAAACATTTAACACTATAGCTAAAATGTCTATTGTTAGAACACTTGTTGCACTAGCTACAACAAATGGATGGACTTTGCATCAGATGGATGTGAAGAACGCTTTCCTACATGGTGAGTTATAGGAAGAAGTATATATGGACCAGCCACAAGGATATGAAGATTCAAAGCATCTTGCAAAAAGCTTTGTATGGGCTGAAGCAAGCTCCCTGTGCATGGCATGCAAGGATTGTTGATTACTTGACCACCATTGGTTTTTCTATGTGTGACGTAGATCATTCACTATATGCAAGGAAGGGTGATGATGGCATCACGATTGTGGCTATCTATGTTGATGACTTGATTGTAGGTGGTGATAATGAAGAAAGCATTAAAGAGGTAAAGCAGCTTCTTATGGAGGAATTTGACATGAAAGCTCTTGGTGTGCTGCACTATTTTTTGGGCATTGACTTTATACATACAAATACATGTATATGGATTTCGCAAAGGCAATATGCCTTGAATATGCTGCAAAAGTATGGTATGGCTGATTGTAAGCCAGTTTCTATGCCATTAGATGAGAATTTGAAGTTGGATACTACATCAGGTGAAGCATTGGAAAATGCTACTATGTACAAGAAAATTGTGGGAAGTTTGATATATCTCACAATTATGAGGCCTGATCTTAGCTACACTATTGGACTTGAAAGTCAATTTATGTAGGTTCCCAAGAAGCCACATTTGGATGCTATGAGGTGCACTCTACGTTATGCGAGTGCGACTTTGGATTATGCATTGTTTTATGAAGCTGGTGTAGATTTGCAGGTTCATGGATACACTGATGTAGATTGGGCTAGTAGCATTTTAGATGGAAGATCTACTAGTGGCTTTCTATTCTCACTTGGGAGTGCAACTATTACATGGAGCAGTAAGAAGCAACCCACTATTGCTTTGTCAAGTACAGAGGTAGAGTATAGAGGTGCTGCAATGGTAGCATGTGAGGCATCATGGATGGAGATGCTACTTATGGATTTAGGTGTGGAAGTGCAAAAGCCTATCACCATCTATTGTGATAATCTTAGCAGCATACATTGATTTCGTAGGAGCTTGCTTAAAACTGTGAATCAATGAGGAAGAGTTGTTTTTAATCCCAGATTTGGTGAATTCTTCAATTAATTCTTGATAGACTTGTTCCATGTTTTGAAAATTATTAGGGTCTAATGGCTGGAACCAAGCTAGAGCTGTATCTGTCAAAGTTAGACCAAAAGATTCATATTGAATCAAGAAATCTTCCACTTGTTCGGCTCTGATTACTTGCTTGAATTCAGCTATATGATTGTAAGGTTCTCTAGAGCCATCATAATGGTTTCTCATGCATTTGGCAACTTGGATAGGTCTTAATCTTTGTCTTGCCTCAGGTGGTCTAGGCATCACCGAGAAAACTGGTCTTCCTATGGGTATGCCAGGTCCTCTTAGTACATGTGGTCTATTTGGGATAGGAATTCTATTCATTGGTTTGACAGGTGGTTGAGGCCGATAATTGGGATTATTTGCAGGCATAGCAAACTGCACATGAGGTCTAACCGGAATATGTGTTTGTTGTGTTTGTCCAGACTGTTGATATGAATTATCTTGACAGGTTCCATGGGGGTTTTGTGACGTAGTGGCTTGATCCCTTGGAAGAAACACTGGAATGTTCTGATATTTCAACTCTGCTCTTTCTAACTCTGTTAGGGGCCAATACCTCCTTTGGTTTTTATCCAAATATGTGATAATGGTGAGGAGTTCAGGATCTTGTAACTCATATGGTAACCGGGTTAGGGGCCACTTCCCATAATGAAGAGTGGGCTCTGAGGAGATGCTCCATTCCATTGATCAAATAGAGATCCATTAGGGAATCATCTTGGGGAACTAGGTCTCCTCTCCAAACCCTAACAAAAGTAGATCTCCCTCTAGGGGTGGTCACTTGCTCTTCATGTCCCTCTGCATTAAGGTTATGAGCGTTATCTTCTTCCCCTTGTTCGTTGATACTTTCAGGGTGTTCCGTGACTACATACTGGATGTCTCTCTTGTCCATATAAAATCCTCGTGCATACTTAACTACTGGCCTAGGCACTATGTAAGCATCTGAAGCTTTCTTTAGTCTGGCCACTGATCGGTTTAGACCATCTAGATAGATAGGTATTCCATGTTGGTTGGTGTTCACATATTCGAAAGATGTCCGATATTCACCCTCAATAATTGACATCATGCCAGTTATTGGTATAGAATTCTACATATCCTCGGAAGCCATGGGAATTTCTTCTTCAGACTCAGTTGAGGTTTCAGAATAATGTGAACGGCTACTTTGTTCGGCTACACTTCCTACAGAAGAAATCACACTTCTTCGGCTTCCTAGGGTTCTTCCAGACCTTAGGTTCATTCACTTCAAAGCTCTTATCAACCTTAGCCAACCTCCAGCTCCTAGAGTTCTTTACTGAGGGTCAGAATTCTAAATAAAATTCTGGATGGAATAAGACTGACACTGAATCCACAACTCACAATACTTGACCCAAAAATGTCCACGATACACAAGGTTTCACCCAAAAAGAGTATGTCATGATACTCGATATCTGACACACTAGAAGGGTACCACGATACTCGATATGTGAGCAAGATGATACTTGATATTCGACCACTTGACTTGATATTCGACCACTTGACTGGGCACGATACACGATACTTGATGCACATGATACTCGATACTTGGCAAATACGATACACGATACTTGACCAAAGATCGCGAGTGAATCAACGATACTCGATACTTGACCAAAGATCACGAGTGAATCAACGATACTCGATACTTGATCGGTATCGCGATCAGAAATCTGCGATACACGATACACGATATTCCACGACAAAATTTCCACGATACTCGATATGTGACCTTGTTGTGCCAATCACGATACACGATAGTCCACAAGTATCGTGAGAAAATGCCCGACGATACTCGATATTTCACAGGTATCGGGAAGGATGCCTCTGCGATACACGATATCTAGCAAGTATCGCGATCAAAGATCTCACGACACATGATACCCAAGGAGTATCGCGATCTGAATTTCATGATACACGATATGCGATATCCGATGAGTATCATGAGGACTTCTCAACGATACACGATATGTGGAAAGTATCACCTGACCCAATTCAATGATACCTGACACTTAACATGTTTCGCAAAAAGAGTTCCACGATACACGATACTCAATCCAGGTATCGCGATACTCGACCACAGGAGATCACGATACTCAGGTATCGCGATACCTCACCCGCGGGAGAACACGATACTTGGCCTTTTTCCAATTTTTGCAAATGTTCTTTGGATTTTGAGTGCATGTGGTTGTTCCTAGAGTTTAGCTACCCTCTCCTCTTAGCCTGTATCAGGAAAATAATCCTTCTCTACCCCGGGATGGCCTTCACGATATTTACCGTAGATCGTTTGGCTAAGTTAATTGGTTTTAACTCATGATGATGAGTATCAGGCAGAAGTGCTCACCTTGGAGTCTCTTTCCAAGCTCCTCTCACCCTCACTCTTGCTCTGTGCGGCTCCAAGCTCTCTAATCTTGGATCGTGATACTCGTCTGCCTGCTCTCTCTCTCTCTCAATACTTGCTTGGAGACAAGTGAAGTTTAGAAGACGAGTTTTTTGGTTTTTTATACTTTTTGAAAAATTCTTCCTAATTAAAAGGCTGAAAAGAAAAAGAGAAAAGAGGTTGGAAACTATTCTATCTTCCTACTGCTCCCTTCTTCCCCCTACTCTACTCTCTCCACTCACTTCCCTAGACTAATAACTCACTACACACACTTCAAGAGTGAGAAGTAGTAAGTGCGGATGAGTGTGACTTACCAAAGAAGAGAAATTCACAACTCCTCTACTCGCTTCAATGCTAGAGCTACTTACCATCACACGAATGCCTTGGTTTGATTCGACATTCCCTAGCAACAACGCCAAAAACATGTGTACCTAAGGACAAACCTAGGGACTTGTGGAGAAAGAGACTATACCTGGATCCCCCTCAAGTGCATATAGTGGGGATTCAGGCTTTATTTATCAATCCGAGGAGTATCAAAACCTAGCCGAGTGTATGAAGACGTGCATTCAAATGATGATCAATGTAAACATGCTTCCCAAAAAGTGCAAACAAGGCAAAGACTAATCCAAACAAGCTTCAACTGTCAGTCATGGTGTCACGATACTTGGAGCAGCAGCCAACAGTAAATTGAGCTTTTCTCTCAGCTCCGAACCCCAAATATAGCAAATAGCATATGTGTTTCAAAGCTCTCGAGAAGACGCATCCAATGGTTGTATCTTCACTCAGTTCTGACACTTCTTCTTCAAGTTATGAGCAAAATACTGAGTCATGGGAATGACCTTCCTACACTTCAACACTTCCTACACTTTACACACACCTTAACAACAACAAACAAACACTTTCATGGATAGACAACACTTCCTAACACTCTTTTTAAGCAACACACATGCACACAAGCTCACAAAGAAGAAGATATAGAGAGGATAAGACACAAATTCGAAATTCTGTGCTCTTCCTTCTCACAATGGCAAAAAGTCTTTACAAAGAGTCACAAATTGACTTATATACATGTGCCCTAAAAATGGTCCTTTCACACAATAGACCGGCACTTTATTCACTAAAAGGCTAATTTCCTACTAATTTACATGGGTAAGTTACTAATCTCCATGGGTATGCATCTAGAGGACTCCTCTAGTGCATTTACAATGGAAAATATGTTACAAAAATGGTTATAACACAAAAATAGAGTGTCCAAATCGGAAAAATTTTGGGGCCCTTCTTTTTCTCTACCTTGTGCTCTTCTTAGCTCTGCAACACCAGAAGCATATCCCAACTATCAACCTCCACCCAATGGGGAGCCAAGAACCAAAAACCCTATTTCGGAGAGACCGCCCATAGGTAAGGGAATTGGTGTTCAAATGAGAAATCTAGCCATTCCTATTATGCCTAGACCACCAAAACCTGGTAGAAGATTGCGGCCAATTCAAATGGTCAAATGTATGAGGAGCCATTATCATGGGTCTAGAGAACCTTATAACCACATAGCTGAATTCAGACAAGTGATTCGTGTTGAACAAGTGGAAGATTTCTTGGTTCAATGTGAATCATTCCATTTGAATCTCATCGATACTGCATTAGCCTGATTCCAACCACTTGAACCCAGTAGTTTCCTAAATATGGAGCAAGTGTTTTAGGAAATGATTTAAGAATTCATGACGACTAGCATTAAAAATAACTCTTCATCTTTGATTCACAAATTCAAACAGTCTCCTATTGAGTCAGTTCGTTTGGCAGCTAGGAGATTTAAGCAATATGTGGATAGATGCCCCATAGAGGAAAGGCCTACACAACAAAAAATGATCTCATTATTTTTGGAAGGATTAGCCAATGGATCTTTAAGATCACTAGTTTACGTAAAGAGATTCCAAACACTTAGTGAATGCTTGAAGGAGTGTATCAATTTGGAAGACAACTTGTCAGAAGACTTGAAGCTTCCCCAAACCAAGAATAGGAGTGAGGATACTTCTAGCAGCATCTCTAGTTCAAACCAAAAGGTGGAGGATATTGTAGACTTAGTGGCGAAGAAAGTAGGCGTGCAGGGACAAAAGAATTACCCCAACCCCTCACTAAGGATGCCTATGCTTAGGAGATGTGTGCACTATGGAGGGAATCATCCTTCTCATGTGTGCAATAGAGGAATTGTCCCACCACCCCCATATGCTTATAACTGAAAACCAGCACATAATCAAGTTGAGTATTGCAGTATTGAGCAAAAATACACTAATCACAATAGTAAAAATTATCCTTACAATAGACAACCTAGACCTGTTCAACCACCATAATTCAAGCCATACGAATACCCAACTAGAGACCAAGGAAGGGAAGTTCCTAGATATCCTCAGTACCAGAACTCACCTCCCATTCAACAGTGATACAACTACCCAGGATATAATCCACCACAGTCGGTGTTAGGACAACATCCACCTCACCCACAGAACATTGTCCCAGTGAAATTTTCCTAGGAAAAAGAGAACATTGAGAGAGCCCTAGTGCCGACCACTTCATTAATAGGGCCTGACAGTCATAATCAATCCTATGATCAAAATTGGGGAGAGTACTATGCATATGAAGCTGACTCGGTGAACTATGAGCAGACCTACAAGAAACGTCCTTATGGGCAAGAGGCCTATGATATATCACACGGATAGGGAGCTGAATATGCTACATTGATGTACACAACTCCAAGAGCCCAAGCACCTTCTAGACCCTTGATTAGACCTCCAGTCCCTAGAGGATCCTGTTATCATGCTATGGAGGAGACCATTTCATCAGGGAATGCACCCTGCCTTACCATCCACCACCTAAGGTTTGGGAAGGATATTGTAGTGATTGTGTAAAGGAGCATTTGTTTAGGGATTGTCCTAAAAACCCTAACAAAACAACCCAAACTACTTAGATAAACGTAGTAGAAGTGGTAGAGCCTTCTAGAATATATGGTACCATTAAAGGCAATTACTAGAGCAAGAGCTAAAGAAAGTCTGGAAAGGCTAAATTTGATCATGCAAGAAAACAACAAACAGGAAACACCTATGCCTCAAATAGTGGTAGACTCGAAAGAGTCTGACAAAAACTCCAAGGTAAAAAGAACTCAAAGATAGAAAGCTCGACGAGAGAAATTGAGAAACAAGTGGACTCAAAAGAAGGAGGAAGAGAAGAGCAAAGAAGAGCCAAATCAATCTAAGAATCCTTCAATCACTAAGGATTCGATTAAAGAGGAGAAAGAGTAGTAGAAACAAAAAGCTTGGTTGGTTCTAGCTGATCCAATGCCTGAGGATCTAGCCATGTGGGTAAAAGCATATCAATCCAGGATCAAAGCAGGGCCAAGTTTGGAACAACACAAACTAACTTATTTGAGAGGAGATTTGGAAACAAAAAGGCTAGGGATCAACAAAAAATTGATTGAAATTGCTAAAAACACATTAGAGAAACCTATCCAAAGTCTCTCAGAAACAAGGATACGTCTTGATAGAGAATTTCAAGAATGTTTAGGAGTTCATCACCCTTTGGAAGAAAGAAGGATTATCTAGAGTGCCGAAGGCACACCCACTGAAGACCATGAACGAAGCTCTTTGATCCCAGAAGTTGAAGCTAATTGGCCTAAGGATCTATGGGCTAGGGTTCAAGAAGAAAGATGGAGGAAATCTGAGGGAATTGATCTGCCTTTTGAAGAATTAGATGCATCCAAGAACCTAGGGCCAAGAGATAAACCATGAGGAATGTTTGAAACTGGATAAAGAGGAAACACTCTACCTAACTACGTGGGAGAGTATGGGCAAAATTTCAAGCTTTATCATGCCCCAACAATAAGAACAAAAGGACGCAAAACCTCAAGCAAAACATCTGATGTAGCACAAAAGTTGAAGGAGACAAAAGTGGAGGGCTCCATAACTTTGGAGGAATTACTAAAAATTAAACCACAAATATGGACTGAATTGGCTAAGCAAATGAGGCAAAAGGAAGCAAAGACAGTCAATAAGGAAGCCAATGAAGATGTGCATACAGTCCAAATCCCTGTAGACAAAGTAGGAGATTTCAGCGAAGAGATGAAGGTTACACATGTCTACCCATTACATTCTGAGGTTACACCATGAAAGAAATCCTAGAAACAAGAGTTGGAGTAGGAATAGCCATAAAAGAAATATGGGAGAAGTGGGGGAAACCAACTTTACGACCCGCAAGAATGAAATTATAATTAGCAGATGGTCACAGCAAAAGACCTCTAGGATTGTTAGAGAATGTTGTACTTACAACATGTGGAGTAGACTTCGAGCACACATTAGCCATTGTCAATTTGAGAGCACAAGTAGCTATAGATGATCTTCGGAAGACCTTTTATGAGACAACTAAGGGTGGTGCAAGTTTGGGGAAGAGACACAATTTACCTGCAACATAGGGGCACAACCACGAGAATAAATCTCCATACATACGCTTATCGAGACGTTCCACCTCTACAATGAAACACAATACATAAAGAAGAGGATGACCTATCAATCCATAGTGTGGGATCCGAAGAACAATCATGGATGCATGAAGACACCCAACTATGGATGTGTAAAGCAGCCAAGTGAGAAGAAGAAATACGACTAACATGGCAACTAGGTCATGGAATCTGTAGACTAGTATATAATCCAACATATATGCCACAAGTGTTCCTAGACAAGGACTTCGAGCCCCAGAGATGGATGGAAATATCGGCCACATTGGATGTGTGTGTCAATGAGGAAGTCCTAACCTTGAAGGAGTCCATAGACTGTTGAGATATCAAGCTCAACATGTGATGATCCAAGGTGACATGTATCAGTTTTTCGTTTCTCTCACATTTATAGTGGTCACACCAATATATGTCAGGGATACTTCATTGACCTTTATTAGATTTATCTATCGAGAGTGATGGCACATTTGTTTCTTGCCAGCTCACGCGTTCACGGACATTAGGTTTTTCTGTATGTATTGGACTTTATATATTGCACTTGTTGTATTCTTGTTTTTTAGGTCATTCTTGTACATTCCTTTTTATGTAATAGAAGAAGAAAAAGAAGAAGAAGAAGAAGAAGAAGAAGAA
Organism: Ceratopteris richardii; assembly: GCA_020310875.1. NCBI lineage: Eukaryota > Viridiplantae > Streptophyta > Polypodiopsida > Polypodiales > Pteridaceae > Ceratopteris > Ceratopteris richardii. The sequence goes on from CM035428.1 coordinate 111,662,117, forward strand.
GAAGAAGAAGAAGAAGAAGAAGAAGAAGAAGATCATTCTTCCTTGCCTCAATCTGAGTGTGTCCTTCTCTTTGATTGTGAAAGTGTGTGTGTGTGATCTCTCTTCCTTATCTCGTTCCTTGTGACATGGTATCAGAGCTAGTGTGGCTGTAGAGAGCTCATGGAGAAGGCAACGGTGAAGAGTACACATCAAGGCATGGAGAAAACACGATTATCAAACAACCTCTGTTTGCTACGAAAATCGACGTGAAGGTAGAAGACCTCAAAATATTTTCTAGAGTTATCCCTTTAGGGTCACTTGTTTTTGTCATATCAAAGTTTCGGAGCCATCTCGACCTCCATTTTGAGCCTGCAAGGTGGGGCCCACAAAAAACTAGCTCAATTTTACAAACTTGCATCGTGTTTGGAAACACTCATAGATTCAAGATCCAAAATTTCAAGCGATTTTGTGTACTGTTGATACACGAAAAGTGTGTTTTTTTGAGATCGAACTATCACGTCATAGCGCGATAGTGTTCAAGCAAAAGCGCTGCTTGTAGTCTTTTGCAATGTTGTGAATTGTTGTAAGGATGGGAAGGTAAAACACCTTGCTGATGTGCTTCATGTTCCAAAATATAACAAAGAATCTGGTTTCTGTTGAATAAATGGTTGACTAGGGATTACAAGTCAAGTTCAATGCTGGTGGGTTATATGTAGAAGAATACAAACGGGATGCAAGATTGATTGCCAAAGGAAACAAAGTGGGTAGGATGTTCACCTTAAATGTGAAAATTCCTGAAATGAATGCAGCCATGTTTGCAAAAGGTGCAGGAGTTATTTTTTATATAGAGATTTGGCACAAACGGATTGGACATGCAAACTCCCAAAGACTGAAATTGATGCAGTCATAGGAGATTGTCCATGGACTACCAAATTTAAAGGTTGCAAAGATGTAAAACATGTGCAGCATGTCAATTTGGTAAACAATCAAGATCATCATTTTCACATGACAAGCATGTTAGTGAGAATGTGCTAGAAATAGTACATACAGATGTTTGGGGTCCTGCAAAGACCACATCTATGGGTGGTTGCAGGTTTTATGTTACTTTCATTGATAACCATACACGAAAAGTGTGGGTATATTTCATGAAAGAGAAGAGTGAGGTGTTCACCACTTCCAAAAGTTTAAAGCTATGGTGGGAAACCAGACAAGAAAGTATATTCAGACATTAATGTCTGATGGAGGAGGTGAATACATGTCAAGTGAGTTCAAAAATTTTCGAAAACATCATGGAATTTGACGTCAATTTTCATGCAGGTACACACCACAACAGAATGGTGTGGCTGAACGTAAAAGACATATTGCAGAAATAGCAAGAGCCTTGATGGTTGAGAAGAATATGCCTCATTGTTATTGGGCAGAAGCTGTGCATACGGCTGTATACATTATGAACAAAACTCCAACTGCTACTATACATCAAGTTACACTTGAAGAAAAGTTCATGGGTAAAAAGCCAAACTTATCACATATGAAAGTTTTTGGCTGTATTGCATATGTACATGTTCCAGATGAGTTGAGGATGAAGCTTAATCCAAAAGAAAAAAATGTGTCTTCATTGGATACTCCCTTGAGCAAAAGGGATATAAATGTTATAACCCACTCACACAACAGGTGAAGGTGAGCAGAGATATGGTATTTGATCAAATATCAAGCTTCTATGCAAATGCCAAAGAAGGACTGAATGTTGAACCAAATGACAAAGAAAATGCTAAAAAATCAAGTGTAGAATCTCAAGCTTTGAGTGGACCGGATGCATGACCAAGAAATAGTTCCAACTCAAATCCGTGGAGTGGAAGATTGCGTGGAAATTTCAGTCCTGCAAGTTCATCAAATACATCCAAGAAAGGTAAAGAAAAGCTTTCTACTATTCATAAAACATGCACAGGTTTTGAAGACATTGATGGAGATTCAAGCGGTTCAGAAAAGAGTCTTGATGACTCGGAACTTGGATTGCCCTTTGTGAACACTCCAAGAGTTAGAAAGGCACATGTAGATGATACAAGGTGAAGTGAACCAGGACTAAGAAGATCTGGGAGGATGCGGAATTCGGTGCAAGGATTGACATATGATAGTTACATGGCTCGTCATTGCGCCTACATGACAAAGGTAATACAAGATGCTGAACCTTCTTGTTTTGAAGATGCAATTGGAAATGCAGATTGGGAAAAAGCCATGGATGAGGAGATGGCTTCACTTTATGGAAATGATACATGGAAGCTGGTTCCATTGCCCCAAGGAAAGAAACCCATAGGTTGCAAATGCGTTTACAAGGTAAAGCACAATGCTGATGGTAGCATAAGGAGGTATAAAGCACGTTTGGTAGCAAAAGGATATGCAAAAACTTATGGCATTGATTATGAGTAAACATTTAGCCGTGTAGCTAAAATTTCTACTATCAGAATACTTGTTGCATTAGCTACAAAAAAAGGATGGACTTTGCATCAGATGGATGTGAATAATGCTTTCTTACATGGTGAGTTACAGGAAGAGGTATACATGGACCAACCACAAGGATATGAAGATTCAGAGCATCCAAAATATGTTTACAGGTTGCAAAAGGCTTTGTATGGGCTAAAGAAGGCTCATCGTGCATGGCATGCAAGGATTGTTGATTACTTAACCACCATTGGGTTTTCTATGTGTGATGGAGATGATTCACTATATGCAAGGAAGGGTGATGCTGGCATCACGATTGTGGCCATTTATGTTGATGACTTGATTGTAGGTGGTGATAATGAAGAAAGCATCAAAGAGGTAAAGCAACTATGCAGGAATTTGACATGAAAGATCTTGGTGTGCTACGATATTTCTTGGGCATTGAGTTTATATATACAGAAACAAGTATATGGATGTCGCAAAGGCAATATGCCTTGAATATGATGCAAAATTATGATATGCCTGATTGTAAGCCAATTTCTATGCCATTAGATCATAATTTCAAGTTGGATACTACATCAGGTGAAGCATTGGAAAATGCTACTATGTACAAGAAAATTGTGGGAAGTCTTATATATCTCACAATTACAAGGCATGATTTAAGCTATATTGTTGGACTTGAAAGTCAGTTTATGCTGGTTCCTAGGAAGCCACATTTGGACGCTCTAAGGTGCACTCTACATTATGTGAGTGCTACTTTGGATTATGCATTGTTTTATGAACTTGGTGTAGATTTGTAGGTTCATGGATACACCGATGCAAATTGGGCTGGTAGCATTCTAGATAGAAGATCTACTAGTGGCTTTCTATTCTCACTTGGGAGTGCAGCTATTACATGGAGCAGCAAGAAGCAACCCATGGTTGCTTTGTCGAGTATAGAGGTTGAGTATAGAGGTGCTGCAATGGCAGTATGTGAGGCATCATGGCTGGAGATGCATTTAGGTGTGGAAGTGAAAAAGCCTATCACTATCTATTGTGATAATCCTAGCAGTATACAGTTAGCACCCAACCCTCTTTTTCATGCTAGAACAAAGCATATCGAGGTACATAATCACTTCATCAAAGAGAAGGTATTAACATGTGATATTGATCTTGTTTATGTGAGAACAGATGAGTAGGTTGCTGACATTTTCACTAAAGCACTTTGAGCAGAGAAGCTGAAGAAGTTTTGGAAGATGCTTGGATTAGAGGACATGACATTGAGCTTGAGGGGGAGTGTTGAGATATCAAGCTGGACATGTGATGATCCAGGGTGACACCTATCAGTTTTTTGTTTCTCTCACATTTATAGTGGTCACACCAGTATATGTCAGGGATACTTCATTGAGATTTATTAGATTTATCTACCAAGGGTTATGAAACATTTGTTTCTTGCCAGCTCACTCATTCGTGGACATTAGGTTTTTCCATATGTACTGGACTTTATATATTTCACTTGTTGTATTCTTGTTTTTTAGGTCATTCTTGTACATTCCTTTTCATGTAATAGAAGAAGAAGAAGACGATCATTCTTCCTTGCCTCAATCTGAGTGTGTGCTTCTCTTTGATTGTCAAAGTGTGTGTGTGATCTCTCTTCCTTATCTCCTTCCTCCCGACATAGACAAGGATGTATATGATGTGAGTCTATGCATGGTCATACTACAGAGGCGGAGGAAGGAGAATGGATAGAGAAAGAATGGAAAGAACATTACGACTTTATAGAAATGGAGATTGAGACCCAGGTGGAAGGACATCACTTGGAGGGAGGACATCAAGAAACTATTACTGGAAGCACTTCCACTCTTGAACAAAAATGAAGACAAGAGAACATAAATTCAGAAGAGACTAGCAAGGAAGAGAATACACCATAAGAAAAGTTCAAGGTTTTCAAACATTTTATAAGATATGAAGTAGAGGAAAGAAAAATAGCCATCCAAATACCTAAATGAAAAGCACAAGAAGGAATAGCATACAATAATAAGGAACAGACCAAGAAAGTCACTATGCCCATAGAAGGGGAAGAGGAGAGATGCACCTACATTGGGAGGGATGTGTTTGAATGTGAAGAATGATAACTAATAGAGTTGATTCAAAATTATAAGGATGTATTTGCTTGGACATACAAGGAATTAAAGGGAGTGGATCCCTCTATGTGTTTGCACCGTATTCCCATGACCCCTTAAGCTAAGCCTTCGAAACAATGACCATACACATACAATGACATATACTCTGCTAAAATCAAGGAAGAAATAGATAAATTATTGGCAGTAGGATTCATATATGAAATCAAAGACACAAAGTGGGTGTCACCCTTGGTAGTTGTACCCAAGAAGAATGGTAAATTATAAGGGTTTGCATTAACCTCAAAAAGGTTAACGCAACCACTATTCGTGATAGCTACCCCTTTCCCATTACGGATCACCTCTTGGAGAGAGTGGTAGGCAAAGAAGTCTATAGCTTCCTCGATGGATTCTTTGGTTACAACCAATTTGCAATTGCTATTAAGGATCAACACAAAACCGCATTTTCCACCGAAAGGGGCGTATATGATTTTAGGGTTATGCCGTTTGGCCTAACCAATGCTCGAGACACCTTTTAGAGATTAATGTGTCATGTCTTTAAGGAATTCCTTAGGAAAAGTATGGAAGTATATGTGGATGATTTATGCACCTATTCCTCTCAAAGAGTGGATCACATACCCGAGTTGAGGAGAATTTTTGAAAAGTGCAAACAATACAGAGTCTGTTTAAACCCAAAAAAATGTGTCTTCATGGCACAAAAAGGAAAATTTAGGACATATAGTGTCTAAGAATGGAATATTCACAGATGAAGAACAGATCAAAATTATTCTAGAACTACCCCGATCGAAAAATGCAAAAGAAGTACATGCATTTATGGGGCATTATGGATACTACTGTTGATATATTTAGGTAGTGATGTGTGTGAACACTCTAGGACCGCCGGGGCACTTTTTTCCCTCTTTAGGAGGTTTTTTTTCCCTCGGCTTGTATATACGCCTATAGCCCTAATGGGCTACTTATCTTTGTACATTCTCTAGTAATACATTCAGTATTGTGTGTTTGTGCTCCAAGCTTCTTCTTCTTCCTTGTGCTGTTTGCGTGCTTCCACAGACGTCTATCTCCAACAATTGGTATCAGAGCAGGTCGTCGCTTCTTCTAGGGTGCCGTCGACACTCCTCCGTTTGCAGTCTCAGATTCGCACGAAATTTGGTGAGCATACTCAGGGTGTTTCCGAGATCAAAACGGCTTCGCTTTGTGGTGCCAAAATCGCGATCTCAGCTCGTTTCGGCCTCCGAACGCACTATCGCAGCGCTTGTGCAGGCTATTTCGTCCTTTTGTGCCAAAGGTATATACCAGTTTCTGTTCGCCAGTTTAAGCGTCTCGAAGTCTGCTACAGGTCTAGCAGAACTCGTCTGGGCAGTTCCGTTCAACTTTTTGAGATACAATCAATTTTCTGCATCAAGGTATTTTAGTCACCGGCCATGGCTGAAAGCAGTGATGTATTTCGTATGTTGGCTGTTGAGGATAAGTTGGATGGTACCAACTACCCATTATGGGCTTATATGATGCGACATGTACTGGTTGCAAAAGGATTGTGGAACATTGTGCAGGGTGTTGAAAGACGTCCTGTTACACCTGCGACTACAGGTACTACAAATACAGGTGCTGGAGGTACTGGAGCTGATGAAGATGGTGTTGAAGATGATATTCCACAGATTCCTGTTCGTGCTGGTGTTTCTGTTGCACCTACTGTAGAGCAGATTCGTTGGGATGGCAGAGATGCCCAGGCACATGCATTGATAGCCTTGTCTGTCAAACGTGCCATTATTCCTCACATTCGCTCTTGTAGAACAGCAAAGGATGCTTGGGATACACTTACCACTTTGTACCAGGCTAGGAATGATCAGTCCAGGCAGAACAGGTCCATTATGCGTGTTGCAGATCAAGCTTTCCTGGCTAGTCAGAAGGGCAAAGGAAAATGGAGCTCTTCTACTAGTAAGCAAAAATCTGCAAATGCTGCACAATCAAAGAACCAGGATAAAGATGAAAAGAAATCAGAAAAGCAGAAATTGTTCTGCAAGTACTGTAAAGGAAATGATCATATTATAAAGAACTGTCCAAAACTGGCTGCTAAAGAGGCAAACAAGAAAGAGGCTGGAATGGTTGTTGCAGAGGCCTCTACACCAAAAACAGAGTCTGCAAATCTTGTGCAGGAAGAAGAATGGGCGTTTACTACTGTCTGCAGTTTTGACCCATCTTCTCATGATCAGTGCATGTCTGCAGTAGACTCAGATGTTTGGTACTTTGACAGTGGGGCGACCAAACATATTACCTCGCAGCGCAGTTTCTTCTCTTCACTCGAGCCTGCCCCTACAGGGAATACTGTCACATGCGCCAATAACTCCTCTTATCCTGTTATGGGAGTTGGTAAGATCATTCTGACTACTGCTAATGGTAGTTCTTTCACTTTGTCAGATGCTTTATTTGTGCCAGGGATCAAAAAGAACTTGTTATCAGTTTCTGCATTAGCCAAGATTGGCTTGGTTGTGAAATTCATTGATGACAGGTGTACAGTCCATGATCTCTCAAATGGTGATGTGATTATTGCTTCTGGCATCTTATGTCGTGGGCTGTATAAGCTCATAGACTATGAAAGATCTGTGAATGATTCGGCATGTGCAGTTCATGATTCTCAGGCTATGTCAGATGCAAAGCTTTGGCATGCACGCTTTGGTCATCTGAATTTTGCTAGTTTGTTACGCCTACAGAAATCTGAAATGGTGTCCTCTTTGCCCAAACTTGAGGCACCTGGAAAACATGTTTGTGAAGGCTGTATTTTGGGCAAAATGCAGCGTTCTTCCTTTCCAAAAGATGGTTCAGTTCGGGCTACGCAGAAATTGCAGCTTGTACATAGTGATGTCTGTGGTCCTATGCAGACACCCTCTTTTGAAAATTACCTTTACTTCGTGACTTTCATTGATGATTTTTCCAGGCATGCATGGTATATCCACTCAAAGCAAAGTTCAAAGTGTTCATGTGCTTCAAACAGTTTTTGGTTTTGGCTGAAAATCCGTCAGCATGTAAAATGGGCACCCTCCGTTCTGATCGAGGGGGGGAATATATGTCTTCAGATTTTAATGCATTTCTGGCTGAACGTGGGATAAAACACCAGTGTATAGTACCGTATACACCTCAACAGAATGGAGTTGCTAAACGAAAGAACAGGTCACTCATGGAGATGGCGAGGTGCATGGTCAAAAGTCAGGCTTTACCACATAGTTTCTGGCTTGAGGCTGTCATGTGTGCAGCATATGTACTGAACAGGTGTCCCACTAAAGCGTTGCAGTCTATCACTCCATATGAGGCTTGGCATGACCGCAAGCCATCTGTTGCTCATCTGCGTGTTTTTGGTTGTTTGGCATATGCATTAGTGCCTGAACAACATCGCAGAAAATTGGATGATAAGGCAGTAAAATGTATTTTTGTTGGGTACAGTTCTGAAAGTAAAGGCTATCGTCTGTATCATCCACAGACTAAACGCATTCTGGTTAGCCGTGATGTTGTCTTTGTGGAAGATGCTATTCAGCCATTGCTTTCATGTACTAAGGAGACATCTGTTAGCTCCAAAGACATGTATGATACTTTGATGCCTCTTTTTACAGGTGGACAGGCTAGTGCTGGTCCTAATGAGGCAACTTCTCAGCCTTTGCAGGTTTCATATGATGATGCAGATCATTCCATTTCTGATGCAGATTTACATGATGCACTTGCTGATGAGAGAGCTAATATTGAGCAGGGAAAAACTATGCCAAAATGGCTGGTGCAGACTTTGCGTGACAGCAAATTAGATGCACCTTTGTCATATCGTACTCGTTCAGGCTCTCATAGTGCCTCCTTTGCATCAGATTGCTATGCTATGGCTGCATCTAGTCTCTGTGATGAGAATGAGCCTGTTTCTTTTGATGAAGCACAGAATTCAGAAAATTGGATGGCTGCTATGCAATCTGAATATGATGCTATAATGAAGAATGGTACATGGTCCTTATGTGACTTGTGTTGGTGTAATTCAAGCCTTAACACTTGGCTTGGATATCAATCTTGAAGATTTCACATAAAGCTTTGACCTTGAAGGCTTAAGCTTGGAATCCCTTAAAGGATATAGTTACATGAACCAAGAACCATAGGAACCTAGTCTTATTGTTCTTACCATTTATCTCATGTAAAAGTCTATATGACTTTAACCATTCTTGTAATCACACCTACTTGAGAAAGTCGTGGAAAAGTAGATGAATGACTGAGAGAATATCTCAATTACTTTTAGGTACAAGATTCTAGGAGTTTAACTTGGATTTGAAATTCAAAATCTCACTCAATCTATATAAAAGATACAAGGAAGAAGTCGCGGGTATCCTTCACTCTTCCCGAGGCATTTCTGAGTAATTCTTTGAGTGTGTGTGTGCTATACCATAGCCTACACCTCTGAGTACCATTGGGCATTACATATCATGCCAATGGGAATGTACAATCAATAGATTTAATACATATACTCATATTGATCATCTCTGTTATTCTCTGAGTGTACTCTTCAACTCTGTCAACTTCAACAAGGCATATCTCAAGATCTACTGAACCAAATTGGATGATTCAAAGTGCATTGGATTCAGCTCAAAGTCTACTATACACCTACAAAGTTTCAAGACCATTGAATCAACCATCACAGAGAAATCCCAGTCGGGGTGCTCACTGGTCTGTGACTGTAAGTCTCCTAAAAAATTGGGGGTACACCTTATTTTGCTAAAGTGATTTCTCTGAGTGTAGTTTATCATTTCCTTTCATTCCACTTGCAAATGGAAGCTTACTAAGCTAATAGAATATCTCTAGAAGGAAGTTTGCTAATTGTAACTACACTGGTCACACTGAGCATAACACTGAGCAGGTGTCAATACCAAAATAGCAAGTTTTTCAGGATTTTGAAGTCACAAGTAGTCTGTCTTGATTTGATCATTACTCATAACATTTGCAAAGCACATATATGGTTTCTTAGTATCATTTGGAAGCTCAAGGAGTCTACTAAGCATATCTGGAGTCAAAGGAGGGCATGTGTGAAGCAGGTCTAGCAGCACCAACTTGATCTTCTAAGTGCATCCAACCATCACTCCCAACAGTGGTATCAGAGCATATAAGGTAATCATGGGTGATGGTTTCCCTTCCTTCATTGACAAATTAGACAGGAACAACTACCAAGCTTGGTCTCTAAGGATGAAGACCTATCTACAAGGAAGGAGCTTGTTTGGATTCATATCAGGAGATGAGGAATTGCCCTCATTCAAAGCTAGAGGCCTACCCACCAAGGAAGAGCAAGAGAGACTCAATCAATGGTGTGCAAAAGATGCCTTGGCAAGGTCATATCTTCTAAACTCTATTTCTGATTTTCTTCTACCACACATAAGGAATTGCAAAACTTCCCAAGAGACTTGGGAAACCTTGTCAACTTACTTTTCATCAAGCACAAGGGCCAGAAAGAATCAGCTATGGATTGAGTTTACAACTCTTAGGAAGCAATCAAAACAATCTGTCTCAGATTTTGTCACCAAAGTCAAGGACATTGCAGACCAACTTGCAAGTGTTGGAGAAGAGATTGAGGAAGAGCAAATAGTCAGACAAGTGATCAATGGACTAAAGGCAGATGACAAGTGGGAGAGCTTTACCACAGCAATGGACTTATACATGGACATCCAAGCACCTGATCTAACAACTCTGATTGGACAACTCTTCACACATGAAGCAAAGTTCACAAAGAATGGAGAGCAATCAAAAGGTAACCATCCCTCTGCCCTATATACTGATAAGAAGACTAAAGACAAGGGTAAAAGTAAAAAGGTTGATGAAGAAGGCTCTACCTCCCAAGCAAACTATGCAGGGAGAGGTAGATCTTCAAGAGGTAGAGGCAGAGGAGGTAAGTCAGGTAGGGGGAGACCCTACAACCAATCTCCATGCAATATTTGTGGCTTGTCTAACCATACTACAGATGAATGCTACAAAAACTACAAGAACCAAAGAGGAAGAGGTCACCAAAGAGGAGGATACTCTCAAGGCAGAAGCAGATTCAACCAATCTCAAGGTTACCATGGCTACAACAATAATTATAACAACAGCTACAATCACAATGGCAACTATCAAGGTGGATACAAAAATAGGAAAGACTACAACAATTATGCAGAGGAGCAAGATGATTCCTTATTGATCATGAACATGACATCTAAGTCAGGTATCAATGATGACCACTTTTTCTATATTGATTCAGGTTGTTCTAACCATGTAGCTGGAAATGTTGCATTGCTTTCTGATTTGGAAGAACCCAAAGGCAAGCATCAAGTGCAGACAGGTGATGACACTAAACATTCAGTTGTTAAAGTAGGCAATGTCAAAACTAGTGATGGTAATCAGAATCTATTGAGCAGAGTGTTGTATGTTCCAACAATCACCAAGAATCTGATGAGTGTAGGTCAGATTGTGGAAAAAGGTCTACAGGTCAGGTTCACTCAACATGGTGCATATGTGGAGGATCCAAGACATGGATTCAGAAGGATAGCCAAGGGAGAAAAATCAGGTAGATTGTTTACCTTTGAACTTGAAGACACTAAGAATATTGCTTTGTACAACTATAAAGATCAAACCCTATCAGAATTGGAGATTTGGCACAAGAGATTAGGTCACATTGGAGAGAGGACCTTAAAACAAATGAGCAGAGATCAATGTGTGCTTGGGATACCTAATGTATCCAAGCAACACATGATATACAAGTGTGGGGCTTGTCAATTTGGTAAGTCACACAGATTGCCCTATACAAAGAAAGGTTTTATGCATGAAGATTATCTGGAATTGGTGCATACAGATGTTTGGGGACCTAGCAAGGAGCCATCCATATCTGGATCAAGGTACTATGTGTCCTTCATTGATGACTATAGCAGGTGGACTGTCTTATACTTCATGAAACATAAAGATGAAGTATTTAATTGTTTCAAAAGGTATCTTGCATTAGTTGAAAATCAAACAGGTAGACATTTGAAGAAGCTAAGGTCAGATGGTGGTGGAGAATACTTCTCCAATGACTTTGAAGATTTCTTGAAGGAAAGAGGCATCAAGAGGGAGATTACTACAAGGTACTCACCTGAACAAAATGGGGTAGCTGAAAGAAGGAATAGACTCATTGTAGAGACAGCTAGGTCTATGCTAAATGAAAAGAAATTGCCAAATTATCTTTGGGCAGAAAGTGTATCTACTGCCACATATTTAATTAACAGGTTGCCATCAAAGAAACTTGATGGAATGACACCCTATGAGGCTTGGCATGGTAAGAGACCATCTCTAGATCATTGCAAAATCTTTGGTTGTGTTGCATATGTGCATATTCCCTCACAGGTAAGGGGAAAGCTAGACCCTAAAGCTGAAAAATGTATCTTCATTGGTTATGATTTGAATCAGAAGGGATACAGATTCTACAACCCCTCAAACAAAGGATTCAAGGTAAGCAGAGATGTCATCTTTGATGAGAATGATTCATGGTATGAAAATGAATGCAGGAAGGTTAGTCTACCTTATGACATGGAAGAAGACTTCCCCAAGCTTATCAAGGAAGAACCAATTCAGAAAGAGGATACAAGCTCAGATGATGAAGACACCATCAACATTGAAGAATTCAAGGCTTGGAAATCCAAAGGGAAGATGAAGATGAAGCAACTAGAAGATAATCCAGAATCCTCAACTCAAGCTATGAGGAGATCTCAGAGAGAAAAGAAAAAACCTATTAGGTATGGGTATGATACTTCACTTGTAACCAAGCACTCTGTATATCTTGCAAAGGATCTCTTGAATGAAGAACCAGGTACATTTGAAGAAGCAATCACTAAACCAGAATGGAAGGAAGCAATGGATGAAGAAATGGAGGCTCTCAAGGAGAGTGATACTTGGGACTTGGTACCCAAGAAGGACTCCATGAAGGTGATAGGATCCAGATGGATCTACAAACTCAAGAGGAACTCAGATGGTACAATAAACAGGTATAAAGCTAGGTTGGTAGCCAAGGGTTTTGCACAAACCCAAGGCATTGATTATGAGGAGACATTTTCTCCTGTGGCCAAAATGCCAACTATCAGAGTTATGGTGAGTGTAGCTGCATCCAAGAATTGGAACATGTACCAATTGGATGTGAAGAATGCATTCTTAAATGGATGGATATCTGAAGAAGTCTACATGTCACAACCACCTGGCTATGAAGATCCCAAGAAGGTAAATCATGTTTGTAAATTGAAGAAGGCTCTGTATGGATTGAAGCAGGCACCTAGAGCATGGAATTACAGGTTGACAACCTACCTTCTAGACCAAGGATTCATAATGAGTAAAGCAGATACTTCATTGTTTATCAAAAGGAACAATTCAGAGGTAATATACTTATGTGTCTATGTTGATGACATCATTATTACAGGAAATGATGTTTAGGGAATTAGACACATCAAAGGACAGATGATGAAGGAATTCAAGATTAATGATCTTGGATTATTGAAGTACTTCCTAGGACTTGAATTGGTCTATACAAATTCAGGTATCTTTATTACTCAGAAGAAGTACATTCAGGATATGGTCAAGAAGTTTAATTTGCAAGAAGCTAAAGTCTCAAGCACTCCTATGGAGGTCAACCACAAACTCAGTGCTCATGAAGGGGAAGAACTCCAAGATATTACAGGTTACCAAAGTATGGTAGGTAGTCTTAATTATGCTACCTTAACCAGGATTGATATATCATATGGTGTTAGTGTACTTAGCCAATTTATGCACAAACCAAGAGTACCTCATTTAGAGGCAGCAAAGAAGATAGTAAAGTACCTAAAGGGAACACAAAATCATGGTTTGTACTTTCCTTATTCATCAGACATTGATATTAAGGTATATTTAGATGCAGATTGGGCAGGTTGCAAGGATGACAGGAGGAGCACATCTGGTTACATATGTTTTGCAGGTGATACCAATTTCTTGGTCATCCAAGAAACAACCCACAGTAGCTTTGTCATCTACTGAGGCAGAGTATAGAGGGCTAGCAAATGCCACTCAAGAAGCCATATGGTTGAAGCTTTTATATTCAGAATTGGGCCTATACACAAGGCCACCAATTATATTTGGTGATAACACAAGTTCTCTTCACCTAGCAGCTAATCCAATTTATCATGCTAGGACAAAACACATAGAGGTTCATTACGACTATGTGAGGGAGAAGTTACTAAGCAAAGATATTCAATTGTCATATGTGTCTACTAATATACAATGTGCAGATTTGCTTACTAAAGCTCTGGATGGAAGCAAGCTATGTAGATTTAAATCCATGATTGGATTGCAGGAAGTAATTGAAGACTAGAGATGAAGACTTGAGCCAAAGTGTTTGGCTTGAGGGGGAGCTGTTGGTGTAATTCAAGCCTTAACACTTGGCTTGGATATCAATCTTGAAGATTTCACATAAAGCTTTGACCTTGAAGGCTTAAGCTTGGAATCCCTTAAAGGATATAGTTACATGAACCAAGAACCATAGGAACCTAGTCTTATTGTTCTTACCATTTATCTCATGTAAAAGTATATATGACTTTAGCCATTCTTGTAATCACACCTACTTGAGAAAGTCGTGGAAAAGTAGATGAATGATTGAGAGAATATCTCAATTACTTTTAGGTACAAGATTCTAGGAGTTTAACTTGGATTTGAAATTCAAAATCTCACTCAATCTATATAAAAGATACAAGGAAAAAGTCGCGGGTATCCTTCACTCTTCCCGAGGCATTTCTGAGTAATTCTTTGAGTGTGTGTGTGCTATACCATAGCCTACACCTCTGAGTACCATTGGGCATTACATATCATGCCAATGGGAATGTACAATCAATAGATTTAATACATATACTCATATTGATCATCTCTGTTATTCTCTGAGTGTACTCTTCAACTCTGTCAACTTCAACAAGGCATATCTCAAGATCTACTGAACCAAATTGGATGATTCAAAGTGCATTGGATTCAGCTCAAAGTCTACTATACACTTACAAAGTTTCAAGACCATTGCATCAACCATCACAGAGAAATCTCAGTCGGGGTGCTCACTGGTCTGTGATTGTAAGTCTCCTAAAAAATCGGGGGTACACCTTATTTTGCTAAAGTGATTTCTCTGAGTGTAGTTTATCATTTCCTTTCATTCCACTTGCAAATGGAAGCTTACTAAGCTAATAGAATATCTCTAGAAGGAATTTTGCTAATTGTAACTACACTGGTCACACTGAGCATAACACTGAGCAGGTGTCAATACCAAAATAGCAAGTTTTTCAGGATTTTGAAGTCACAAGTAGTCTGTCTTGATTTGATCATTACTCATAACATTTGCAAAGCACATATATGGTTTCTTAGTATCATTTGGAAGCTCAAGGAGTCTACTAAGCATATCTGGAGTCAAAGGAGGGCAGGTGTGAAGCAGGTCTAGCAGCACCAACTTGATCTTCTGAGTGCATCCAACCATCACTCCCAACAACTTGCCTCCTGGCAAGAAGGCCATTGGCACTAAGTGGGTATACAAGCTGAAGCGTAAACCTGATGGTACCGTTGACAGGTATAAGGCTAGGCTTGTTGCAAAGGGTTATGCGTAGGAAAGAGGCATTGATTTTGATGAGACCTTTGCACCTACATGCCGTATGACTACTGTTCGGAGCATTTGTGCACTTGCAGCCCATCATGGTTGGAATGTACATCAGTTGGACATTAAAACAGCATTTCTGAATGGTGACTTGCATGAAGAAGTGTATGTTTTTCAGCCCCGTGGCTTTGTGCAGAAAG
The DNA here is from genome assembly GCA_020310875.1 of Ceratopteris richardii. Lineage (NCBI taxonomy): Eukaryota > Viridiplantae > Streptophyta > Polypodiopsida > Polypodiales > Pteridaceae > Ceratopteris > Ceratopteris richardii. The sequence continues at coordinate 111,677,455 of CM035428.1, forward strand.
GGCATGAAAACCAGGTTTGCAGGTTAAAGAAGGCATTATATGGTTTAAAGCAAGCACCACGTGCTTGGTATGAGAAGATACATGCCTATCTGATTGCACATGGTTTTGAGAACAGTCCAACTGAAAGCACCTTATATGTTAAACGTGCTAATGATGTGCTTCTGATCATTGTTGTCTATGTTGATGACATGCTGCTCACTGGTCCTATTGAGACACATATTGATGATTTTAAGGCTGATTTGCATGCCTCATTTGAGATGTCTGATTTGGGGCATTTGCATCACTATTTGGGCATTCAGTTTATGCACGTTGATGGTGGAATGGCTTTGTGTCAAACGAAATATATTGACACATTATTGCAGCGTTTTGGCCTTGAAGACTGTAAGCCTATTGCCACTCCTATGGAGACAGGTTTACGATTGACTCTTCATGATGTTGGAGATGCATTTGATGTTGTTCTCTATCAGCAGGCTGTTGGATGCTTGATTTACTTATGCATTACTCGGCCAGATATTCAGTTTGCTGTCTCACAGATGAGCAGGTTTATGCATTGCCCAAGAGTCACGCATTGGAAAGCGGTTAAGCGCATCTTTCGCTACTTGAGTGGTACTCGGCTACTTGGGTTGTTTTATCCCAAGGGGGGATCACTACCGCCAGATTTGCATGCTTTTTCTGACTCAAATTGGGCTGGTTGCTATGACACTCGTGTGTCCACCAGTGGTTTTTGCTTCATGCTTGGTAGCTCATGTATATCTTGGTTGAGCAAGAAGCAGCCTACTGTGGCCACTTCCAGTTGTGAGGCTGAGTATAGGGCAGCTTTCACAGCGACTGTTGAGTGTGTGTGGCTCAGACGCCTTATGGCTGATTTGGGTGTTGGCCAGTCTTCTGGCACCACCATCTTCACTGACAGTCAGAGCGCATTGGCAGTTGCGAGGAACCCTGTGTTCCATGCTCGCACTAAGCACATTGAGGTGCATTATCACTATGTTAGGGAGAGGTTCTCTGCTGGGGAGATCAGCTTGGCATATGTGCCCACGCAGGAGAACATTGCAGACCTTTTCACGAAGGCTCTGCCTAGGGAGAAGTTTGAAGCTTTTCGCAAAGCTTTGGGCTTACTTCCTTTTGTGGAGTGATTTCCACATAGCTTGGCACTTCCTTATACATGAGTGCCAGCTCCTTGTTCACCGCATCACTCCCAGGGGGGATTTGTTGATATATTTAGGTAGTGATGTGTGTGAACACTCTAGGACCGCCGGGGCACTTTTTTCCCTCTTTAGGAGGTTTTTTTCCCCCGACTTGTATATACGCCTATAGCCCTAATGGGCTACTTATCTTTGTACATTCTCTAGTAATACATTCAGTATTGTGTGTTTGTGCTCCAAGCTTCTTCTTCTTCCTTGTGCTGTTCGCGTGCTTCCACAGACGTCTATCTCCAACAACTACTGTAGATTTATCCACATGTACACCATAGTTGCCAGACCTCTGTATGGCGTACCAACTTAGTTCAATTGGACTGAAGATTGCGAGAGAGCCTTCAATGAGTTGAAAGGCAGACTGAGTTCAACGCCCATTCTAAAAGTACGGAATCGGAACATGCCATTCCACATCCATGTGGATGCTTCTGAAGGGAAACTCGATCGCCCCATAGCATATGCTAATAGGCAACTCAACCAAGCCGAACGTAATTACACCATCACGGAACGAGAGGGATTAGGAATGGTTTATGCTGCAAAGAAATTCAGACACTACTTATTAGCAAACAAATTCAAATTCTTTATTGATCACCAAGCTCTATTATACTTTGTCAATAAACGGAGTAACACTGGAAGACTATTGAGATGGTTTTTGCTCTTAATGGAATTTGATTTTGAAGTAGTGGTCAAGAAAGGAAACATGCATGTCAAAGCTGATCATCAATCTCGAATGACTCATGCAAAACCCCCAATTGGAGTTGTGGATGATCTGCCTGACACCTATCTTTTTAACTTGGAAGTCTGTCCACAGTGGGATGAAAAATTAATACCTATGCTCATGCATGGACCTAGTCATAGGATTAATTCAGATAAAATGCAACAATTATGGAAGATGAGAAATCTTCATATTGTGGTAGGAAGCCTATATAATCAAGATTCCAATGGGCTTCTTTTGAGGTGTGTATATGAGGAAGAAAAAGAGACATGGTTAAGACATGCCCATATAAATCCAAGGAAGAGACATAGAAGTATTAGTGGTACGCTATAAGAGCTAAAAAGGTTGGGAGTATATTTGCCAGAGATGCAAAAAAAAGTTCATTCTCATAAGTTTTCCTATGTCTCAAGAGGAAAGACGAGAGGAAAACTCTACATTATGTTATTCTACAATAGCACCTAGATGAAGTTTACCTTTAGTGAACTTTTTAAAGACACATGAATATCTAGAAGGACAAAACCTAGCAAGAAAACAAGCTTTGAAGGAGCAAGGTAAAGATTATGTCCTTAAGGAAAACAATTGTTTAAACATGGAGAAGACAATCAATTAAGATTATATGTACATGAAGACGAGTATACCCCTATTTTGGAGACAACCCATACCGAAGCAGTAGGAAGTCATTTTTCAAAAGATAAAACTACAAAAATGATCCTTTTTGGCGGATTATGGTGGCCAACTTTGTATCAAGATACGACAACGTATGTTCAGAGGTGTGATGTGTGTCAAAGAACAAAATATCCCATCCAAAGAGAAGAAATGCCACTGTGACCTATGATTAGTGCTAGAGCCTTCACTAAGTGGGGTATAGATTTTGTGTGACCAATTACCCCTCCTACTAAAGGTTTTCATGCTGATGGTATATAATAGTAGCCACGGACTATTTGACCAAATGGGTAGAAGCAAAGGCCACAAAGAAGAACGATGCAAGAACCACTGCCAATTTTCTATTTGAAAACATATTTATAAGATTCAGGTTACCCATTGAAATTGTGAGTGATCGAGGCACACACTTTATTAACAAAGTAATAGAAACTTTGATAAACGAATTCCGAGTAATTCATAAGAAATCAGCCCCATATTACCCACAAGCCAATGGACAGGCAAAAGGTTTCAATAAGGTGTTATGTACCATTTCAACTAAGATTGTGAATAATAGACGATTGGATTGGGATAAACAATTACATCATGCCTTATGGGCTTTTTGAGTTGCCCACAAGCTGTTGGCACCACACCATTCAATCTAGTGTATGGCCAGAATGCAATCTTACCAATTGATTTCTTGATTCCTACTCTTCAAGTAGCTGAAAAATATGAGTGGAGTGGACCAAATTGTCCCAACAATTGGATCAAATTTAAAGATTGCATGAGACTAAATTACAGGCAAAAGCAAGTATTTATGCAGCCAAGAGGTGACAAAAAGCATACTATGATGCCCACATTAAGGATAAGGGGCTTAAGGAAGGTGATTTAGTCCTGGTATACACTTTAAAGCAACACACAAAAAAATTGCAAAAGCGAGGACATGGACCATTGGTAATCAACCATATTTCTACCAGTGGAGCAATTAACCTAGCCACCCTAGATAGAGAAATTCTACCTAATTATATAAGTGGCTATCGCGTGAAGAAATATTTAGAACCCTTGACAGACAAGATGATGAGTAGACTTCTAAATGAAAGAAACCAAAGGGAACATGAAGAGAGAATTAGAGAAGAAGCGAGAATTGAAGCACGAGAACGAATATAAAAGCAAAAAGAATGCATTAGGGGAAAAAATGAACCCTGAATGGGCCTTTTAGATTAAGGAGTGATTAGTGATGGACTAATCAGAAGAGGGTGGTGGCCACAATCTATGCCCTATAAAATACTAGGTTGAAGGGGGGAGAGGGGACATATTTCCCCCTTATTTAATGAGCTCTCTCTAGAGAGAGAATGAATCTCGTAACTTAGTTGGGCCCAAAATTCAAAATTTCTAAAAAGTTAAAAAACTCATCATTAACACTTGAGAATGGATCCCCCATTATTTTGAGGGTCAGAAGTACTCTTTTTCACCCCAAATTCAAAATTTGTGCATGTTTTGAGCTGAAAAAATGGTTTTTTTTTTTTAATACTAGAAAAAGAGTTATTTCCCTCCTAAACCCCACATTTTCATACCGAGGTCCCAAAAAGTCATCTTTTCCCACTACTTTCACTCTGTAGCACACCATTGAAGCTCCTGTTTCTACACTCCAACCTACGTGCATCTCCTATCTCGAATTACTGTTGTAGCTTGAAGACCTTTAGCTTCAATGGCAACATCTAAAGCTTCTAGGCGACCGAAAGATGAAATCCTCACATTAAGATGTCACAATATCAAATCCACAGATGGACAGTGGCTATCACATGAGTACTCCAAAGGTGCATGGGTGTACATGCAACCCTCTAGAGTTAGGCCTCATGGAGTTAGAGATCGTGGAAACTTAGATCTTCATTGGAAGCGAAAGTTAGTTGGCTTCAAGAAGCATAGAGACAATGGGATGGTTGATATTGTACAACATGTTTTTACAATGGCAACTATGAAACTTGAAAACTCTAGTAGAATGAGATATCTTGTGAATTGTAAGTATTACTCTATAATATTTTATGTTTTCTTCTGTCGGATATATTTCTGAACTATTTAGATATGTTTTTGTTTGTTTCAGATATATTTCCTTCTACTTTGGTGGAAAAGCAACCACTTCATAGCCTTACAAGTACTTTCCAGGCATTGCATGCAGATGTTGGTGCACTAGTCTTTCTAGAAATATCTCCTGCTCAACTTTACCATGATAGAGTTTTCTTTTACACACATAGATATGTTGTACCCTCTACAATGAATGGTTTTGGAAGGTTAGAGAGAATTGAAGTACATTCTCTTCTTAGCTTGGAGTGGCCAAAACATGATATATGGTCTATATCATCTTTGAAGCACAAGATGGTAATGGATATACATAACTCTTTGAAATTCACAAAAGTGTCTAGGTCTGTAGGTTTGCACTAGTCTTTTCCCATTCATTGTTTTGTATATTTATTCCAAGGATTCTCATTCCAAGAGACTTCCACCATGTTCATGTGTAAAGATACCACATATGAGGAAGTTGAAAGTCTTCTTGGTGAAAATTGGGGTTTGATAGAAGGAATTGCAAAAGGTGATAAATATCTTTGTAAAATAGGTGGAACATGTATAGGTTTTTTATATTTGAAACAACGTACTTCATTATACATCAGATTCTACTATGATCGTTGGATGTGCAAACTTGGCAAATGGATACCATTTCAAAGTTCAATGGGATCTTTACATTCATTTGAAATAAAGCTTAGATTGCCCAACAATGAAACAAAAACTATTTTAGTGAATAATCATTGGACCTTGGCTAATCTGAGAGAACACTTGGTGATTATGGGGTTTGAAGGACTAACTCAATCCAAATTCAAAATTCAAGGACATAAGGTGAGAAATCTTTTGTGCTTTTGTTAAAGTAATCTTTTCATTATTTCTTATTTTACTTTAATGACTTCAATTTCTTGCAAATTGATTACAGGTGGGCAGAAGATTGGAATACAAAATGAAAGTCCCTGTAGACTGGAGCAAAGATGGAACATAACTCTCATTGTCATAGTTCTTTTGCAACCTGATAATGTCACTTCTTGGGCCCTAGTCATTGTATCTCATGGTTTTTGCACATTCAAGAACCTTGTAAAAAGTAGGACAATCAATTCGTGTTAGATATTGTATATACCTTCTTCTCTGCAATGGTAATTTCAAAACTTTTGGAATGTCAAAAAGTGTATGTTCACTACTTTGAAATGTGGTTGCTCATGTTTTTTTCTGTTCATTATTTTGTCATCAGAAACACATTTTTTGAAATTGCACTTCTTTATTCTATACTTTTAAAAGTGGGCCCAATCAGTTTAAAAACTTGAAACTGCTATAAAAATGGGTTCTATGTGCTCATTTCTCACATTGGCACTCTCAAAGAGCTAGAAAGCACAGACAAGCCAATAGAATTCTCGCTTGCAAGGAATGGCTGCTAGCACTTCCATTCCCATGAAATTTTCTTGAGATCTATTCATGGAGTTTTTGGAGACTACAGACTACAACGGTCATACGGATCTGTATGACCTAGTCTGTAGAGTGCCTAATCTTGAAGGGAAAATAGCCATGAACTCCAATGTGATCGATGAGATCACAAATTTTATGGAATTCTATATATTAAGATATGGTATAGATATTCCAACATATGAGTGTAAATGGGTCCCTTGTGACCTACTTTTCTACATTCATAAAAGAGATGAGGCATTTGCCAAGTGCTTAAGGTGTTTCATGGCTATTGCCGAGGATTCAAGGCACTTGTTAGATGACACAATGCCCTTAATTAAACAATTAAATAAGAAAAGGAAAATGGGAAGAAAATATCTTTCCTATGTTGCAACAACCATCTTTTTTGTCAATGAGGAGCCCGAACCTACACCCATGGACCTACCCCATCTTGTTATTGGGAGTTTTGTAGATGACAAGAAGGAACCCCAAACAGAAGCTCTCAACTTATTAGAAGAGAGTCAAAAAAATTCCAGAGAATTTCCAAAAGGAGTAGTGGACAAATTAAAGGAAGCCGGTACACAGAATAGTCCACCCTCCAACTTAGGGCCCATGGAACCCACTCTACCAGAGGTAGAGATGGAAATGTTTTTAGTTTTACTTGTCAATGGAGAGGAATTTTTGTTCCTGCACGATATTGAGAAGGCATTCGGTCTACGCCTCGTTGAATGCCTTAGTATTTTCTGCTCAACCTCGAATGTTCCCATGGACAGCACTTCTAACATTATAAAAAAGGCAACAATTCCACTTGATGATTCAGCTGCAGACACCATTGCATTTGTGTGTGAAGAGATTTTGAGCCATGCCAACCAAGATGCCACTGAAGAAGATCTGGCCGCAGCAAGGGAAAGAATTTTGGAGAAGAAGATTCCAACATCCCATGTTGTGGAGCAAAGTGGCATGGCCCACTCATCGATTCCGCTAGATGTAATGGGAAGAGGAGAGGATGAAGATAGGCTTCAAGATGTAAGTATCTAATGACAGTTATGGTTGTCTCATATTCATACAAGATGTATCTATTTAATTTTATGATTGTCTATGTGCGGGAAGCAGTTGAAGTGGATAAATTTGCAGCAAGGAGTGGTGGTGACCGTGTTTCCCGTGGCCATGGCTCTTCCTTGGCACATTACATTGGAAAATTGCCAAAGGAAGATTTTTTCATAATCCACAAGGACTTTTCCCCTCAAGGACACTTCATGAATTGGTGTCTGAAGGTCTTGAGAAAAGTTTTGTGCCTATCTACAATAATGCAAGGGACCAATTGTATATTTGTGGTTAGGACATCCTTTGCCCTGGCTACCCTAGGAGTTAACTTTAGAGGAAAAATATTAGGTCAAATAGGAGTAGCTTTAGGTCTTGGATTGACAGACCCTCAGTTAATATCCCAATTAGTTTTGACTTACCAATTGCCACTGTCTTTTCAGAGAAGAAAGAATGTAGTGGAGAGGCTCAAGGTCAAGAGCCAATTGTAAAAATTTTATAATACCAATTATTGTTTTTCCAATTTCCATGTGCACTGTCTTTATGTTTTTGACAATCTCTTAACTTTTGCACACTTTAATCAGTCTTTTTCCAATCATTCTTGTTATTTTTCTTGCCCAAAATGCATGGGATGGCCTAGGAATGCAAAAAAAAGGCCTGCCACAGAAACACGGGGATGGGCCCTGTAAAACTTTTGCAACGCGCATCCCCGCCTTTCTGTGACAGGCCCTTTTTTGCATTCCTAGGCCATCCCATGCACTATGTTCCCTATATTGGAATTCTATGTCCCTCAATTACAACCTAGACTTGGGGAATTATGGAATACTCTTCTTATGTGCAATAATTAGAGAAAAATTAGACTCCTCTGGGTGCATATAAGCATGCAACAATAAATAAGTACATTTGAATGTCCATCAACATTGTTTAGCTATTGATCAGAGGGTTAGCATGCAACACCCTATCTAAGGCCAATCATATGCTCCAATGTGCATGGCATGTGGTTTCATGGCTTAGAAATGCAAAGAAAAGGCCTACCACAAAAATGCAGGGATAATGAGACAAAATATTCATCATTTGGGATATTCAAAAAGTTCTCAAAACAAGGGAGTACAAATATTTGTTAAGGGTTATTCCCTCTAATTCTTCTAGCTAGCTGCAAATCTTTAGGTTGTATTGTCACTCTCTTTGCATGGATGGCACACATGTTAGAGTCCTCCAACATTGAAATAAGATACGCCTCTATAGCTTCTTGGAGGGCTTCAATGGCTATCCCTTGGATACAAAGTCCAGCGCAATAGTATTGGATCTCTTCCTTCAGAACTATTGAAAATGAACTTCGTGGAATAAGAAGCTCCACAGACTTTTGATAGTGTCGAATCTCTGCAAAGGCTCTGGTTTTCTTTCTCTGCCTTTGCGGTGCTCTTGCATTTGGGGGGATGTTGGGTTGTGGTCGTTGTGGTCTAGGACGCGGTTGATAGTTCTTCATTCTTCTTGGAGCATGCCTAGATGGTCTTGCCTCATCATTTACTTCCTCTGCCCGACCTTGGTCTCTTTCTTCATCGGTTGGTCTTTGTCCTTGTGCTGCAGGGAGTGTCTTGCCTCCTTGTGTTACTCGATGGTTCATGGGGATATGATTGTTGTTTCATGGTGGCTTGTTTATACTTTCTTCATATGAGGAACTCTCTAAATTTGATGTTGTCTCCATCACAACTTGCCTCCGTCCTTGTTGTTTGGGCCTTGCCTTGAGTGGTGTCCTCACTGGGGGCTCATCATCAGATGTGGGAGGGGAATATATTATTTCTTGTGTTACATCTCTCTCTTGTGAAGCTTCATCCCCCCGTGATGGAATGCTACCAGAGTGTTGAAGGGGTTTGGAGTGCAGAAGAGGTTTGGAGTGCAGAAGAAGAAGAGGAAGGAGGAGATGGAACGAGAGAGAAGAGAGGAACGACGCGCGGATATGCGTGGGAGCCTCGAAACCCACATAATGATCTCTCTTGAGGCAATGCTCTATATATGATGTATATATATGAATATGGGGTAAGGTCACATGACCCTTACATCCCCAACAATCTCCCACTTAAGGGTCAATGTGACCATAAGTGGTAACATATACAAAGAATGATGTAGGACTATACAATAATGTACAGGAAGAGTCCGGATCTCTACCCATACCAGATCAGCCTACACCAACTGCCTCGAACAAGGTGTATCCATGCACCTCAAACTGCTCTAGACTCATATCGACAAGAGTCGAGCTCATATCTGACTGATGCAAGAACTGATGAAGTTCCTGCAAAGCTCCCACTCGCTCCATGCCTATGTCAATAATCGAACGACTGACAACTCCAAGTGCAAATGCTCCAATAGCAACTGCAATGTCTGGTCTCGAGCATAACAACTCGTACATCAAACTCCCGAATGCTGAGGAAACATGTGCTATCCTGGCTAACCTAAGCATGTCAGCCATGCCTCTATCCAAGGCATCCAAAGCACCATCGTCAAGACCAACATGTCCTGATATATCTATGTCAACATCTGGCATGAGCGAATCCAAGAATGACTGCATAACTGCTGACTCCTCAGCATCTAAATCAGCCATGCTCACAACCAAGGATGTATCTAGCTGTGCATCATGAGAGCTAACATGCTCTACCATACACTGTGTATCATGAGAGCTATCGTGCTCTACCACACCAAGTGTATCATCATGCTCCACATGAGCTGACTGCACAACATCAACACCAAGATCCATCTGATGATCTAACTCTAAGTGAGTATCATCACAATGCTCTACATGAGCATCCACATCATGCTCTAAAGCATCCAACTGATCATCCAAAGTGTGCTCCATAGGAGCATCCATATGATCAGAACAATCATGCTCTCCATAAGCGTCATGAGCATCCAAAGCATGCTCTACATGTGCATCCATCTGAGCATCTGAATCCTGCCATACATGTGCATCATGGATGTCAATAGACCTATCTATAGATCGACAAAATGAGACATGACGAGTCTCATATCGCACATAAGGCTGAACTCCCACTGAGACGAGACTGTCTCTCACATGAAGTACCTGCAGTGGATACTTGTGCCCAATCCTAGCACCTCTGACAAGCATAAGCTGTCCCAACTGCAACTGAAAATGATGCTCACCAAGGAATGCATAACATCTGCTCTCCTGTAACTGGCTAACTGAAATCAAGCTCATAGGGAATGAAGGCACATAGCGTACATGTCTGAGCATAAGTGATACTCCACTAGGTAGCATAAGGCATACATCTCCTGCACCCTCAATATCATATGTCGTACCATCAGGCATGTGCACACATCCACGACTCTCACCTGAGAATCGACAAAACCACTCACGATGTGGAGTAACATGAAAACTGGCTAATGCATCAAGCAACCAAGCCATATGTGTGCTATCCAATGAACAAGAGGAATCCTGAGATGAACCATAGGAGAAAGTGATATCTCCATCACTAGCATAATCAACTGCCATAGAATCTCCTGAAACCACTACCTGATCTGCATCACGTGCATATCTCTGATATCGTCGTTGCATCCGCCTGAAGCAACGTCGTCGAATATGACCCTCATGACCACAATGCCAACATCGAAGTCGTCGATGTGATCTATGTCTCACATGAGTCAATGGACTCGCATACATATCATGTAGTCTCTGCCATAATGCACTACTCGTCTCCTCATACATAACAGACTCATATATAGAATCCACAAGCTGTAATCGGATAGTGGAGCTGGCCAATGCATCCATATCCATCCATACATGATCGGGCATGTCACGAGGCCTCTGTGCATCTCTATGCACATACATGTGTAACCCTGCACGAACCAATGTATGCCACATCTGAGCTTTCCATCTCGGAAAGTCAGTGCCATCAAATCGAGAAGACACCATGCTGGCAATCCAAAAGACTAGCAATGTAATAAGAGACTAAAAACAATACTCTATCCTCAATAGGATCACACCTGCATATCCATATGCATAACTCACATCACATATGTCTCTGTGAAGAAGAAAACCATGTGAACCACCTGTCACATAACCATGCATCTACCATGCATATAAAACCATGAGCATAAGCCTGCTCACCAAGTCTCCAAAGTGACCAAATAGATGTGGAAGAATCTTGGGAAAAATTCGACAGAGTATCCCCTGTAAACTGAGCAATCAAACAAGATAACCAATAATGAAAGAACAATAAGTAATCTGTCACCACCTGTCACTGATATAATCAAAGATAATGGAAAATACATATACCCATAAACTAATGGCAATACATGCCAATACAATGGCAATACAACTCCCACTCAAGAATAAATCCTGCAAGATGGTCCAATCTATCACAAATAACCTGTGACCAAGTCCAAGTGAATGGAGATAGACAATGATCCAAAGCTATCGCACAAGCTTCAAGATCCACAAGAGCTCCTTTCTAGTATAAAAGCCGGTGAAATTTCGGCAGCATCTCCTCTGTAAAATGGACTCTAGAACCAAAATAACCATGTGGGAATCACCATCCACATATGCCAAGAATCACACTGGCAAATATATATCAGTCAATGACCAAATGCTAATAATAGTGGCAAACGAATGTGTAACTGAGGCTCCAATCTGGATCACGTACCTGCAAAGAAAACAAAGATACAAGTACCAAACAAGATCCAAAATCAACTCTCACAAAATTGTGTGCAACTGGTAACTAAATCCATAACCAAGTGGCATAAGCAAGCTATAAACCACAATGCCACTATACATCCATGATCAAACTCATGATGACATAAACCTCAAAGAAGAGTATACCACAATGTCATCTTACATGCCGAACGCGTGACAAGATCATGCTCTACTCTCATATGGAGGAGCTACCACAATGATCATACATGTACAATGCCTTGAAGCTCTAAAAATAAGAGCTTGCACACCAAAAATTCTCTCTCGAAGAAGTTCCAAAGCAAATTCAACCTCCAAGTGGAATTAGGGTTGTTTGGGCAAAACTGTACTGCTCTGTGTTTTGCTGTTTCAGAGGTGATAACCTCTGAATCTGAACTTTTGGTCTTCAGAAAACTTGAAGATCTGCTTCTTGGCTACGTAACGACATAAAGAACACCTCAATCGGAGGTGCGTAGCTAAAGATATGCTCAAAACAAGCACCTATTGTCAATTTCACTTTCACTTGCAACAGTACTGCTCTGTATTCTGCAATTTCGGCAACCTAAAACTCAGAATTTGGATCTGAGTTCTTCTACAAAGTTGTAGCTATCTTTCCAAGCTACAAGCAGCAAGTTGAATCATTGCATTCCGAGCTGTAGAACTCAAGTTATGACAAAAAAACCGACCTGCTGTCCTACTCAATGTAGATTCGCTTTCTACAATTCTCTGCGTTTTTCGAATTTTCGGCACTTCAGAAGTCCGAACTAGGTTTTGCGCCCTTCTGTGAAGTTGTAGCTCTTTGTGTTAGCTACGCACAGAACTTTAAAACGCGTCAATCCGAGCTTCTTAGCTCATGTTATGACCGAAATACTGAACAGCTGTCAAGAGATGCCGACCTGCATTTCTATCTCTTCTCACCTAGGCTTCCATTGAAGCTTCTTGCACACCAGCCTTCAACATGCTCTGATACCAATGAAGGGGTTTGGAGTGCAGAAGAAGAAGAGGAAGGAGGAGATGGAACGAGAGAGAAGAGAGGAACGACGCGCGGATATGCGTGGGAGCCTCGAAACCCACATAATGATCTCTCTTGAGGCAATGCTCTATATATGATGTATATATATGAATATGGGGTAAGGTCACATGACCCTTACATCCCCAACAAGTGTGTCTCTGCACTCGAGTTTTGTTTAGAGGAGTGGCTTGTGGTTCGATGTTTTGTGTGGGTTGTCATCCATGTTGGGCACTAAGTACCTTGCACATGGCTAGGATAGACGACATGATCCTTTCTAGCAGTCTGCTTTGTGCATGCCATTCTCTTAGGTTATAAAGTGGTAAAATGAGGAAGGACACCTTTATTTATAGCCTTTCACTTAAGAATTGTCCTCCATTAAAAATATATTCACAAAAACATTAAAATTTTATTTGAAGTGAAAGGAGTTATAAAAACCTTGAAAAGAATAATGCATTTTAAGAGTTTGGAAACTATTTCCAAGCAAAACCCTCGCGGACTCTTTGTGCATGCCATTGGGCATGATGTAGGGGTCCTAATGATGACCTCCACTTCTCTCTTGCAATATCATGTTGTAGCTTTCGTGTAATCTTTGCTATTTGTGACTCACATGCTCATTCCATTAGATATTTTCTAGCAAATGTCGCACGAAAAAACCAATTGAACATTTCTTCTAAATAGTTTAATTGGAGTAGATCACCCCCATGATGAGTGTTTTTAAAGTAAACACCTCTAGCCCTGTAATATGACTTCTCCATTCCTTGTGTACTAAAAATGTCCAGTGACCCGTATCGATTCATAAAATATGCTCCATGTGCAAAAAGAATATGTTATGATCTGGTCAATAAGATATACACATGGTGTCTAAGACCAAATAAAAAAATGTGAGCAAAACTTACTATGTAATGTGTAATGTTTCTTTCTCCCCAAGATAAGATGAATGACTGTGTAAACTCCTTCAAAATCACTTGGAATAATTCTTGTTGTGAAGCGTTAGTGGAAACAAACACATCAAATGTAACAATTGATCTAACGACGACCAAACCTTCTTTCACTTGTTAATGAGATCACCCTGACTATCAGTGCCTATCGTAATTGAATAGAGGTCCTTCCAAAGCTCCCATTTCCCATCATCTTGACTATTCACATGTCTTTTAAAGAAACGTCTTGCCTTCTTCCCAGTCATTGAAACTTGTTGTAAAATCTCTTGAGACTCACCATACTTCTTAACAACTAAAGATACATGGCCACCATGACAACCTACAGAATTCAAAAGATCTTCTATTTTTTGGATTGCTATTGTAGACCTCTCTAGTGGTTTCATTGCAAATGCATATTCAACATGGAGCTTCAAAAGCCTATCAAAGATCCTCATGAATGCATGCAAAGTACAAAAGTGAACATTGACTAATGGAAATGGAATAATGGGGTTCCAATCATTGCTTATTTTATCACGAGTCGGTTCTTGTAACATTGGACACCTCAAAAGTGATATCTCCCATTCCCTATGACTCAATGAGTCTGTTTCATCAATTTCTTCAGAGTCATCAACTCTCATCAATGCCCTTGCAGGTTTAAATTGTCTCTTAGATCCTTTGTAACCTTGTGTACAATATGGGCACGGATCCAGAGAAGATGCTCATTGTTTACAACCTAATATGCATTTTATACTCTTAAGGTCTCCACCCAAATGCCATTCTACCTAAAAATCACCTATATCATTTATAGAAAGCTTTTGCCCATGTATTTGAGAAGAGATTACTTCCATAATCCATGGAGTCCTACTAAAAATCCACGAAATAACATTGTTTGTTTCTTTGGGAACTTCTATAGCACCTAATCACCAGATATCTCTCTTTGATTGCACACTGTAAGTCAAATGGGAAGTGGATCCTAAAGTTTCATCACTCATTGCATGGTCCATAACTTCATTCATTAGCCTCACACTCAACCTTTCTAGTCGCCGACCCTTTATGATTTGATGCTCATCAAGCTTTAGTATGAACTTTAACTTAACATTATAGTCTACACAAAAGAGAAAACATCATCTTAATATGACACTTGAATGCAATAAAACTTCAACACTAAATAAAATGTAGTAGGGGTACCTTTCATTGTTGAACTATAAAAGTGCACCATTGCTTGTTGAAGCTTCTGAAGATCCACAAATATATTGTTGAATTTAGTGTAAGTAAATCCTTGTGTAGATAGGATTTTTGATTCCTTCTTGGGAATATTTGGATGACAAACAGAGGTAGGCATAGTGTCTTCTATGAATAAATATTGTCCAATAGTACGAGTCACATCCTCATTTGAAGTTTTTTTTTTATTGACACTTTATATGGGCATGGAAATATACTTTGAGAAATACCTTGTGCTTCTACGGCTTGCCTCAGAAGGGTGTACATTGCACTATACCCATTTCTACTGATGCCCGCTTCATCACATATTGCCTGCACATCTTGCATTGTGATAAGGTTTTTTAACTTCTTTGAAAACTCAGCTTCAACAACAACTCTAATACACTTTTCTATGGGTGAGTCTAAAGCAAAAGTGATTTCTTCTGTGTTTATACAACTATTCATGAGCTTGAATTGGTCTTGTGTTGTTGATGAAGTAATTATGTCTTGAATAAATGACCTACACAATGAAAGATTCCATTACAAATCTTCATTAAAACATATAAAAGTAAAACAAACACTCACCTTGTTGCATATATATGTCGTTTACTGATTTTTTATGTTTTCATTTCAACCAAAAAAGAAAAAAAAATTAAAAGACCAGGTACTATGTTCCTCATACACTCTATGAGTGTGGACATGACACACAGAATGAATGATCGCAACACCCAAATGAGTCACATCCAAGCTTGACACTAGTTATTTCAATCACTTAAATGCAGATGGATTCCTCCAACTGTGAAGCTACGCTGGAGGCTTCCTTTGATTCTGAAGCCACTCAGAATGCTGAAATACTTGAGTTTCCTCTGGAAACAACAACTAAGGCTTGTGAAAACTATTTCTGGGATGGTCAATGAACGAGCGAACATTTGTTCCTCATCACCATCCAAATCATGAATAGAGATCATCAATTTCCAATGATGACTCAAGACTTTAGAATCGTGCATGAAATGCCAAGGACATTGGACGTATGGACACAAGTTGGAATAGAAGCTTACTTAAAATTTCTAATCTACAAACCATAATTTCAAAGGTGTATACAAGTAATGAATACCCTACATCTAGCACTAGATAATCCATCCATCCGAGAAGCCATGGTATTGGATAGAAATGGAGAATCACAAACTATTAGATTCATACATGAGTTGATCAAGATAGCATTTGGCTGGACCAAGGATGGTCTCATTGATCTGAAGGATGAAAGCCATGAGGCTAAGAAAAGGACCTTCTTAGAAATAATAGAATCGACATTGAAGAAGAGGTATTGCTCGTGCATCAACATTTTTGTGTCCCAAGTATGCACTGATACACTGCCCTACAAAAAGTGGTAGTGTAGTTGCTGTCCCATGCACTCAAGTAGGTTGGTAAGCAAATCAATTTGACCCTGTACATCCAAGAGCGGATCTTCGAAGTCAAAAAGAAATTGGGACATAAGAAGTTTTTAAATGGTAGTTCTGCTTTAACATTACTTATCTATCAGGCCTTAGACATGAAAGAGTGCTTGCGACCTATGCCTTCAATGGTTGAAATGTCAAAATATGTATATACTACCACGATACCCAAGAAAAAGAAAGGTATTACCATAGTGGAAGAGGTTGGCACTAGCTCACGAACCACAATGAGAGGTGTAAAATGTGCCCAAGAAGAGGACGTACTTGAAACTCCACAATCAAAGAGAATGCATACACTTTGAAAGCTACCATTAACAACAGCCCCAATCATCACGAAAGGGGATCTCTCTACGACATTAGAAGCAACACATGCTTATACGAGAGGTCAAGTGAACCTTATAGCATAAGGTCACTAGTACTACCAATCAAGCAAGCAAAAAAGACCCTCACAAGCAGGCAAAAGTATATCACAACTAGAGATGTACAAAGAACTAGGTTCAAACGATTCAAGCTCAGAAGATGAATCATCCCAAGACCATGATACACTTAATACTGACATACACATGGATGAGCATGTGGGTAAGGAATGGGATGAATTGAATCAAGTACAGAACCAAGTGGACAATGAAAGTGTGAAAAGGGAACAACCCCATTCGATGACTTAAGAACAATCGAAAAGGGTGCATACCATCCAAATGAATGAACAAACAAGGATATTGCTCAAGGAAATGTCACCTTCCAGGTCCAAAATAGTCATACATCTCAAGTAGGCACAAGATATCGATGGAGTACAAGAAGAGAAAGAACCTACCACACCAATCCGAGTGGTTGCTGAACCATCACCCTTGGATGTGGTAGTCGATTCTCAAAAAGTACAATCTCAGGAATTCGAAGCACAAGATACCACAACAACAATCGAAAGGATTGAGCCAAGAGTGCAACTACATATCAGACATCCAAATCAAGAAACACTACATGTTACGCAAGGCAAAGATGTGCGAATGGGCAAAAAACCCATTATATCACAGACATGGCTTAATGTGGATGTGCATCAGCTAAAGCCAATAGTCAAAAATATGATTGGCACTGCTATGAATGCCCAAAACATATTGATGGATGAAGATAAATCAAAAGCAAAACTATATGAAGCCAAACATCGATTCCAGATCATGAGCGAAGAGCTCGCGGCCAAGAATATAAGTACTCAACAGGAACTCGCACAGAAAATAGCTGAAGTGGCGGAAAAGATTGAAGAATTAAATCATGTAAAGGAGGAGAACTCACTGATCAAAGAAAAATTGAAAGAGGTAACAATATTTGTTTCAGAACTTCAAATTGAAATAAAAACATTAAAACAACAATAGGAAGCATATGAAGCAGAGAAAGTACATATGAATAACTGAAGCAGGTTATTAGAAAGTCAAATCAAAGCATATATGGATGAAGTGGACATCTTGCATGTCAGGAACAAGGAATTAATGAATTCCATTCTATCAAGCCAACCATTTGACAACACTATAATAGGAGGCAAAGGCATACATGAAATGAAATCCAAATTGTTGGAATTCAAAGAATGGTTAGCAAAAGAGCAATAGAAACAAGCTGAGTTGGAAGCAAAATATGATGAAGACATAAAAACATTGGAAGTGAAGTGCAAAGAGGTAGTGCAAAAGTATACAAAGCAATGTATTCAAGATGCTAATCAAGTGAGGATAATTTGTGAAGCTAAGGCAATAGTAGAAGACAAGCTCAAGCCTAGTAAAGTATAATATGAAGAGAAAGATCAACTCATTACAGAGCTCAGAGCACAATTAGAACAAGAAAAGAACTTGGGGACACTAGTAGTGCCATCGTCCACCCTGGCTACTAGCGAGACTGAGGTATGCCCTCTTTCTCCCCCAATAGTTCATTCCCCAATAAGGGAGCAGGCTATAAACAAATTTGATGACCATCCAATGCCATATACTATAGAATTAAGTCAGAAAGAAAGGGCACTCCTAGTGTCCCGTCTCACAAAAAATTTTGAAAATGAGGTAGTGAAAGTCATGAAAGAGGCTAAGATCAAAAGCAAAGATTTAAATGAGATCATGAAGCCCTTAAACTTACCTTATGGAATCATGAAAGAACAGACTAGAAGGCACATCAAGAAGACCACGGGGAAGGATCCAGATGGGCAGCTCAATTTCACGACAAACACTTTTAATTATACTCAACAAGAGTTCGAGGCCGCTGATCCTATTTGGAGAAGAAAATTTCTAGAGAAAAATCCAACCTTGCAGGTGCACTAGCAAGAGGCACCATATTTACTAGAAGTCAATCTAGCTTTTTGTCCTATGCCACGTCGACGATACTCGCCAGAATTTTGGGACTTGCAACATCAAGGTAAAATAAATAAACAGTGGCTCAATTTTCCTTTAGTATCAAGCCCGCCGTATAACTACCTCCCCACTGAAGAGTACATGGTGCGAACAATCGAATTTTGGTTATCTCGGTATGCCAAGGTCCCCGATCTCACTATCAAATTAACGAATAAATACTTAGCATGATCCTAACAGTACTAAAAGTCTTCAAGCACGCAGAATACACATTTTTGAACTTCATTGGTATAAATCAAGGAACAGAGATACTAGTTTTTGGCCTTTCTATCATGCCAAGCCGACTCACTATCATGGCCTACTATTCAATGCTAATGTTTTTGCCGAGCACTTATATGCATACTTTTGAAGAAGCATTTTTCATAGATTTCTTTGAGATAGATTCTAAAATATTCCTAAAGATGTTTGCCAACCTAAACGCATGGCTTGTGGCATATAAACTTAGGTTTTTTGCCGACCACAAACAAGCACCCCACGATGGAGTCAAGTCAGAATAGTGGAAGCAGTTAATGATATGTGAAGCATATTTGCTAAATGATACAGAGAAAAAGGTATACAAGACATACTCCCATTGATTACCAAAGCCTATCAGGGACAACAGAGTTTAGGAGGGGGGATGTGTGGAAGGAGAGACATGAGAAGCAAGCCAAGGATGAAGAAGAAGAAAATCAAAAAGAAAAATTGCTCAATAGAAAGAACCACCCTCTGCCCAAAGCCTCGTAGGGGCATGTATCAGGCTTCACACGCATTAGGCTGCAACGCAAAAGAAGGAGGTCTCGAAGAGTGAAAACAAAGAATTACGACATGACCTTTCAAGCACCACCCTCACTAAAAGAGATGCAATAATTGTGAAGAGAGATGATGGATGCAATCTGAAGATGCATTGGTGCTTCTACAACCGGCTTCACACCTACAAACTGAGACTTCAGAGTTGATTAGTAGACTCTTTGAGCTTCCTAAATCCAGCAAAATATCATCCAACTACTTTTAAAACATGAATCTCAAAAGTTTAAGTCAAGACAAACTAGTTGCAAAATGACTAGCTCCCAAAACTTGCTATTTTTGAACATGCACTTGCTAGAAAAAATGAACACTTCTCTCAACCTGGTAGGAATTAGAACACTTCCTTTTGGACATAGGAAATAGACTTAGCAAGCTTCCTAATCCAAGTTAAAAAACTTCAATTCATGAACTGAGCAGTGAGAACAAGTTTTATCAAATTCTGGAACATCCTGCCATTCTCGGGGCTCTATAGCAGTAAAATGCAGATTTCTCCAAAATTATAACTCCAATGACCATGAAATTTTGTATGCAAAATCTAGAGGGAGAGAGTAATTCAACGCATGTTGAAACGCTGAAAAAATTTGAGTAAAGCTTGAGATATGAGCTTCCAAATTTATTGCTTTGAGTGAGTAGAGTATAGTAGAGAACAAAACAGAGAAGTAGAGAATGATGAATGTATAGATTCACATATGATTACAACCACATTGGCAATGAATATTTGCACAATGGGAGTATAATGATAGAGCTATGGAATAAGCTCTTCAATCTCTACAAAATGAAATGAAGTGGTCACGTACAAGGCTTGCTAATCACCACTTATTTCTTGCTCTTTTTATAGCTTCTTTTGGAGGGAGTTTTGAGTTCGAATTCCAATGGCTCCACCTAAAAAAGATACCCAAAGTTAAGGAATTTTCCCTCAGCTCACTAATTCATGGTTTTAGGTAGTTAGAACCACGAGTTTGCTTTTTACATCATGGATGAGATAAGCCATTCTTTTCTTTTTTCTTTTTCACAACTACAAGAGATAAAATGTACTCTTTTACAAGAGGTGTTCACATGACTACATATATGAACATAAATCAAATAATATCAAGCATGTAGGCTTGGGTAAAATGCACCAACAACTCTCCCTCAAGCCTAACACACTTGGCCTCCAAATATATCTTGAATTGTCCTTGATTTCATGCAAGCCAATCATCAACTTGAATCTACTTAACTTTGTACCATCAAGATCTTTAGTCAACATGTCTGCACATTGCATATTTGTGGAGACATAGGATAGCTGAATATCCTTGCTCATAAGCTTCTCCCTTACATAATGTTAGTTTACTTCAATATGCTTGGTTCTAGCATGGTATACAGGATTAGGTGCTAGATGTAGTGAGCTTGTGTTGTCACCAAAAAAGTGAGGTGTTGAAGAATGAAGTCCAAGATCTATGTACAAAGACTTTAACCACATGATTTCTTGAGTTGCATTAGCCAAACCTCTATATTTGGATTCACTTGAACATAATGCCACTATTGGTCGCTTCTTGGATGACCAAGAAATGATTTTTGAACCTACAAATGATATATACCCGGATGTGCTTCTTCTATCATCTCTAGATCCAGCCCAATCTGCATTTGAGTAGACCTTTAGCTCAATATCTGAAGTAAATGGATAAAACAAGCCTTCATTCATAGTCCCCTTTAGGTACTTGAGGACTCTCTTGGCCGCTTCCATATGTCGTCTTCTCGGCTTGTGCATAAACTGACTCAATATGCTAACACTATAGCATATATCCACCCTTGTGAGTGTTGCATAGTTCAAACTTCCAACCAAGCTTTGATAGATTGTGATGTCTTCAAATGGTTCTCCTTCATAAGCACTAAGCTTATGATTTCACTCCATAGGTGTACCTACACGCTTGGTATTTTCCATCTTGAACTTGATGAGCATGTCATGCACATACTTCCTTTGTGTTATGTATATACCTGAATCTATGTAGATTAACTCCAATCCAAGAAAATAAGCGAGTGGTCCAAGGTCACTTATTCTGAACTCCTCCTTCATTTGAGTCTTTACCTGTTTGATTCCTTCAAGATCATTGCCTGTGATAATAATATCATCAACATACACACATAGATAGATCATCACTTCAAATCCATTCCTCTTTATGAACAAAGAGGTATCCGCCTTGCTAGATTTGAATCCTTGGTCTTGCAAATAAGTCACCAATCTGAAATTCCAAGCTCTTGGAGCTTGCTTCAATCCATACAAGGCTTTCTTTAATTTGCATACATAGTTAGGATGATGTGCATCCTCATATCCAGGAGGTTGTGCCATATACACTTCCTCAGAAATCCATCCATTTAAGAAAGCATTCTTTACATCAAGTTGATATAGCTTCCAATTTCTAGATGCAGCAAGACTAATGAGAACCCTAATTGTAGGCATTATTGCAACAAGAGAGAAAGTCTCTTCATAATGAATACCATGGGTTTGAGCAAACCCTTTAGCAACTAACCTTGCTTTATGTCTATTTATACTTCCATTTGGATTCCTCTTGATTTTTTATATCCATTGAGATCAAATTACCTTCATAGATGGCTTGTTAGGTACAAGCTCCCAAGTGTCATTCTCCTTTAGGGCTTCCATTTCTTCATCCATTGCATCTCTCCAAGCTTTCTTGCTTTGTTCTTCTTCAAATGTGGTAAGTTATTCATTGGTTGAATCCTTTGCAATGTAGATTGAGTGCTTGGTGACCAAAGAAGTATCATAACCAAACCTCTCATGTTTCTTCTTCTCCCTTGAAGACCTTCTAAGTGGTTGATGTGAGCTCTCGGGTCCATATGTAGCATCCTGCATCTTTGCTTTACCTTTGTTCCATAGCTTTAGTCTTTCCAAGTCTTCTAGGTCGATCTCCGAATCACTTTCTTCAATTTGCTTTGGGTCCTTTGATTGAAGTGATGGAAAATCTTCATCCAAGTCAGAAGGCAGCTTCACTTTCCTGTCATCATAAAATCATGATTTGTTCTCATAAAAAATTACATCTCTACTCATAGAAAATCCTTTATTGGTTGGATTGTACAATCTATATCCTTTTTGGTTTTGAGTGTCCTCTCACCAATGTGAGCAAGCCTTTTGTGCCATATCTCCAACTCTTCGAGAGTTTGAGATCTATAGCTAAACAAAGCAATCCTTTTTGAACAATCTGCCCAACACTTATTAATTTTTTGGTAATTGTAGGGACATACAAGACTTTTCTTAAGAGGTTCATATTCCCATCTGATGTCTTCACATTACCTATCTTCTCCACTGAGTGCTTTGTATCATCTCCTATTTGCACTTCATGCTTGTTATGAGGATCTTCCAAATCAAAAAGTAAAGCCACATTTCCTGCTACATGATTTTGAGCATGCTGAATCAATGTTAAAGATATGATCATCATCCTTACCCTTCTTCACTGATAGATTCATAATCAATAATGAATCTTCTTGACTTGGTCATCTGCATAGTTATTGTAGTCTCTTCTTCCCCTATGGACACTTTGATAGTTGTTGTTGTTGTTCTTGTTCTTGTTGTAGTAGTAGTAGTTGTTGTTGTAGCCTCCATTGTATCTGCCTCTATTTGATCCATAGCCACCTCTATTGAATCCTCTTCCTCTTGAGTTCCTCAAGTTCCTGAAACATTCTTCACTCGTATGATTAGATAAGCCATATATATTGCAAGGTTGAGATTATTGGAATCTCCCCCTGCCTTGCTTTCCACCTCTGCCTCTTCCTCTAGCTCTTTCTCTACCTGCAAAGTTTTCTTGGAAAGAGCTACCTTCATCTTCATTCTTCCTATTCTTTGACTTGTCCTTGACCTTAACTTTATAAGAATATAAGGCAAAAGTTTGATTACCTCTTGAGGGCTCATCACCTTTGCTAATCTGCTTCATGAGTGAAGAGTTGGCCCATGAGTGTGTTGAGGTTGGGTACATGCATACCCATGTATAAATCCATGGCTGTTGTGAATGACTCCCACTTATCATTTGCTTTGATTCCATTTATGGTTTGTCTAATGATTTTATCCTCTTCAATTACCTCTTGAATGCTTCCAATTTGGTCGGAAATCTCCTTCATCTTTGTGACATAATCAGTCACACTTTGCTTCGGCCTTTTCTTCATTGTTGTGAACTCCATCCACAATTGGTTCTTCCTTGCTCAAGTGTTGGAGGAGAAGAAAGAAGCAAGTGCATTCCAAGTCTCTCTTGATGTCTTGCATCCCTTGACATGAGGTAAAAGAAAATCAGAGATTGAGTTTAGAATATAGGACCTTGCAAGTGCATCCTTCAAACACCGATTTGAAAGTCTTTCCACGTCTTCATGTGGTGGTTGCCCTTTGTTCCTCATGGTTGGCATTGCTTCATCTCCAGATATGAATCCATATAGATTCCTCCCTTGAAGGTAAGCCTCCATCTTTAGAGACCATGCTGGGTAGTTTTCTCAATCCAATTTGTCAATTCTTGATGGAAATCCATCTCCCATGTTGCTTGACTATGCTCTGATACCACTGTGAAGAGAGATGGTGGATGCAATCCGAAGATGAGTTGGTGCTACTACAATCGGCTTCACACCAACCAACGAAGACTTTAGAGTTGATTAGTAGACCCTTTGAGCTTCTTAAATCCACCAAAATATCAGCCAAGTACTTTGGAACATGTATCTCAAAATTTTAAGTCGACACACTAGTTGCAAAATGATTAGCTCCCAAAACTTGCTATTTTTTAACATACACCTACTAGAACAAATGAATAGTTCTCTCAACCTGGTAGGAATTAGAGCACTTCCTTTTGGACATAGCAAATAGAGTTATCAAGCTTCCTAATCCAAGTTAAAAAACTTCAATTCATGAACTGAGTAGTGAGAACAAGTTTTATCAAATTCTTGAACATCCCGCCATTCTTGGGGCTTTGCAAGGATAGACTAGTGAGCAATAAAATGCAGATTCCTCCAAAAAAATAAATCTAATGACCATAAAATTTTGTGTGCAAAAATTTAAATGCGAGAGTTGTCCAACGCTTGTTAAAACTCTGAAAAAGGTTGAGTAGAGCTCGAGATATGAGCTTCTGAAGTTACTACTCTAAGTGAGTATAGCAGAGAACAAAACAGAGAAGTAGAGAATGATGAATGTATAGATTCACATATGATTACAACCACGTTGGCAATGAATATTTGCACAATGGGAGTAGAATGATACAGCTATTGAGTAAGGTCTTCAATCTCTACAAAATGACATGAAATGGTCACCAACAAGGCTTGCTAATCACCACTTCCTTCTTGCCCTTTTTATAGCTTCTTTTAGAGAGAGTTTTGAATTCCAATTCGAATGGCTCCACCTAAAAGTGATCCCAAAAGTTAGGAAATATTCCCTCAGCTCACTTATTCATGGTTTTAGGTAGTTAGATCCACGAGTTTGCTTTTTACATCATAGATGAGGTAAGCCATTCTTTTCTTTTTCTTTTTCACAATTACAAGAGATAAAATGTACTCTTTTACAAGAGGTGTTCACATGACTACACATATGAACATAAATCAAATAATATCAAGCATGTAGGCTTGGGTAAAATGCACCAACAGTTCCCCCTCAAACCTAACATGCTTGGCCTCCAAATATATCTTCAATTTTTCCTTGATTTCATGCAAGCTAATCATCAACTTGAATCTACTTAACTTTCTACCATCAAGAGCTTTAGTCAATATGTCTGCACATTGCATATCCGTGGAGACATAGGATATTTGAATATCCTTGCTCATTAGCTTCTCCCTTACATAATGGTAGTGTACTTCAATATGCTTAGTTCTAGCATGGTATACCGGATTAGCTGCTAGATGTATTGAGCTTGTGTTGTATCAAGAAATGTGAGGTGTTGAAGAATGAAGTCCAAGATCTGTGTACAAAGACTTTAACCACATGATTTCTTGAGTTGCATTAGCCAAACCTCTATATTCGGCTTCAATCAAAGATAATATCACTGTTGGTTGCTTCTTGGATGACCAAGAAATGGTTTTTGAACCTACAAATGATACATACCCGGATTTGCTTCTTCTATCATCTCTAGATCCAGCCCAATCCGCATCTAAGTAGACTTTTAGCTCAATATCTAAAGTAAATGGGTAAAAAAAACCTTTATTCATAGTCCCTTTTAGGTACTTGAGGACTCTCTTGGCCGCTTCCATATGTGGTCTTCTTGGCTTATACATAAACTAACTCAATATGCTAACACTATAGCATATATCCACCCTTGGGAGTGTTGCATAGTTCAAACTTCCAACCAAGCTTTGATACTTGTGCTGTCTTGAAATGGCTCTCCTTCATAAGCACTAAGCTTATTATTTTGCTCCATAGGTGTACCTGCACACTTGGTATTTTCCATCTTGAGCTTGACAAGCATGTCATGCACATACTTCCTTTGTGTTATGTATATACCTGAATCTGTGTAGATTAACTCCAATCCAAGAAAATAAGTGAGTGGTTCGAGGTCACTTATTTTGAACTCCTCCTTCATTTGAGTCTTTGACTATTTGATTCCTTCAAGATCATTACCTATGATAATAATATCATCACATAGATAGATCACTTCAAATCCATTCCTCTTTATGAACAAAGAGGTATCCGCCTTGCTAGCTTTGAATCCTTGGTCCTACAAGTAAGTCACCAATATGAAATTCCAAGCTTTTGGAGTTTGCTTCAATCCATACAAGGATTTCTTTTATTTTCATAAATAGTTAGGATGAAGTGCATCCTCATATCTAGGAGGTTGTGCCATATACACTTCCTCAGAAATCCATCCATTTAAGAAAGAATTCTTCACATCAAGTTGATAGAGCTTCCAATTTCTAGATGCAGCAAGACTAATGAGAACCCTAATTGTAGGAATTTTTTCAACAAGAGAGAAAGTCTCCTTATAATAAATACCATGGATTTGAGCAAACCCTTTAGCAACTAACCTTGCTTTATGTCTATTTATACTTCCATGTGGATTCCTCTTGATTTTGTATATCCATCGAGATCCAATTACCTTGATAGATGGCTTGTTAGGTACAAGCTCCCAAGTGTCATTCTCCTTCAGGGCTTCCATTTCTTCATCCATTGAATCTCTCCAAGCTTTATTGCTTTGTGCTTCTTCAAATGTGGTAGGTTCTTAATTGGTTGAATCCTTTGCACTATAGATTGAGTGCTTGGTGACCAAAGAAGTATCATAACCAAACCTCTGAGGTTTCTTTTTCTCCCTTGAAGATCTTCTACATGGTTGATGTGAGCTCTCGGGTCCATATGTAGCATCCTGCATCTTTGCTTTACCTTTATTCTTCCATAGCTTTAGTCTTTCCAAGTCTTCTAGGTCGATCTCCAAATCTCTTTCTTCAATTTGCTTTGGGTCCTATGGTTTAAGTGATGGAAAATCTTCATCCAAGTCAGAAGGCAGCTTCACTTTCCTGTCATCATCAAACCATGATTTGTTCTCATCAAAAATTACATCTCTACTCACAGAAAATCCTTTATTGGTTGGATTGTACAATCTATATCCTTTTTGGTTTTGATCATAACCAATAAATATGCACTTCTATGCCTTGGGATTCAATTTCCCTCTTACTTGAGAAGGAATGTGAGCATAGGCTAAGAATCCAAAGATTTTACAATGCCCTAGACTAGGTCTTCTTCCACTCCACACTTCATATGGAGTGGTTCCATCTAGGGACTTAGATGGAAGTCTATTTATGAGATATATGGATGTAGACACAGCCTCTGCCCATAGGTAGTTTGGCAATACCCTTTCATTGAGCATGGACCTTGCAGCTTCAACAATAGCTCTATTTCTCCTCTCTGCTACACCATTGAGTTCGGGTGTATACCTTGTAGTGACTTCCCTTTTAATGCCTCTTTCATGCAAGTAGGCATCGAATTTAGAAGAGAAGTATTCTCCTCCATCATCTGTTCTGAGTCTTTTTAAATCCCTACCTGTTTGGTTTTCAACAAGAGCAATATACTTCTTAAAGCAATCTATTCTTTGACGTGTCCTTGACCTTAGCTTTATCATAATATAAGGCAGAGTTTGATTACCTCTTGAGGACTCACCACCTTTGCTAATCTTTGCTTCATGAGTGAAGAGTTGGCCCATGAGTGTGTTGAGGTTGGGTACATGCATAGCCATGTATAAATCCATGGCTGTTGTGAATGACTCCCACTTGTCATCTGCATTGATTCCATTTATGATTTTTCTAATGATTTGCTCCTCTTTAATTACCTCTTGAATGCTTCCAAGTTGGTCGGAAATCTCCTTCATCTTTGTGACATAATTAGTCACACTTTGCTTCGGGCTTTTCTTCATTGTTGTGAACTCCATCCACAATTGGTTTTTCCTTGCTCGAGTGTTGGAGGAGAAGAAAGAAGAAAGTGCATTCCAGGTCTCTCTTGATGTCTTGCATCCCTTGACATGAGGTAAAAGAAAATTAGAGATTGAATTTAGAATAAAGGACCTTGCAAGTGCATCCTTCAAACACCAATTTGAAAGTCTTTCCACTTCTTCATGTGATGGTTGTCCTTTGTTCCTCATGGTTGGCATTGCTTCATCTCCAGATATGAATCCCTATAGATTCCTCCCTTGAAGGTAAGCATCCATCCTTAGAGACCATGTTTGGTAGTTGTTTTGATCCAATTTGTCAATTTTTTATGGAAATCCATCTCCCATATTCTTTGACTATGCTCTGATACCACTCTAAAGAGCGATGGTGGATGCAATCCGAAGATGAGTTGGTGCTGCTACAACCGGCTTCACACCAGCCAACTGAGAATTCAGAGTTGATTAGTAGACCCTTTGAGCTTCCTAAATCCACCAAAATATCATCCAAGTACTTTGGAACATGTATCTCAAAAGTTTAAGTCAAGACACACTAGTTGCAAAATGGCTAGCTCCCAAAACTTGCTATTTTTGAACATACACTTGCTAGAAAAAATGAACACTTCTCTCAACCTGGTAGGAATTAGAACACTTCCTTTTGGACATAGGAAAAAGACTTAGGAAGCTTCCTAATCCAAGTTAAAAAACTTCAATTTATGAGCTGAGCAGTGAGAACAAGTTTTATCAAATTCGAGAACATCCCGCCATTCTTGGGGCTTTGTAGAGATAGACTAGTGAGCAATAAAATTCAGATTTCTCCAAAAGTATAAATGAAATGACCATGAAATTTTGTATGCAAAAAATTGAATAGAAAGAGCAATCCAACGCTTGTCAAAACTTTGAAAAAGGTTGAGTAAAGCTCCAGATATGAGCTTCTGAAGTTACTGCTCTAAGTGAGTATAGCAGAGAACAAAATAGAGAAGTAAAGAATGATGAATGTATAGATTCACATATGATTACAACCACATTGGCAACGAATATTTGCACAATGGGAGTAGAATGATAGAGCTATGGAGTAAGCTCTCCAATATCTACAAAATGACATGAAGTGGTCACGTACAAGGCTTGTTAATCACCACTTCCTTCTTGCTCTTTTCATAACTTCTTTTGGAGGGAGTTTTGAATTTGAACTCGAATATCTCCACCTAAAAGTGATCCCCAAGGTTAGGAAATATTCCCTCAGCTCACTTATTCATGGTTTTAGGTAGTTAGAGCCACAAGTTTGCTTTTTACATCATGGATGAGGTAAGCCATTCTTTTTCTTTTTTCTTTTTCACAATTCCAAGAGATAAAATGTACTCTTTTACAAGAGGTGTTCACATGACTACACATATGAACATAAATCAAATAATATCAAGCATGTAGGCTTGGGTAAAATGCACCAACAATAATTACCATAGGTGCATGTGTGGAAACCCCAGGGCCAGATGTGTGAGAACAAAGATTTATCCAAAGGCCAAAAGTTAGAAAGAGCTAGAGGCTGAAAAGTTGAAGAGGGTGACTAAGATATTCACATTCTTAGCCACTAGATGCGTGCAAGGGAAAGAAATGAACATGCATAAGAGATGCATCTGGTCGTGAATGATGTAAAAGATTTAAAGACAGGAGCATTGATGCATCAACCAAAAGGCAAAAACAGATGCAATGCTTACCAAATGATGCAAGCGGTGAAAAAAGAGCGTAACACGTATCAATGATAATACAGTAACCTAGCCGCACGTGACTTAGGATCGGATAAAGTAACAAATCGTCTGAAGGTCCTAACTGTCTCCTCATACGTTGGGTGCATGTATGGAAAGAGCAATAAGAAAGCCTCAGACAAGAAGCAAAGCCTGTCAAGGGACGACAAAGAGAAAGAGGGAGAGAGTATTGTAGAGAAAAGGAGCATAGAAAAGGAGCCCCCAAAAATTTTCAAATTATGGGCATAAATTTTCTTCTTAAAGTACTACAAAATACCTCATGAAGCCATGTAAATGCACTAGAAGAGTCCTCTAGATACTTGGTCTTGCCCTTTTATTTCCATGCTTTGAGCTCTTCTAGGTTGATGGTGTCCTCATCATCTAATTTGATGTCTTCAATTGTGTTTGACTCCTCCTTGGTGAGGCTTGGAAATTCTTCTTCCAAGTCATATGGCAACTTGACCATCCTGCATTCACTTTCAAACCAAGAGTCATTCTCATCAAACACATCTCTACTGACCATAAATCCTTTGTTGGATGGATTATAAAACCTATAACCTTTGTGATTTAAATCATACCCTATGAAGATGCATTTCTCTATCTTAGGGTCTAGCTTACCTCTGATTTGAGATGGAAGATGCACATAAGCAACACATCCAAATATTCTACAATGATCAAGCGATGGCCTCCTACCATGCCATGCTTCATATGGGGTCATCCCATCAAGTGATTTGGATGGCAAACTCTTAATAAGATAAGTGGAATCAGATACACTTTCTGCCCATAAATAATTAGAGAAATTTTTTTCATTAAGCATTCATCTAGCTGCTTCCATAATCAACCTAATTCTCCTCTCTACTACCCCATTTTGCTCAGGGGTATACGTTGTAGTAATCTCCCTTTTGATACCTCTGTCCTAAAAAAATGCATCAAATTCATTGGAGAAGTACTCACCTCCTCCATCTGACCTTATCCTCTTTAGACTTCTTCCTGTTTGATTTTCCACAAGTGCACGATACTTCTTGAAGCAACTGAACACTTCATCTTTATGTTTCATAAAGTACAAGATAGTCCACCTACTGAAATCATCAATGAATGACACATAATATCTTGAGCCTGAAATTGAAGGGTCCTTGCTTGATCCCCACACATCTGTGTGGACAAGTTCCAAATAATCTTCATGCACATAGCCTTTCTTTGTGAAGGGTAACCTGTGTGATTTACCGAATTGACAAGAACCACATTTATAGATCATATGTTGCTTGGATACATTAGGTATCCCAAGCACACATTTATCTCTACATATCTACTTCAAGGTTCTCTCACCAATGTGCCCTAATCTTTTATGCCAAATCTCAAGCTCAAACAATGTTTGATCCTTATAATTGTAAAGTGCAATGTTTTTGGTGTCCTCAAGCTCAAATGTAAATAATCTACCTGTTTTTTCTCCCTTGGCAATCCTCTTGAATCCATGTTGGGGGTCCTCCACAATACCTAACCTGCAAACCCTTTTCCAATATTTGTCCAACAGTCATCAGATTTTTGGTGATAGTAGGCACATAAAGAACCCTCCCCAATAGATTTCTATTCCCATCAGAGGATTTGACATTTCCTACCTTGACCACTGAATGCTTAGTGTCATCACCTATCTGCACTTGGTGCTTTCCCTTGGATACTGGATAATTTTTCCTGTGCAATTTGTCAATAAAAGAAGGGAAACCATCTCCCATTTTACCTCAACTTGCTTTGGTATCACTGTTGGAAGAGATGGATGGATACCTCAAGAAAGTGAGGTGGTACTGCCAAAACCTACTTTGTACCTGCCCTATTTCACTTCAGGCTTATGTAGTAGTCCCTTTTAGCTTGCAAATAACACCAAATAAGTACCTATGTACTTTGGAGTTGATTCTTCAAAGAATTGCATCAAAACAAATTACTTCACAAATAGCTAATCACTCAAAACTTGCTATTTTGGTCTTGACACCTACTAGATCTTTTGCTCAGTGCTCATAGTACAATATCAATTAATCATTCGCTTAGATAGCTAATGATTACAAGTGGAATCACTTAAAATGATAAACCATACATCGAGAAATCAATTTAGCAATTGAATGCTTACCCCTGACTTTTTAGGGACTGAGCAGTAATTGACCAGAGAGCACTTCAACATAGATTTCTCCCAATTGGAAAAACCTTTGAAATTTGGATAACATAAAATAGACTTTGAGCTGGTTCCAATAAGCTATAGGACATCCAAAATGATCGAGAAATCACTGAAATAACGTCATTCAAAGTTCACTATTTTGAGTAGTCATAGCAGAGAAGTAGGTAGAGATGATCAATGATGTATATCTATTATGGCACATGATTTTACAAGATCATTGGCATTATAATGATGCCCAATGATAGTGGGATGAGTGAGCTATATTGTATGCTACTCAACCTCTAAAAATGATCAGTAAATGAGCTCCAAGAAGAGGCCTTAAAGGCTACGAGTTTTACAAGTCCTTTTATAAGGATTTTCTTCAATTCTGAATTTGAAATTCAAACAAGGCTCCACCTAAAAGTGCTTTCTAAATGAGGAGTGGTTCCACCAAATGAAATTCGTAGCTCTTGTATTGCATAACTCCACAAGATATATGGGCTTGCAAGATTCTCTGAAGTAAAACCTTTTACACGTGGTAAATGATTAATTGTTACAAGCCATGATTCATATGGATCAACACATGCTTCCACACATAATCCTCCAAGCTAAGCCAAATGTGAAGGCTTGGATATTTGGACCAACAAGTAAGACCCCATGGATCACAAAGGTGATAACTTCTCAAATTCGTGCTGCAAAAAACAATCAATGTTGAAGGCCTAGGTGATTTTGACATAGAGTGGCACTTGGGTGGAGACTTAAAGACTAACAAATGTATGTTAGGGTGCAAACAAGGTGCATCTGCTCTCTATCCCTATCCATATTGCACACAAGGTTATAAACAAACAAAGAGAAAACAAAACATCATAGAGGATTTAACTGATGACACAAATGGATCTCCATCTAGTGAATGGGATAAACCTTTAATTAGGTGTCCCATGTTAGGTACACCTAATCGTGACATATCAGATAAGGATTTGAATCCCATTATTCTGTTTCCTTTAGTTAATGTTCACTTTTGCACATTGCATGCCTTCATGAGAATTTTTTATCGACTATTGAAGCTCCTTATAGAATATGCATTTTCCATGAAGCCAGTTGATAAATCATTACAAGCTATATAAAAATTGGAGGAACTCCTTAATTCAATTGGTTGTCATAGTGGAAACGTAACCCTATTTGTTAAGGAAGTTGGGGAATCTCAAGACAATTTACAACAAGTGTCAATGATAGGGAATAAAGCAAGACATTTTTTTAGCACGTAGAGAACTACATTAGCAGGTCATTGAAGAAGCTTAGATTTGATGTTGAGGGGGAGAATATTTCTCCAAATATTTTGATTAATATTTCAAGATAAAGGTATCAAAAGAGAGGTCACCACTAGATACTCCCATCAACAAAATGGTGTCATTGAAAGGAGGAACACAACCCTAATAGGAACATCTAGGACTATGCTTGAAGAAAAGAATCTACCAATTATGGGAAGAAGCAATATCCACTACAGTATATCTCGTCATAGACTACTATCCAAATCACTTGAAGGTATGACTTCCTATGAAGCTTCGAATGGCAGAAAGCCAAGTCTAGGTCATTGCAAAGTCTTTGGATGTTTAGCATTTGTACATGTACCTTCACAAATTAGAGGGAAATTGGATGAAAGGGCAATCAAGGCTATGTTCATTGGCTATGACCCAACACAAATGGGCTACATATTTTACAATCCAACTACAAAGCAATTCTCAACAAGCAGGGATGTTGTATTTTAAGAACATAGGTCATGGTATGAATAAGATAAGCAAAAGGTAAAGCTACCCTATGATCTTGACACATATTTTCTTCCATTAGGCAATAATCATGATGCACAAGTGCAGGACTCTAGAAGTGATTTAGAAGAAGAAAAAGATGAGAGAGAGAGAGAGAGATTAAAAATTCTAGAAATCTAGAGGAAAGGTCAAGATGTAGGAATATGGAGAATGCTCCAAACATACCCCTAGAAGATCAACAAGGGAGAGAAGAAAACCTAAAAGGTATGGTTATGATTCAAACTTTGTAACTAAGCATACCATTTATTTGGCCAAGGACTCAACTTCAAAAGAACCATCTACTGTTGGAGCAAGTCTATGACAAGCCTAAGTATTGGCTTGAGTCCCACAAAGTCATAAAAGAAGCTTTAAAATGAAGACTATGTAAAGTTCACTTGTGAACTACCTCTTGTAACTTTTGAAGAGTTTACTTAATGTAAAAGTAAGAGAATCTTAAGTGGTTGAGTCCACTTGATCAAGAATGGAAAGAGGAGCCACGAATTCGTGATTTGTGGTAGGTAGAGAATCAAATCAATCATTGATTGATTGGAGAGTGATTGAGGGAAGTTAGCCTCCCAAACTCAACTATAAATAGATGGCAGTTTTAGTCGTGGTTAGAGAGACCTATGTGAAGACCTCCAAGAGCTGAGCTTTATGCCATATCAAGGTGTGATTACAAGGCACACATATGTATCAGTAAGTCATTGTATTGTACAAGAAATATACTTTCATTTTCATGATTATTTGGTTTCATCTTTCCATGTTCTTGTGAAGTGTACTACTCACTACCATTACTCTCAGTTTTCTCAGTCAGCTTGCAGAGATGTTTTCTCTGAGCTTGGTGCATCATTTTCAGTGATTTAACTTGGTAAAGTTAGCTCTATATATCTAATATATGCTCATAAATTTTCATGTCATTTGGATGTTGCAATCTTCAGTTATGTTCATTTGAAGTCAACAGGGTCAGTTCATCTTCACCTCTCTGTCAGGTACCCGACTTTTTCACTCATCTTGTCAGAGGTGTTTCTCAGTGGTTACTTATCCAAATTCAGTGATTTAAAGCTTGTTGGATTCAACTTACTGTCTAGTATAATCATACAGATTTTCATAATCATTGGATTTCTACACTTGGAGTTATGTTGATTTTTCTGCTCACTGGTCTATTTCTGTAGCAGCCCGTGAAAATCGGGATGATGTCATCACTTGTTAAAACTCATTCTCAGTGTGTGGTTCATTATTTTTTATGAGATTACTCTTGAAAGTTAGCTCTTTAAGTTACCTAGACTTCCCCAAGAGGAATTAAGTTAATTGCTGCTGTGCTCAGAGAATTATGTAAAACACTGGACATGTGTATGAACCAAGAATAGCAAGTTTTCACCTCTGAGCTAACTCCAACTTATCTGTTTTGATCTATCTTTTTGAGAGTGATCTTCCAAGGTACATAGGGTGTCTAATACATCCATTGGCAAGCTAAAAGAGCCCACCATCTACTCCTGGAGTTCATTTGGCTGGTGTAGATCAAGGATTTTGCAACACCTCTTCATCTTCAAGCACATACCTATCCATCTCTTCACATCTACTTA
This sequence comes from Ceratopteris richardii, assembly GCA_020310875.1. Lineage (NCBI taxonomy): Eukaryota > Viridiplantae > Streptophyta > Polypodiopsida > Polypodiales > Pteridaceae > Ceratopteris > Ceratopteris richardii. The sequence continues at coordinate 111,712,569 of CM035428.1, forward strand.
TGAAGAGGCCAAATTCAACCTTAGGAGAAAGCCATGAAAGAGGAAATAGAAGCTTTAAAAGAGATGGACACATGGGATTTGGTTCCTATGCAATCCAACACAAAGGTAATAGGTTGCAGATTGGTGTACAAAATGAAGAGAAATTTAGATGACTCTATTTGTAGGTATAAAGACAGATTTCTTGCTAAGGGATAAAAAAGAAGGTATAGGATATGAAGAAACATTCTCACCTATGGCCAAGATGACCACCATCAGAACCTTGCTAAGTGTTGCAATTGCAAGGAATTGGAAGCTACTTCAACTTCATGTGAAGGATGCATTCCTCAATGGATGGATCAATGAGGAGATACATATGTCACAACCCCCTAGATATGAAAACCCCAATTATCATAATTATGCGTACACACTTAAGAAAGCACTATATGGTCTAAAACAAGCTCTCAGAGCTTAGAACTACATATTGGTAACATACATTCTGGGTAAACAAAGCACCATAGATTGAAGACTCAAGCATGTTTAACTTGAGGGTGAGCTCTTAGGACAACAAGCCTTCAACATGTTTGAGGATGAAGATTTCAATTTTTTTCGTCAATCAAATTTTATTTCTTGGGATGAGATGGCTTCATAGTTATCCTTGTATATTCACTTGAACAATTTCTCATGAACCATAACCATTAGTTTCTTATTTGGATATGAATCCTAAACCATGCTTCAAGTGGTTGGTCCCCAACCAACACTCCAAATCAATTGATTAAGTTTGATTCCTCATCTCCTAGATTGTAGGAAAAAGGGAACATGTCATAACTAGTTATCCTTGCAAGGAGTTTGAATTATGTTTGGCTACAAGGAGTCATGGAATACCACAAGGATATTTTTAGGAGTTTATATAATCAAATCATGTACTTATACATATAGAAAGAAGTGAATACAATCAGATTTGATCTACCTTCTTGCTCACTACTCATTTATGTGCTTCATCTTCTCCAAGTTATTAGACTTGCAGAGCTTGGTTCTCCCTAATAAAAAATCCAATCCTCGACTAAAGATTCATTGGAAAGGTATTAGTTTCTACCATATATCTTAAAAATATTATATCATTTGGATTTTCACTGTGAGTTAGACTTGAATCATTGTTTCAGGATATGTTATTCCCACTCCCTGAAAACTTAGGGTGACCCCCTAGATGTTAAGCTTATAATCACAATATGTCTTGCTTATAAATCAAAATCTGGTGCACAATAGCATCTTTACTCTATAAGGCATCATCCTTTAAGAGGTGTTTGATCAATTGTAATTAGGCTAATAACACTGAGCACTTCAAGCAGCACATTCATCCATAATTAGAAAGTTCTTCGTGAGTTGGTTCATGTGCAAGTAGTCTGTTTTGCATCAACTTGTTCATATTGATGTTACAAAGGACACAACATGTTTTATTGCACTAAATTGAAGCTTTTAAGGTGAATCAAATTCTCCAAGTGACAAAGGGAAAGTTCTTTATTGGAAAGGTAAACCTAACTTCATTACTCAAGGCAAAACATTGCTTCCATTCTCTTCCTTTCAAGTACTTTCATGTATGTATGTATTTATGTAAGTAAGTGTTATATGTTATGCTAGAGCATGACGACTAGGGAGGTGTGAACCATCCCCTAGTTCCTTTGACACATGGGGATCTCACATGAATGCCAAGTGGCACTCATGTGATGAACCATCTAGAATCTTAATCATATGGAAAGAAAGGGTATGCAAAGGGGTACATGGTTAGAAGGAGGAATCATTAAAAAAATATGCATGCATGGTCTCGTAGAAGACAGTTAATAGCCATCTTCTTCAAACTTTGAGTTCACCATCTTACAAAATGAATGGATTCATGAAGAGTTTAGGCTAACACTAGTATCAAAGCTAGACAACCATGTGAGTGCACACCTAAGGAGCAAGCTCACATGCAAAACCAAAGGACAGGAAATGGACATCCAAAGGCCCAAGAAAGGGCAAATCATTTGAAAAAAAAATGGTAGGTCATAAAAGCTTGTTGATATATTTAGGTAGTGATCTATGTGAACACACTAGGACCAACAGGGCACTTTTTTCCCTCTTTAGGAGGTTTCGCCCCTTTTATATATGCCTATAACCCTAATGGGTTACTTATCTTTGCACATTCTAGTGGTAATACATTCAGTATTGTGTGTTGTGCTCCAAGCTTCTTCTTCTTCCTTGTGTTGTTCGCGTGCTTCCATGGACATCTAACTCCAACAATTGGTATCAAAGCAGGTCACCGCTTCATCTAGGGCGTTGTCTACACCTCTCCAATTAGAGTCTAAGAATCACAGGAAATTTGGTGAGCATACTCAAGGTGTTTCACAGATCAAAACTACTTCACTTTGTGGTGCCAAAATCGCGATTTGAGCTTGTTTCGGCCTCTGAATGCACTATCACAGTGCTTATGTAGGCTATTTCATCTTTTTGTGCCAAAGATATATAGAATTTTTGGTTCGCCGGTATAAGCATCTCAAATTCTGCTACAAGTTTAGGAGAACTCATCAGGGTACTTCTCTTTAAGTTTTTTAGATAGATTCATTTTTCTACATCAGGGTATTTTAGTTAGTGGCCATGGCTGAAAGGAGTGATGTATTTTGTATGTTTGGCTATTGAAGATAAGTTGGATGGTACGAATTACCCATTGTGGGCTTATATGATGAGTCATGTATTGGTCACAAAAGGACTATGGAATATTGTGCATGGTGTTGAAAAATGTCCTATTACACCTGCTAATACAAGTACTGCAAATACAGGTACTGGGGCTAATGGAGATGGTGTCCAAGATGGTGATATTCTGTAGATTCCTATTCGTGTTGTGGTTTTTGTTGCACCTACTGTAGAGAAAATTTGTTGGGATGGTAGAGATGCTCAGGCACATGCATTGATAACTTTGTCTGTCAAACGTGCCCATATTCCTCACATTCGCTCTTGTAGAACAGCTAAGGATGCTTGGCATACACTTACCACATTGTACCAGGCTAGGAATGAGGCTCGTGGTTCTTACCTCCGAAAACAATTGGAGAGTGAGCACATGAATGAAGGTGATTCTATGGACAGTTTTCTGATAAAGATCAATGATTTGAAGGAACAATTGATTTTTGCTGATGAAGTCCTTCCTGACAGTTCACTTGTGTAGATTGTTCTGAATGGTCTTCCCGGCTCATATTAGGGTTTTGCTTCTACTTTTCATTTGATGATGAAAGGAAATCAAAATGCCTTAACATTTGAAGAGTTAGTTTTTGTTTTGTTGCAGGAAGATCAGTCTAGATAGAACAGGTCTATTATGCATGTTGCACATCAAGCTTTCTGGCCTAGTCAGAAGGGCAAAGGAAAATGGAGCTCTTCTACTAGTAAGCAAAAATCTGTTGATTCTGCACAATTGAAGAAGGAAGACAAAGATGAGAAGAAATTAGAAAAGTAGAAATTGTTTTGCAAATACTGTAAAGCAAATAATCATGTCATTAAGAGCTATCCAAAACTGGTTGCTAAAGAGGCAAAGAAGAAAGAGGCCAGAATGGTTGTTGCCAAATGGCTAGTGCAGACTTTACATGACAACAAACTAGATGCACCTCTATCATATCATACTCGATCAGGCTCTCATAGTGCCTCTTTTGCATTAGATTGCTATGCTATGGCTGCCTCTAGTCTGTGTGATGAGACTGAACTTGTTTTGTTTGATGAAGCATACAATTATGAACATTGGATGGCTACAATGCAATCTGAATATGATGCTATCATGAAAAATGGGACATGGTCTTTATGTGACTTGCCTCCTGGCAAGAGGGCCATTGGCACTAAGTGGGTATACAAGCTGAAGCATAAGCCTGATGGAACAGTTTACAGGTATAAGGATAGGCTTGTTGCAAAGGGTTATGTGTAGGAAAGAGGCATTGTTTTATGAGACCTTTGCACCTACATGCCATATGACTACTATTCGGAGCATTTGTGCACTTGCAGCTCATCATGGTTGGAATGTACATCGGTTGGACATTAAAACCGCATTTCTAAATGGTGAATTGCATGAAGAATTGTATGTTTTTTAGCCCCGTGGCCTTGTACAGAAAGGGCATGAAAACCAGGTGTGCAAGTTAAAGAAGACATTATATGGTTTAAAGCAAGCACCATGTGCTTGTTATGAAAAGATACATGCCTATCTGATTGCACATGGTTTTGAGAAAAGTCCAACTGAAAGCATCTTATATGTTAAGCATGCTAATGATGTACTTCTGATCATTGTTGTGTATGTTGATGACATGTTGCTCACTGGTCCTCATGAGAAGCATATTGCTGATTTGCATGCCTTATTTGAGATGTCTAATTTGGTGCATTTGCATCATTATTTGGGCACTCAGTTTATGCATGTTGATGGTGGAATGGCTTTGTGTCAAAATGAAATATATTGACACATTATTACAGCATTTTGGCCTTGAAGACTGTAAACCTATTCCCACTCCTATGGAGACAAGTTTATGATTGAGTCTTAATGATGCTAGAGATGCATTTGATGTTGTTCTCTATCAACAAGCTGTATGTTTTTTTTTATTCTGACTGGCTGGTTGCTATGACACTCGTGTGTCCACTAGTGGCTTTTACTTCCTGCTTGGTAGCTCATGTATATCTTGGTTGAGCAAGAAGCAGCCTACTATGGCCACTTCCAGTTGTGAGGCTGAGTAAAGGGTAGCTTTCACAATGATTAATGAGTGTGTGTGGCTCAAATGCCTTATGATTGATTTGGGTGTTGGTTAGTCTTCTACCACCACCATCTTCATTGGCAGACAGAGCGCATTGGCAGTTGTGAGGAACCTTGTGTTCCATGCTCGCACTAAGCACATTGAGGTGCATTATCATTATGTTAGGGAGAGGTTCTCTGCTGGAGAGATCAGCTTGGCATATGTGCCCATGTAGGAGAACATTGGAGACCTTTTCACAAAGGCTCTACCTCGGTAGAAGTTTGAAGCTTTCGATAAAGCTTTGGGCTTACTTCCTTTTGTGGATTGATTCCACATAGCTTGGCACTTCCTTATACATGAGTGCTAGCTCCTTGTTCACCGCATCACTCCCAGGGGGGATTTGTTGATATATGTAGGTAGTGATGTTTTTGAACACACGAGGACCACCAAGGCACTTGTTTCCCTCTTTAGGAGGTTTTTTCCCCCGACTTGTATATATGCCTATAACCCTAACGGGTTACTTATCTTTGTAGATTCTAGTGGTAATACATTCAGTATTGTGTCTTGTGCTCCACGTGTCTTCTTCTTCTTCCTTGTGTTGTTTGCATGATTCTACATATGTCTTATTCCAACAAAGCTCTATAGCACTCATGTAAGGACTACTTGACCACTTTTAGCCTTTTTTTGTGAGCATTTGGTGTCCAATTTCACTTCCGTTTCTTGGATGATCATCATGGACATGATGTATAGCTTCTAGAGTACATTTTAAAGACTCATAAGGATTGGCTAGAATCTCAAATTTTTTTCTCTTTTGCTTTTCTTTTGGTTTTTGATCACTTGGAGCTTGTTTCTGGAGGTTTTTTGAGTGGGTTATGGTGCTAAGACCCCCTTGAGCCATGAAGTCATTTCAAAATTTCATTTTGGGCCTAGAAAGAGTCTTTATATCCAAATATCACTTTTTAATTTCTTTCGATAGCTTGCACATCATCAAGGAAGTGCTCTTGTGATATTTCTCTCTCTATTGTTATATAAAATTTACTTGCATCTTCATTTTGCTCTCTAGTTTTTACATTTGGGGGGGGCATGGAAACTGAGGTTCAATGGCAATTAGAACAAAATCATTCACCTAAAGATAAAACTCTAGAGGGATATGACCCAACAAAAAGAAGTTGACCAATACACTAAGCTCTATGAAGAATTTGTTACACACAAACAATTTTGATGAGCTCAAGAAACGAACGCATAGGATAGAGATTGTCATAGGTAGCATGACTTCGTTAGTAGAACAATTGAAGACTTAGATGGTCGCTTCAAACAAGAGACTCTCCAACCTAGCAAACATAAGGGAGAAATCTAGGGAGACTCCCCTCCTAAAATGCCTTAAGGCACCAACCTTCATGGGGGATGATTGATAAAGAAAAAAGGATGCAATCTAGACTTTTTCGCAAACACAGAATGACTTGCATCAACTGAAGGATACCCCACCTGAGTATCATGTGCTTGAAGTGAACCTCTTGCTTGGCCCTCGAGATTATAAGTGGTGGATGAATCTCAAGGAGGCAAACTCCATCCCTATAGACTAGACTAAGTTTGAAATGGGATAGGATCACACAGAAAGGTGGACCATTATCAGTCTACATATCCCACAATAGAGATATCATCTTGAAGCTCAAAGGGTTTGATGATTTCTAGAAAACTAGGGGATTTCTAAGAGGATTACACAAGTCCATAAAGAGAGAGGTAAGAGGAATATACCAAAAATGTTTCAAGAGACGATCAAGTACGCTATACCACCTATGGAGATGGATCAACCCCTGAAACCTATTTGTATCAACAAAGGTAAGAAAAAGATAGCAATGTATGTAAAACAAGCTTTTCATAAAGAAACAAAGACCACAACGGCCTAAATTACCCACTTAGCAGTATAAAAGAGCCAAGAGAGAAACCATGTGCTTTAGGTGCTGGTCTCCTAATCATGCACAATAGAACTATCAACTTCATAAGGGGGAAGAGAAGGAAGGAGGACCATGGGACTAGTGCAACCGCAAACAAGGGCAAAAAGGTGGTCCACCTTGTCTAGACACTTCCAATACATGGAAGCTCTAACTCCAAGGAGGTGGAAGCATTGCATGAGGACATAGAGCATACATGTTACTTAACTCAATCATTGTATTCATTGTAGGTTGGACCACATGATTTGGTTAAGCTTCATGTTAGTGTTTATGGGACTAGGGTAAGAGTCATGCTAGATGAATCTGCCACTCATAATTTCATAAACTATGCTCTGGTCAAGAAATTGACAATTCCCCAATAACCTAGTGCACATAAATACGTTGTATCTATCATGCAAGACAAGGATAAGGATATGGCACACTATGGTGTCCAATTTGGAAGTCTAGATAAAGGAATCTACATATCTATGTGGACTTTCAAATTATGAACATGGAGAGGACAAAACTTGTGTTAGGTAGAGAGTGGCTTTAAACACAGCTATCAGAACAACACTCTTGAATTTTTGAAGAATTGAAGTAGATTTTGTATTCAAGGAGAGAGAGATGTACCTAGTGCACCTCTCATTTCGTCTTTAGAGTTAGATAGTTTGTTTCATTTTTAGCATGTACAATAGATATTTTCATTATATAGTTGACTTTGAGCATGTACATGCACCTCATATAATGTACACTCTCATGATAATAATGTAAATAAGGATATGAATCTCCATTATTCATTTTTGCAAGTGTGTAGTTAAATGTTTTAAGGATTTAATGTTGAATTTAAAAATGTTTTTCCCACTCACCTTCCTAGAGGGCCACCACCACAGAGAGGGGACATTGACCATGCCATTGAGTTAGTTACTAAAACTAAGCCACCTTATAGACTTAGTGTATCTCAACATCAAGAGGTAGAGAAGCAACTTCATTATTATTTAAACAAAGGCTTCATTAGACCTAATGACTCACCATGGGCATCACCAATGCTCCTCGTAAAAAAGAAAGATAGTTCTATGAGACTTTGTATAGATTATAGATCATTAAACAAGGTAATGATCGAAAATAGGTTTCCAATGCCTAGGTTGGAAGACCTATTTGATTAGTTATATGAAGCTAGGTACTTTATCGAGCTTGACCTTAGGTCAAGATATTATCATATCAAAATTAGGGTAGAGGATCTCCCTAAAACTACTTTTAGGAATAGATATGGGCACTATGAGTTTTTGGTGATGCCTTTTGGTCTCACCAATGCCCTCGCTACTTTCAGGAAGCTTATGAATGGTGTTTTATGGCCAAATCTATGGTAGTTTGTTGTAGATTTTTTGGATTATATTTTGATATATAGTAGATCAAAATAAGAACACTTGGAACACTTGAGAAAAGTAGTCCAAGTGTTATGGGGAAATTCACTCTTTGTTGAGGAATCAAAGTGTGACTTTTCAAAAGAGAGGCTAGATATCTTTAATATATAGTCTCTTAACATAGAATCTAGATGGATCCTGATAAAGTATGGACTAATATGGAATGGCCACATCCTTGGAATCTGGAAGAGCTTTAGACTTGCTAGGTTTGTAAATGATAGATTGGCTTAAAGGGAAAGGGAAAACCTTTCATTAGGGAGATAAACAAATGAAAAGTATGGAAAAGTTGAAGTAGCAATTGCTATAGCTCCACTTTTGCATAATGCATATCCCAATAAACCCTTTGTGGTTGAGATTAACTCGAGTGATTTTTGTTGGTACATTTGGCAAGCCTTGATGCTTGACCAAAAGTCCAAAGGTTTACTTCATATCTTGAACTTGAATGTTCATTAGTCACATGTGAACACCTCTTGTAAATATCTTGAGTTGAACTCAAGATAAATGTAAAAGGGAAAGCCTGAGAGAATCTCATAGCTTTACGAGTTGTAATCCACAACAACCAAGTGATTGGAATCAAATTAATTTGGAGCCTAAAACGATAGGATCACTTTTAGGTGA